>BSBK01010653.1:0-435000 GCA_027943335.1 Chamaecyparis obtusa | reverse complement strand
AACATAGGATGACCATGACCCTTGAAGAAATTGAAGGAAATGGATCTATTAGGATGCAAAATGACATTTAAAGATAGAAGAATCAAGAATCAAGAAATGAAGAATATTAAAGCATCTATTTCCATTGCTATTTAAATGAAAAACATTGAAGAGAGCAAGAAGGATGAGATGGATGCATGCATGGAATAATTTTGAAGTGGAATAATGTACATCACAGGTCATTTAGAAGAAGAATATAAAAACATTTTTTTTTAATATTATTGGCATTCATTTATAGTTCAAAATTTGGTAATCATGAGATCAAAACAACATTAAAAAATGAAACATAACAAGGTTATGACCATTGAATAAATTGAAGGAAATGGATATATTAAGAGGAAAAATGACATTTAAAAACAAAAGAATGATGATTCAAGAAATGAAGAATACTAAAGCATCTAGTTTCATTACTATTTAAATGAAAAACATTGAAAAGAACAAGAAGGTTGAGATGGATGTATGTAGATGCCACAAATATGCAAGAGGTGAATGTAAAAGATAATGGAATTATAGAAACAAATCCACAAATGTATTTAAATCAGTGATATAGAAAATGTGACAATAGATACAAATACATGTATACAATCTACCTTTGAATAATATGGTAAATGTATTTTTAGAGAGAAATTCAAATATTGTTTCAAACCAACATTTTGATGATATACCAATGTTGAAATCAATTCTATTCCTACAGAACTTATAGAAATAGAAAGTGGAAATGATTTTTTTTAAAAACAAATTGAAAGTAATGTTTTGGATAGTATTTTGATAAGATTTCTTGCAGACAAATAAGAACCTATGCAAATAAATTATACGAACAAATTTATTGTAAAAAGTCTATCATTTCAATATAAAAAATATTAAATAAACTTAATAAAATTACTAGTTTATTTAAATCTACGCAAATTTTAAATAAACCAGAAGGAGATTACAATATCCTTGTTTAGAAAAGGAGTAACAATGTAATCAATTTGAGTATAATATATGTGAAATGAATGAATTAATTTATAAATAATCTATACCCTTATGAACGAGATAAATTATTTAATTAAATTGAGGATTAACATATTCATTATATTAACTACATTCAAATATATAATACCTATAAGTGGTAATACCACAATAACTCTAGTGCTATTCATTTAAAATTGAAACCACTCTCATATAATGGAGATGAATGGAATCTAGTACATACATTTATTAATCCTACCATGGTAAGAGTTGTGCTCGAAATAAAACCCTTTATTGATCCATCATCATATCACCTAAATTACCTTTCAATAGATGGCTCTTTGCATGTCATGTCATTATCACATCATAGTTTGATTTTCTTCTAGGTGACATCAATTTATGTTCACATGTATTTTATCATTTGCTTCTTTAATTTACGATTTGATCTTAAACAATTTTACAAGTTTTTGATCATTTTTGTCCCTATTTAGGCATTGTAATGCATATATCTAAGGATCCCAATCATCATCATCATCATCATCACCACCACCATCATCATCGTCATCGTCATTGTCATGGTCATGGTCATGGTCATGGTCATGGTCATGGTCATCATCATCGTCATCGTCATTGTCATCATCGTCGTTGTCGTCATTGTCATGTTTTGTATTTAGTCATTCTTACATCATCCTTATCTAGCATGTATAGTTATCACTATATTTGAAATTACACTCATTAAGATAAAATATGAGGATCTTATCTTTATTTTATTATATATATTCTATTACAAGTGTATCTTTCATATATCCTTATACACATAAAATGGTTACTTGATATCTATTTCTTCACAAGGGTAGATTTATCATTAAAGCTAGCCACCTTAATATTAACTATTGATTGAATTTCAATTATATAAACACAATAAAAATAAATTGATTCCTCACAATCTGAAGACTTTAAGACCATATATAAGGAGGAGATATTTTAGTAAATTATTTTTCCTTGCTAGGATGAAATGCATGTTTTGAATTATCTTATGGCATTCAAGTGAATAAGGAAACCTTCACTAGGCCTAAAATTGTAGATCTTTATTGTGATTGTTACCATTCAAGTATATCCTGTGATTGCACGCTATGATTATTTTCATGCTCATATGTTTACATTTTTTTTCTTATATTCAATTCCTTATATATAGCTTTTATGGCTATCTATATTTTGATATTTTCCTTCATTAGGAAATACATTAGGGAAATTCATTCAATTTTATACATGCTTTTAAAATTGTATCCTACTTTTCCCTTGGATGTTTATTATATGATAATATCTTTTATCATGTCTAGGTTTTTTTTTTCATCAAGCTCTAAATCCTTGCATCCATTCTATAAAACCATTTAAAGGGGAGCATACGTGTCACTAAATTTCTTTCTACAAGTTACATTTTACAATGATAATCTCATACTCATTTCTAAGTCCATGAGATTTATCAATATTGTTTTCTTGATTATAGTTATATGTATGTATATATGTGTGTGTACACACACACACACAAACACAGATATATATATATATATATATATATATATATATATATATATATATATATATATATATATATATATATATATATATATATATATATATATATATATATATATATATATATATATATATATATATATATATATATATATATCACTTATTCCTATAGATTCATCCTAATCCCTAGACCTATCTTTGACCACCTTGATTAGATTAATTATGACAATAGATTTAGACCATGTCATTTATATAGTAATGAATCTAAACATTGGAGCTTTAAAAAATTCAAATGAAATTGAATCATTCTAACCCCTTCCACTAGTCATTGCGAGCTAACTTAATGCACGTTTATGTTGTTTTGTTTGATATCTTTCATATTTAAAAATATGCATATACTCATTGAGAACATGGTAGAATGTGAAAGAAAATCTAAATAAAGATTTTAAAATTTTTCTAATTCTATTGTCTATTTATACTATCATGCTAAGTCTATTACAGAATTGTTTGTTGTCATTACTTATTACAGTGAAATTGTTAAAGCAGTCTAGCTAAAGACCAAACTAAGAAAAATTTGACCCTTAATGATTTAATATTTACCTTATTAAATTTAAATAATAATATGAAGCGAACAAGCTCTAATACTTCACCTTTTATTTTATTTTTATTAGTAAAGGCCGAAGCCAAGTTTTTGTATTATGCAGAAAGAAAGTATATAGTATCTAACATCTAGTAACCAAAATATTGTTCATCTAGTATCTAACATCTAGTAACCAAAGAAAGTATACAGTATGCCTTGTTGCATGATCGCAAGGCAGCATTCTTACCCTTGCGATCATGCGACCATTCAACTACCCCAGGTCTTTCCTTCTGCCTTGTCGCATGATCGCAAGGTAGATTTTCCACTCTTGCGATCATGCGAGCATACCACATTTCTACCGCAATTACCCAGCTGCAGCATATAATGTAGTTTTTTTGTTTTGTTTTTTTTTAATTTATATTATTTTATTCCTTTCTCTCTTATGTTTTATCTCTGCTGGAGCCGTACCATCATCGGGGCTAAAGTGGGGATGATAGCTATGAAAAGTACTTGCTCTCTAATCACTATCTCAACCGATAGCCAAGTGGACCATTCTTTTTACCTTCCCTTTATGCCTTGTCGCATGATTGCAAGGCTGCTTTCTTACCCTTGCGATCATGCGACCACTCAACTACCCCAGGTCTTCCCTTCTACCTTGTCACATGATCGCGAGGCAATTTTTCCATTCTTGCGATCATGCGACCAAACCACATTTCTACTGCTATTACCCAACTGCAACATTTAATGAATTTTTATTTTAATCGCAATAACCTAGAGAAAGAGATCTCAAACAGATCTTCAATCATGAGAATCTGCAAGATTCAGTACATAACACTAGGAATAGCCATAAAAACTAGTACAAATCACCGCCTGCAAAAAGCTTCTCAAGCTCAAGAACACACTCCTCCAGGTACAAAATCATCACGCAATCGATCACAGGGACCCTGGATCACATCATAACAACCATCACCACCAAACCAGTTGAAAACCACCGTTAAAACCGTAAATTTTGGTACTTCATGTCACTGGGTAACCTTCTGTAGATTTGAATTTGAATTTGAATGGTCACATCATTTCATGGGCTACATCTCTTAACTCTTTAACTTTAGTCATCTACTTAGCTGCCATAGGAATCCTGGCTTACATTTATGCTAGGTCGCATGATCGCAAGACATCCTACTCTAAGAAGTCCTCGGTCACAATACCGGTGAGCAACCAATTAGAAACTAGCACCTCAGCAACACTAGCAATGTGGACCCACCAATAACTTCACAGCGGCGACAACATAATGGTTGTCGCATGAGCGCATAGCCAGAAATTGGCTCATGCGAACATGCGACAAACTAACAACACACACCACCTTTACCTGCCCTTGGCAAGTGGTCCCACGATCCGTATCCACCTTAGCTCTCATCAGCCAATTAGAAAGAGATGCGTTGGCAAGACCCGACACATGGACCCACCTCTTAGTTTTAACTCTGCTGCTAAGTCTGGCAGTTAGTCACAAGATCGCATAGCCTTGAAAAGGGCTATGCGAACATGCGACAGACCGCATTCACTTACCACGGTCACCACCACGTCGACCAAAAATTTTCCGCCACTGTGGAGATTGAGTGACTAACAGGACATGAAAAACTGGGCCCCACAAGACAGGTGGCAGTCGGTCACAACTTCGTGAAGAGTAAATATCTCGCAACTTTTCCATGCGAACAAGCGACAACCACTGATTCTGACCGAACCTTAACCGCACCAAACAACCGAGAAGAACTAGGTCCCACCAATTGGTCGCAGTTGCGCCGATACGGAATGCTGACAAATAGGGTAGAAGTGCGAGATCGAAAACATCCAGGGTTTTCACATTAACACAAAGGTAACAGTGAAATGCGAAAACATTGAGGGTTTTATGCTTAGACAGTTTTTGGAACCCTGCGACATGAAAGAATTATTTCCAGCAGACCTTTAAACATGAATATCTCCCTGGTTTCAACACTTTAGGATATGCGCTCTTAACCTGACCTTGGAAACACAAAGAACTATTTTATACTAAGAGCGCAAACCATGAAATTTCATAAATCCAGCTCGCCAATGAAAACTGTGTCAGAACTAGGGCAAAGCAATTCACTTGGGTTTTCTGCATATTAGGAGGTGCAATCTAAATTGGAGCATGGTGATATCAAGAACAATAAGTGGCTGAGGGCGCAAGTGATGAAACCATGTTGTTTTGTTTCTTCCTCCATTAGCTAATCCAACTCTTATCTACGAAGTGATCCATTTTGAAGCTGTACTCTGCACATTAACTTTGGTGGATTTGACTAGGGAGCCAACCGTTGGAGATTGATCTAATGTGTATTCCATTTGCTGCCTGATTTGCTAGCTCATCCGCTTTGCCATTGCCTTCGCGGTAGATGTGATTAGCCATTGAAGATTCAAATTTTGAAATCAGGTTTAATATGTTTTCTAAATAGGATTGAAGTTTCCAATTTGAAATGGACCCTGTCCTTATTGCATTTATAATAATCATTGAATCTCCTTCTATTTCAATTCTATTAAGATTAAGTTCTATGGCTAGAACCAAACCGTGATAAAGAGCTTTTATTTCTACTACATTGTTAGTTTCTGGGTTTAATGGCTAGGCTAATTGAGCAATAATCTAGCCATCTATTGAATGAATAATACAACCCGCCCTAGAAGGACCCAGATTTCCTCTTGATGCCTCATCAAAATTTAATTTAACCTAGCCTGTAGAAGGAGATTTCCAAACACATGTCAATCTGTGGAAAGAGCTACCCTTACTGCCTCTACCAATAATGGTAGGCATTTTCAATTCATGCCAGCTTTTTAACATCTTATCATCCCAACTGGTGTAAAATTTATGAATGGTTGAGAATGTCTGACTCCTGAAATTCATGATCTCCACTATAGCTGCCTTAATTCTATTCAATAGCTGATTCATGTTCAATGCTTTCTCTTGGAATAATCTCTTATTCCTTTCCTTCCATAATTCCCATAGAATTATTGATGGGGATATGATCCAAAGGTTTCCACATAAGCTTTCTTTGAAAAGAGATGGCCAAGCAATAAGGTGTGATTGTAGATCTTGTGGAGAAGCAGCGATCCAATTCAGTTTTGAGTGTAACCAATCCCAACATTCCGCTAAAAACTGACAAGAGAATAATAAATGATTGAGATTCTCTTCATGATTATGGCATAGTGTGCATCTAGATGGCCCAAAGAACCCCATTTTTGTGAATTTCTCTGCAGTCAGAATACGGTCCTGAAAAGCTGCCCAAAGGAATGTGCCAGCTTTAGGCAAACACATTTTGTTCCAACAAAGGTGAATGGGGATCGAGGAAGTTTTTTGAGAATGTTGTGTTAATAATTTATACCCTTCCTTCACCTTATAGTTACCATCCTTTGATCCAAACCAAATAATTTCATCATTGCCATTTTTTAAAAGAAAAGATCTTTTTTGTAAAGTAGATTTTATCAGCTGTAATTCTTGGTAATTGGCCCCAATACTTGTGAAATCCTTCCATCTCCAAGATCCATCCTCTTGAGAAAATGAAGAAGGAAAGATATAGTCTTTTAGCATTGTTCCCCACACCCCCTAACTAACTTGCATGATCCATTGTTCCCCACACCCCTGACTAACCTTTTATTAGTTCATTCCTGTCATTATAATTTCGAATCCATTCATCGATTAACTTTTTTAATCATAACTTTGAACTAAAAATAAACTACAATTAATATAAGGTTTTGAAATGATCATCTGAACTATTTTTTTTTAAAATGTAACAATGTGACAAATCCATTTTTATATCTACATCATTTCTCCACCCATAAAACTTATTGGTTATAATGACGGTTAAGTTTGAAAGTTCGTCAATTATGGTTTACTATTATTGCTTGGGATTCTTCTCCTCCACAGGTCCTCTTTTGAAAGCTGTTTACTCCTTTATAATTCTGTATTATTCAATACCAAAAAGAGACTTTTCAACATATCTCATGTTTTACAATTATTGTTATCCACTATGTTGAAATCTTAAGCTTAAAGCAAACGTGTTTTTAGAGAAGAGTGAATTCCAATATGGCTTTAAAAACCAAATATAAAGAACATCGAGATCAATGTTAATGATTGCATCCTCTGACAGATATAAAGAAAATGCTTGTACTTACCAGTGTTAACAAGTCTAAAAGCCTGTAGAGTGTAAGCAGGCTCATCAAAAGCTTCTGTATAATTGCAAGGAAATGATATCAGAATGTTGGGTTTGCAGTGGTGTGATATTATAACCAGTTTGTTTGTGTCATTATCAATTGATAAAGAGGTCATTTTTAAAATTATGTGCAGTACTTGTAGATTTCATTTAATTCACAGCTTATTATAATAATCGAGAGTATATATTGGGTAATTTAAGAATATATTTTTTTATAGTTTTTCAATTTTATATTGGTAGAACAGGACATTCTTTGTTATATTATTCATGATAATTTATATCTTTGTGGGTTCAAGGACATTTGGTTTAATGGAAAAATCAGTGTTGTAAGTACTGGTGCTGAGTTCAAATCTTTTCCAATATCAGAAAATGAAAAAAAATAGAATAAAAAATTATATCTTGGTGGACATGTATGAATGAGAAAATTATTTTGTATCAACATATAATGTGTAAGCTTTTGAAGATTTTTCTTTACGATAAAATGGATAGCACTGCTTCCAACATTAAGACACATGGTGTCAATTATAGATTCAAGAGCTTTAAGAAAAGCATATATCTACACAAATCTAACACATAATTTTTGTCGACCCATTTGAGTTCAAGGAATTAATGTCTCTTCCATTCAACAAATAATGGGCACTATGCTATTCAATCTTTACTCGAAATGTTCATGAAAACATTACTTTTATTTCATATATTTGAAGAATAGAAATTAATCAATACATGGGAGAACACTTCCATTTTCAACTGTTATCCATCAAGTTTTCTTTCAGAAGAAAATACCAAACTATGTGAGTGTAATACAATGCAATATTGTATATCTTCTTATTTCATACCTAAATATAACTTGGAAGCATATAAAAGAAACAAACAAAAGCATAAGTGAATAGCTCTCTGTTCAGGTCAAAGCCATCACATTCAAGAAAATGTACCTTTTTCTATTTTCCAAGATTTTGAAAGGTCATTCATAACAAAAACCATGTGATCAATTTCATGATCCCATAAAATACAAGTAAGAAAACCTTTCTTCAAAGTTAATAGAGAGCTTCAAGATTTACAATATAGATAGTAAACCAAATAAAAATCCTTCCCATAATTACAAGTGAGCTCTTAAGATTGACATCAAAACATACAAAAATGAAAGAATTTGTCAACCCTCAAGGGATGTGAAACTCTCAAAAATCTGAAGTAGAATTCTCTCTTCCAAACTCTCTCTTGGTCTCTACTATCAAAATACAATAATACATTCCTAAACTTTGAAGGTTAAGGGTTAAATAATGCATAAACCTTGTTACCTCATCTCATCAATGGAATAATAATAATTTCCCATGCTCTCCCAACAAAACCCAAGCCAAATGAAAGTTAACAAAGGCAAATCCTCTAAAGAAGTGCACTAAAAATATATATTATAATAGCTATAATTTTATCCCAACCAAGTAAAGGAAACTCAACACAGATAAATGTTCATTTACATAAAATAAGAAAATGATTTATATCTAAAGAATACTAATGTGAAGTCACATGGGTACACTTATTCACCCAAGGTCAAACAAGGAACATTCCAAATCTAAAATTAAATATATAAACTCCACTCAAGCGGATTAAAAAGTCATGTGTATCAAACAAAAGCTTCCTCAAACTTCTAACTCAATCCAAGAATAAATTAATGGTTAAATTAAATATAGAAAATTAACTTTTGAACTTGACTTTAAGTTAAAACATTAATGTATAAATTGTGATATTGCTATCAAAATTCAACTGTGTAGTATTTGAGTCAAACTCATTGACCCATGGTTCACAAATAGTGGTTCACAAGAACCCATCTCTCATGAGAATGAATAGAATTATTATCACTAATTGCATCTAGGTAATACTCACATAGGTGAAGTACCAGGACTTCTTAGGAGATCACCCATCCCAGTACTACTCTAGCTCAAGCACGCTTAACTATAAAGTTTCCTCCAAGGTTAAGCCCACTTTTCTTGCAACCCCGTCAAAAAAATCTTCAACAAGTGTTGTTACTTATGAACCATTCATTATAAATCCCCTTAATCTCATCAATTGATAAGTAGGAAATATTTTCCACATCAAGTCAAATTGTGATATTTCTATCAAGATTCAACTATGTAGTATTTGAGTCAAACTCATTGTTCCATGGTTCATGAGTAGTGGTTCACATGAACCCATGTCTCATGAGAATGAATAGAACACTTAGCACTCATTGCATCTAGGTGAACCGCTACTCATGAACCATGGTTCAATGAGTTTGACTCAAATACTACATAGTTGAAACCTAATAGCAATATGACAATTTGACTTGCTATGAAAAATATCTCCTACTTATGAATTTATGAGGTTAACGCAATTTATAATGAAAGGTTCATAATGCACAACATTTGTTAAAGGTTTTACAAATGGGGTTGCAAGAAAAGTGGGCTTAACATTGGAGGAAACTTTGTGGTTAAATGCGCTTGAGCTATAGTAGTATTGAGATGGGTGATCTCCCAGGAATACCTGATACTTTTGTTGATATTTGTCATTGATGTCATTATTTGGTCTGGTATTCTTATCTCCAACATATCCTTTAGCCTAGAAGTGGTTTTACCAACAAAAATGTTACAATACAAGTTTTGGTCTCTACAACGGTGTACTGAAGTTTTTGGTCCTATCTTTTTTAGTATAGTATGAGATATATTTTTTACATTGCTGACATCTTTGACATTTTGAGTAACATGCTAATATGACTCCATCTCTAGTTCAAGCTGATTTGTAAGGATATAGATCTAGTATATATGTATATACATGAATTAGCATCAAGACATACGATATGAAAATGATGATAGATGATATATGAAATGTGATAGCGATATGTTGATGTATATAGTGAAATGATATGTAATACAATGTTTGTATAGAAGAACTATGTACTTCAAAGAATCAAGTATTTCATACATATAAAGATGCAATTGTAAAAATTTAGTTTTGTATTTTACATTTTGGTACTAAGCCGACTCTCAGTTGTGATAGTTGATTTTTCATTTTGGGCAATGAGGCACCTAGGTATTTTGTAATTTGTTACTTAATACTTGAGAGTTAACCCTCTCTGTGGTTTTTTCCATCTTGGGTTTCCATGATAAAAAATTTGGTGTGATGTGTTGATGTGTTATTTGGTTACAACTCTTTTCTTTTCTAAAAGTTTAATTATGTTACGTGGAAAGCTATTTAAGAAATTTAATATTTTTAGAGGAATATTGATTCAACCCCCCCTCTCAGTATTCCTGATGTTTAGATATCGGTATCAGAGCTAGATCCTTTAGAAGAGTTTAACAACTTGAAGGAGATCTATAAGGTTGAACATACAATGCCTAGATCTAGCATGGATGAGGAAGAGCTCATGGCCATATTTGAAGATCTTGAATCCATTTAAGATGAAAATAAGGAACTATTAGAAAATCTTGAAATGGCTAATGTTTGCATATGGAAATTAAAAGATCAGATCCAAAAATTCAAGCTAAGGCACAAAGATGTTAGTAATTTAAACTCAAGTTAGAAAATGATAGTATCATTAATTTGAAATCTATGAGTGAAGAAGATAAAAATACCAAGAAACAACTGAATAACATAATAAAGATAAAATATTATGAAAGAAAGAAGATGGAACAAGAAGTTGTGTTTCTAAAATTAGATCTGGAAGAATAAAAGAAGAAAGAAGACAAATTAAAAATAAGACTAGAAAGGCTCGATGAAATATTAACTAATCAAAGATCTCTAGTAAACAAGAAAGGCCTAGGTTTTGAAATTAGTGAATGCTCACACAATCAACTAGAATAAAAGAAAGATCTCAATTAGGTAAAACAAGATAAAATTGAATCTAGCAAAGAGGACAGAGGTAAGTCTCTACTAAAGAAACATGTAATTAAGAAACTCTTTTCTTTTAATGATCATTATTTTAATTGCAATAAATTAGGTCATAACACATCATATTACATAAATAGAATAAATAAAAAAGATAGATCTTACTTTGGTAGACATTATAATTGTAATAATCATTATTAGAAAGCTAATCAATGTAGGAAAATAAATAAAAGCAATCATTTTACTAGTTATTATTATGTACATGTTATGCATATGGACATAAGGGTAACCAATGTAGGTCAAGACAAGATAAGAGAGCCACTAGGTTTAATAACTGCAATAAAATTTGACACATTGCAAAATTCTACAAATATGATTTAGTCAAGCCAACCAAACCAATAAAGAATATAAACAAAGAAGATGTTAAGGCCAAAATGAAGAAGATCTAGAGAAATAATGAAGGAAATGGTTCTGGCTCTAATGTGGACATCTACTTTGGTAACTAGCAGCCCTCTAGTTGTTCCCTAGGGGGGGGGGGAGTTTAGAGATTGACTCTTCCCCTATAATAGTGAAGTGGTTACAAGCTTGATAGATCCACTCGATCAAGTAGTTTCTGGTAAAAGAAGAACAATGAACAAGTAATTTATGGGCATTTAGTAAATGTCACATCCATCCAATGAAAAAGTAATTGCAAAAAGGGATGCAATTAATTTAATGCAAAAAGGTATATTTATTACGAAATTGGCATAAAACAGAAGTTAAAACTTCATTTTGATCACACAAATTGAAAGAAGGGTTCAAAGGAGCTAAGGAGAAAGAAAGGAAATTGAATTGTTTCCTAGGGTTTTTTGAATCCAACAAAGGTATTTATTTATGAGATATTCTATTTCTCTTCATTTTTAGCCATGGAAACTCCTATTTTGATCAATGCATCATCCCATCCTCATCTTGAATTTAAGAAGTACCAAGATATTTCAATTGAGAATGATTTAGCCAATTGTTTGTCAAGAATCCCTCATAGTATCATCCCTACGAAGGATGTTAGGGTTTATATTCATTTGAAGCTTGAGGAATTTTCTCATACCAAATTAGCATATTTATGGGCATATGAGTTAATTGGTAATGATTTTAAGATCAAAGTAGAGTACAAGGTTTTGGTTGAGAAGAAATCGCATTTCTTGAACAATTTCTCACATTTTTTATGATAAAAAATGGTTATGGATGGAAATAAGAAGATTCCATGACACCTTTCTATGGATAGATGAAGTACACTTGATTAGAAAAGAGGTGATGAAGACTATTACAGGGTTGAATGACACTCTACTATTCTTCTAAAACTTAAGGCAATGAAAAAAAGAGAGGTTGAAAACCTAACCAAGGTGGTTCATGATGGTAGGTCTCTAGTCATTCATATAGTCACAAATGTTGTAGTAAGTTGTGTTTCCTAGGTCACTGGGAACAAGGTCTACTATTCCAACCAAGAGAATTTTATTTTTTCTACTATTATAGTATGTGTGTATGAGATTTTGTACCTTCATATAATTAGTATTGAACAATAAATGAAATAGAAACTAAATAAACCACACTATAGCATCTATTTGGCAAATGAATGAACAATTAAACATCATATGGATCTCTATCTAAGAGTGTTAATGTGAAGCTCTCAGCAAGCTACCATTAATGATAGTCCTAGAATGAGAAATGATTATGATAAAGAAAATGCTAACAATTAATTCAAATGGAAATGCTAAATTGCTTCTAAATTGCCTTTCTAGCTATAATTCTCAAGAGGTTAGATGCAATTCTCAGATTTGTGGTTATGAATTATGATTGATTTTAGCCTTCCTTTTATAGATTTAGGCAAGGGTAGGGGGTGTAGTAGAGTTGATTATGATTAAGCTTGAGTTGAGTCTTTGGTTCCACCCTTTGAAGACAATTTAAATATTGTGTCCTCAAAGCTTGGGACAAGTAAACAAGATGAGTGGACAAGATGCTCTTTCACTTTGAGTGATTGAGATTGACTTTGGCTTGATCCATGTGAATGCATTTCCTTAAATCCCATTGGTTGATTGATTTTCCTCCCTTTTGGTTGTTGAGAGAAATTAGGATTTAATCAATTAATTTTAATTCATTTATTTAGCCATGTACCCCTTGAATGAGTTGAATTTTGATTTAATTCAAACTATACAATTAATTAGATTAATTGCATATTGATTTGATTTAACTTGATTAAAATACTCTTGATCGATCTTTTAGCTTTAGATTTTAAATTATATTGAATTAAGACTTGATTTTAATTTTGATTGGCCAAATGTTTGATTCGTTTCAATTGCCTTGATTTTCCTTGATTTGTCCATAAATTGATCTTGTCCATTTTTCAGTGATTACAAATGCCCCTCTTTGAGTTAATGTGCGAAGTGTGTCAATTCAAAGAATGTCTTGATTCAGCTTGATGAAAGTCCCGATTTAACTGATAAAGGTCCTCATTCTGTCGATGGTCGATCTTGTTGTTTGATGTAAGATGTAGTTCTAATGATGTTTGATATAATTCTAATTGATTTGATATTCTTGATGTTGATCTGAGGTTAGATTACTGACGTGATACCTGATTTTATCTGATTTGATGTTTGATGCCCCTTTCGATTTATTGCAAAAAAATTCTTGATAAAAGATTGCGCTCTGATTTGATGGTTGTTCTCCTGATTTGATGATGTTCCCATTGATGCTGATTATCCAATGGTATGTCCCCTCAAGAATGAAATGAAATTGATAGATGTTTGAAAATTTTGATGATTTAGGTCAATTTACGTTGATTAGGTCAATTTATAATGGATTTTGATTTCATTTCTAATGATGTTTTTGCGTCTGAGTGATGAAAAATACCCCTGATTTCGAAGGTTTGATGAAAAATTTGAGTTCCTGGGCCCTCTCTGGTGAAAAATTTCCTTTTTAGGTCAACAATACCCTTTTTAGGTTAAAAGGGCCTATATAAAGGGGTAAAAAGTCAATTTACTATTAATTTTTACTTTTACCTTTTGACTTTTGATCTTTGACTCCTTTTGAATTTCTGATGATTTTTGTCCCTATTCGCTAGCATAGATTTGAATGTGGGTGATGGTACCAGCGACCACTAAACTACAGACCTCCGGTGAGTGTCTGAACTTCTTAGTTTTTTCATTTTATGCATTTAATTTCCAAAAATTTGACTTTTTCATGCTATCTACTCTATTTTTTTCTTTTTAATTTCCAAATAGCGCATTTACCCATTTAAATAGCACTTTTACCTTTCAAGTAGCACTTCTACGACTTTAAGTTGCGCTTCTGCATTCTGAAACTGCACGTTTACACGCCAATTTTTGGCCCTAAATGGTGGGTGCCATTTTGTGTATGAGATTTTGTACCTTCATAGAATTAGTATTGAACAATAAATGAAATAGAAGCTAAATAGACTACACTATAGCATCTATTTAGAAAATGAATGAACAATTAAACATCCTATGGCTCTCTATCTAAGAGTGTTAATGTGAAGCTCTCAGCAAGCTGCCATTAATGACAGTCCTAGAATGAGAAATGATTATGACAAAGAAAATGCTAAAAATTAATTCAAATGGAAATGCTAAATTGCTTCTAAATTTCCTTTCTAGCTATAATTCTCAAGAGGTTAGATGCAATTCTCAGATTTGTGGTTATGAATTATGATTGATTTTAGCCTTCCTCTTATAGATTTAGGCAAGGGTAGCGAGTGTAGTAGAGTTGATTATGATTAAGCTTGAGTTGAGTCTTTGGTTCCACCCTTTGAAGACAATTTAAATATAGTGTCCTCAAAGCTTGGGACAAGTAGACAAGATGACTGGACAAGATGCTCTTTCACTTTGAGTGAATGAGATTGAATTTGGCTTGATCCATGTGAATGCATTTCCTTAAATCCTATTGGTTGATTGAATTTCCTCCCTTTTGGTTGTTGAGAGAAATTAGGATTTAATCAATTGATTTTAATTCATTTATTTAGCCATGTACCCCTTGAATGGGTTGAATTTTGATTTAATTCAAACTATACAATTAATTAGATTAATTGCATATTGATTTGATTTAACTTGATTAAAATACTCTTGATCGATCTTTTAGCTTTAGATTTTGAATTATATTGAATTAAGACTTGATTTTAATTTTGATTGGCCAAATGTTTGATTTGATTCAATTGCCTTGATTTTGCCTTGATTTGCCTTGATTTGTCCATAAATTGATCTTGTCCATTTTTTAGTGATTACAGTATGCACTGCATATGACATGGTGGTTAATAGGGTAGATTAAAACTTATGGAAGCTCATTAGAGAGTAATTTATTGAGAATTCAAATCAACGCAAGAAAAGTAAGCAGAAGGTCATGTTCCAGTTTGGAACCCTAGTTCTCTATTTTCTTTTCTACTTCATGAATGTGATGCCCAGTCAAGGTCCAATAATATGGTCATATAAGAAACTGGTATCTCATAAAATTTATGAGCGAATGAGAAGGTATGAAAAAACTATAGCTCAAGAAATGGCGTGAACACTTCATTTTTCTCTTTTATAGTATAATATGCACAACACTTGGATAGAATCCCTAAATTTGTAGTTGAGAAATACAAGGATGATATCACTTTAATAGTTATTTTTGACAAATGAAAAATGGATTTCGTTGTACCATGAGTTCAATGGATAATTGAATCATTGCATGAGGTATCAAAAGAACATGTTGATAGTATTGCAAAAGTTCTTTTGGGGAGTCCAATAGATGCCTCACATAAGAGTTTTGGTACTACAGAATAAAATCTAGTGAAGTTTGGAAAGAAGATATTTCAAAGGAAGTCAAAAAGAAAGTTCAGAAAATAATTAAGGAAATTGAGGAAAAAGGAGGTATGACAAAGGTAGAGTTGGACAATATTAGAAGAATTACTCAGAGTACAGTCAATAGTTCTTCCAACACCTCTATGAAGATGATTTAACCTTTGGTAGAGAACGAGAGTATGTCTGGTAAGAGGAAGAAAGGTCTACTTGCACCTACTCCTTCTAAGAAGGTGAAATAAGCTAAGTCCACCAAGGCTAATCCCATTCTTTTGGAATCAAATGGATAATCAGACCCAAATAAGTTTTGGATCAATGTACGAGAGAAGTCTAATAATGTAACTCCTAATAATCTCGATGTAGATACTCTATTTTAGTTTCTCTCTAATGGTAACTCGTGCCTTGGCAACACCTCTGCTTCCCTTGTTCTGGACACACAAGACTCCACCTTTGAAGATGGCCTTTCCAATCTGATACAAAGCTTGGTGAGAGGCACACCCTTTCAAGATTCCCAATCTTGCCCTATTTTGCAAGACTCAAGGAAGTACCAATAGATGGAAGATCTTCTGGTTACTACTTCCCCAAACCAATTCACCAAAATGGAAGAGCTCTTTGCCAAGTACAAAGAAGATAAAGAGGGATGGACCACTATTCACTATAAGAAGAAATCCAACAGTAGAGACCCTTTTCTTGTCTCCCCACAAGCTAGCAGAAGCAGAAACAAAGTAGAAGCAGAAGTCAAACTAAAAACCCTAGGAAAGAAGAGGGCCAGCCAGATCAAGCAAGAAGAAGCAAACAAGAACATAGTGGATGGGACACAGATAATCATCCATGCAGCTTGCACCTCCAATAAGAAATGAAAGTCATCTCCTCGAACATAAGTGGGCTAAATAGCTCACACAAGCAAGATGTTATTAGAAACATGATAAGGGATCACAAACCAAATATTTTCTTAATCCAGGAAACTAAGATGTAGAAGGACAAGCTTGAGTGCCTCATATTTTGTAAAGCAATGGAAAACCAAGCTACCAGCTCGAATGGTGCCTCAAGAGGTCTCATGACTTTGCGGAATCCTAACCACCTCAGAGCTGAATTCATCTACGAAGGAGGTAACCTTCTTCTTATGCAATTTACTAAAACTAAAGATAATGAAAGTTGGTTTATATTCAACATTTATGCTCCTAACTCCAAAAAAGATAGAAAGGTCTTCTGGAATAAGATAAGAATGACCCTAGCTTCCTTTAATTTGCCTAAGGGAATTATCATGGGGGATTTCAATACTCCCCTAAAAGAAGGAAGAAAATAGGGAGGGATTTCCCCTGACACGGAAAGAAGGCAAGACTTAATGGACTTCATCAATGACCAGGCTCTTCTCGACATGGACCTCCAAGGAGATGACTTCACCTAGTCCAATAGGCATGTTGGTAAGGATTGTATCCAAGTTCGGCTAGACCGAGCCCTGATTTCTCCAAATTGGTTGAACCTCTATACTCTCAAGCTTTTGGCTTTGGCTCATGCTGGATCTGATCACTCCCCTATCTCTCTCTCCCTACACCAGATAGCAAAGAAAAGGAACTTCCCCTTCAGATTTGAAAAAATGTGGACCTCCCACCCTAATTTTCTAAACAAAATCAAAGAATGGTGGAACATTGATGTTGAGGGCACTGCTATGTTTAGAGTGGTGAAAAAGATAAGGAATGTCAAATTCAATGTCAAAATTTGGAAGAAAGAAGAATTTGGTCATATCTTTTCCTCTAAAGAAAAGAGTCTTAAAGACCTAAATCTTATTCAAGATGAAATCTAAAAATAGGGGTATGATGAAGAAACATTGAACCAGGAGAAATCTATCCTATCAGACTATCATAACATCATCAGGCAGGAGGAAAATTTTTGGAAGTAGAGATCGAGGTCCATATGGCTCAGGGAAGGAGACCAAAATACTCACTTCTTTCACCTTTCCACTATGAGACACGGAGCCTCTAACAAGATAAGTAGCATAAAGAAGGGAGATTATGCCCTGAAGGAGGACAAGGATATTGTGGAAGAAGCTATTGCCTACTTTTCATCTCTCCTTTCCAAAGACCAGGAGCTATCTGAGGAAGACCAGGATAAACTTCTCAATAACATACCGAAGCTTATAACTGATAAACACAATAAATCCTTATGTTCTATTTCGTACATGATAGAAATCAAGAGAGCCTTGGACTCTCTTCCTGGAGACAAATCCCCTAGCCCCGATGGCTTTCGTATGTTATTTTTTCATCAATTCTAGGACGTGGTGAAAGAAGATGTGGTCAAGGTAGTGGAGGAATTTTTTGGTTTGAAAAATCTCCTTAAAGAGCTCAATGCCACTTTCCTGGTGCTGATTCCTAAGTCTTCAGGAGCAGATTCTTTCGAGCTTTTTAGATCCATCAGTCTCTGAAACTCTCTCTTAAAGATCATCTCAAAGGTCATTACATCTAGAATTCTCAAAGTCCTTCCCTCTCTGATCTCACAACAGCAATCGGGGTTCGTGCCAGGTAGACAAATTCTGGACTCCATTATGATGGTGCACAGAGTTATTCACTCCCTAGAAGTAGGGAAAAGAGAAGGTTTTCTTCTCAAGCTAGACCTATCAAAGGCTTATGACAGGGTAGACTGGCAGTTTCTCCTTAGAGTCCTCAAAGCCCTTGGATTCAATGCCCATACTTGCAAGATTCTTCTGCAAATTATCTCTTCCCCTTCTCTGGCGATTATGATTAATGGCTCCCCAACTTCTTTTTTCAAGCCTACCAGGGGCCTAAGGCAAGGGGACCCCCTTTCCCTGATTCTCTTCATTATCCTTGCAGAGTTCCAAGGTAGACTCATTTCTAGTTCTAAAAGGCAGGGGAACCTGAAAGACATCAACCCCTCTTCAAGTACTAATGTTTTTACGCACCATAAATTCATGGATGACACCATTCTTGGTGGAGAAGCTTTGGCTGGAGAAGATAAAGTGGTGAAGGATCTCCTAAATGATGATATCAAAGCCACTGGTCAATTCATTAATTGGAACAAAAGCTCCATCTTTTTTGTCAATACACTAGAGGGAAGACAGAGGAAAATTGCTAATATTCTAGGTTGTAGTATTAACACCTTCCCGTCCTCTTACCTGGGCATGCCCTTAGGATTCAAACCTCTAGAAGCCTTCTGGAATAAACTTAAAGATAGGTTCAATAGGAAGCTTACTGGTTGGAAAAGGGTCTCCCTCAGCCAGGCTGGAAAGATTCAGCTGGTCAAATCTATGTTACAGAATCTCCCAACCTAAACTCTCAGCCTCTTCTCCATTCTTTCTAAAGTTGCAGAGATTATGGAAATAATACAAAGAAGATTCCTTTGGTCTAGCATAGAGGAATAGAAACACATCCCTCTCATAGCCTGGGAGAAAGTTTATCTCCCTAAAAAAGAAGGTGGTCTGGGAATAAGGAATTTAAGACTGTTTAACAAAGCTCTTCAAGCCAAACATATATGGAGAATCTTCAATAGTAAAGGTTAGTGGAGGGACACCATTATTGAAAAATATCTCACGCATAACTCTATCAATTAATTCTTTGAAGAGACAGAACCCCCAAAAGGATCTGTAATCTGAAATGGTTTCCTCAATGCTAAGGATCTAGCTAAGTCCAAAGAAAAATGGAAGATCGAGAATGGACAATCTGTCAACTTCTGGAACAACAATTGGCTCTAGATGGGTAGCTTGAGAGACTTTGAGACCTTCTATGCCTGGAGACATGTCTGGACCCAGCTCTATGGGCCCCAAGTTAGCAACTATAAAAGGGATGGTAATTGGGTGGACCTCTCCCAGATTCTTCAAGATCTAAAACCTCTGATGAAATCTCTCAACGTGGTCACTCTCTCACCTACTCAGGATGAGCTCATCTGGGAAGATTCTTCTGATGGTATATTCATTGTTGCCTCCACCTATTCCTTGTAGATACCTCAAATCCAGGATGCCAACCCGTTGTGGGCTAAAGCTTGGATTCTAGGTCTTACGCCCAAAATCAATGTTTTTTTCTGGATCCTACTCTAGAACTGAATCCTCACTATTGCCAACCTCATCAAGTGTGGTTTCCAGATTCCCAAAAGGTATGTTCTCTGTAAATGGCAGGAAGAATTGGTGAACCATTTATTTATTCACTGCTCTTTTGTAAGTAACATATGAAAATGTCTTTTCTCGACTCTAAACTTAACTTGGTGCTTCTCCCTATCATTCCAAGATCTTTTCTCTTAATGGACTTTCAAAATTTTTAATCTGGACTTCCAGACCTACTGCACTTGGATCCTTCCTTACCTCTGCTGGGGAGTCTGGAAAGAGTGCAATAACCATATCTTTCGAGACTATTCCTCTCCCCCCAAAATTATCTTTGATAAAATCCAACATGTTGTAAAGGAAAAAAATTTCTATTGTGGGAGAGCTAACCCTCTTGTAGGAAGTACTTAGGTCGCGACCCAGGAGAAAAGACAGAATTATATCTGGAACTACCCCCTAACTGGCTGTGAGAAAGCCAACTTCGATGGAGTAGCCAAAGGGAACCCTGGCCTTGTAGGTAGTGGTGGAAGTATCAGAAACTACTTTGGTTTTGGCTTGGCAACTGTTATCTTACCTCTAGGATCTCAATCCAACCACTTTGCTAAAGCCTGTGCAGCTCTCCATGTCACCAAACTTGCCCAAGAAATCAGGGTCAAGAAGCTCTGGCTTGAAGGTGACTCAATGAACATTATCAACTGCTTAAACCTCACTCACCCCCCCTCCTAGACTATTTCCAACATCATCACTGAGACCCGCACTATCCTTAATTCTTTTGAGAAGGTGTACATCTCTCATGTGTATAGAGAAGGCAACAACACTGCTGATTGGTTTGCCAACCTGGCTATCATGAAGGATGTCATGATGATATGGCGACAAGGTGAAGATACCCCAAGTGAAGCGAAGAATATCCTTGACAAGGAAAGACTCCAAAGTACTGAGAGAGCCATAAAAATTTGACCAATTCTATTTTTTTGTGGTTTCTTTTCCCTTGGTCAGCTTGTGGACTATTTCTTGGTTGTTTTTCTAGTTCCATTCTCTTCATGTTGATCGTCTCTCTTTTTCAACGTTGGGTTTCAGGCACCCTGTAAAACCTATTTTATTTAATCAAAAACATTGATGCAGTTCGTGTTTGTACAATTCTACCACATTCAAAGGAAAAGAAAACATCACACAAGCATTTGTTCAGTACTGTGCTAGATTAAATAGAAACATAGATGATTTCAAAAAGGATATTCTAGATAGTCTTTGGGTAGGACTAAATTTGATTTGAGTGGATTCCAATAAATTAGACAAGGATATTTTTAATGAAGTCATTGCTGGTGTTTCCAAACTTGTAAGAAGAGAAGATTTAGCAAGTTTTGTGGAAATCATTAAATCAAAGGTAGGAAGAACAAAGAAAAGGGAACATATTCTTATGGAGAACAAAGATGCAGCAAATACAATGAAAGAAGATATCATTAGTGATCTTACAACCACAGTAGGAAAACTTGGGATGTTATCCAATCATGGATCCGATCCATCATCTATTGCCCCCACATGTTCTCATGAAGAAATGGATATTGAAAAGGTTGAAAATCTTGTTCTAGAATATACTGTTTCATAATTCTACACTCTAGATCTAAATCCTCTAGAAATAGTACATACTCATTTTTTGAACAAAATCTATATTCTGGTAGGACCATTTGTTGTAGAAGAAGAAGAAAAACATGAAGTAGAAGAAGAGAAAACTAAGAAAGAAGAGGAAATTAGAGAAGAGAAAGTAGAAAAAGAAGAAGAGGAAACTATAAGAGAAGAATAAATAGTTGTAGAAAGAGTGGATACTGGTAAACATGAATAGAAAACAAAGCGAGAAAGAGATAAAGGGTTGGCAGTAGGGATAATTGAGAAAAGAGGAGAGTTTGTAGGTAGCACCACCAATATAGGTTTCGATGATACTTTTAGGAACTTAATTTATTAACCACTCATGTTCCAACCCATCACTACTTCCAAGTTTACTATTGATTTTGAGAAGATCAACCCCTTCCAGAAATTGGAAATTGGTGAGTCCATTTAGGCTTCGGCCAAAAATGATATGTTTAAGGAATTTGAAGAAAAATATAACTTGAATGAAGAGACCAATGGTTCTCTTCAAAGTATTATACCATAATACAACATAAATTAGTCTAAAAGAAACAAAGAAAATTGTAGAGCACTTATTAATGTTGTAAATGATTTATTTGCATCTATGGAAGAGAAGGTTCATCAGAAAGAGGAAGTTGTAAAGGATAGTCTTTTGTAGGAATTAAAAGATAGATGTGAAAATAACTTCTCCAATATTCATGAACTTATTAGGAAAGGACAAGACATTCTTAAGGATGGAAATTTTTTATATGTGTATATTCTTCAGTGGTCAAATGCCACAACTGAGATCAAAATAGAGATTGAATCTATTGAGTTAACAATCTAACAGGTGTATCACACCTTCAAGATTTCTTAAGATTTGATTGGTTCTAGGAGATCCTCAATTGAGGAATTTCACAAAAAATATTTTGAACTACTACAAAAAAAATAAAACATCTTTCTAACCTTAGGAAATATCTAATAAATGTGTACATAAAACATTACACTATTGAATCATAAGTTATCCTGAAGGAATAATAGGTAAATCTCTCTAACCCTATCTCCATTGAAGATGGAGAATATTTACTTGCATTTATTAATTTTCATGGGCATCTTCTTACCGATGCAATCCCATAGTGGAATGATGAAAAGGGCAAGTGGATTTCCCAACTTTACGAACTTAAGTAGTTCTTCTCCGGTGGCGCATTAGGTGCATCTTGAAATTCAAAAAATTCAAAAAATTCAAAAAAAAAGATCATCACCTTGATGAAAATCTAGGAAATAGGTGTCTTGTGTGACAAAAATAAATAAAAAATCAAGAGAAATAATTCATCCTATGGTGAAAACCACTTCTTGTGGTGCCTTGGACAAGTACCATGATGAAAACCTAGGAAATAGGCATTGTGTGTAAATTCATTTCCCTCTTGCACTCTATACTTGGGGTAAAGTTTCAATCATTTTATCCTACCTAACACATCCTCCATGATCCCTCATCCATCCATATCCCTTTTTCCACCTTTGATCTTAACAAAGCTTCATGCATATTGTCTGCTTCACTTTATCCACACCCTTTAATACATATCCTTTATCTTACTTATGTCATTCATTGTCATATTTCATATTTCCTATCCCAAGTTCCTTTTCTTGGTCTTAATGAAAATTAAGGACAGAAAAATTAAGAACATATTTTCATAAATATCTCAAAATGTCATTTCCCATTGACACCATGTCATTCAAAGTGGCATGTCATTTCCTACATATTCACATATCCAATCCCTTATCTTGTTGAACATGTTATCCTATTATGATATAGTCCTTGCATTCAAATCAACTCTAATTACATTATAAGATATCCCCATCTTTCACCTATCCATTTTCATCTCATCAACTCATTCATCCATTCATAATGTTCTATACCTTTCTAGATAATGGGGAAAATAAATAAATCATGTTTGAAAATAAATCCTAACATATGCCTTTCACCTCATTGAGTGATTTAAAAATATCTTGAAATAATCAATAAAAATCATGAAATGTCCTAAAAAAGTTAATAAAAAATAAACAATCCCTTAAAAAGTCCTTAGAATTATGATATTGCTATCAGGATTCAACAGTGTATCTTTTTGAGTTAAATTTGTTGACCCATGTTTCATGAGTAGTGGTTCACAAGAACCCATCTCTAATGAGAATGAATGGAATACTTAGCACTCATTGCATCTAGGTGATTCTCACAAAGGTGAACCACCAGGACTTATCAGGAGGTCACACATCCTAGTACTACTCCAGCTCGAGTGCATTTAACTATGGAGTTTCCTCCATAGTTAAGTGTGCTCAAGCTATATTAGTACTAGGATGGGTGACCTCCCAGAAAGTCTTGGTGCTTCACCTCTGTGAGCATCACTTAGATGAAATGAGTGCTAATTGTTTGATTTATTCTCATTAGAGATGGTTTCTTGTGAACCACTACTCATGAAACATGGGTCAATGAGTTTAGCTCAAAAAACTACATAGTTGAATCCTAATAGAAGTATCACAATTTTACTTGTGGAAAATATCTCCTACTTATCAAATTCCCTAAAAATTAGAAAACATCAAAAAATCCAAAAATAATTTTTTCTTTCTCATTATTTTCAATAACACAATCCTTTTGCAATGGAAAACACTTTTAGAAGACACGAGCAGTACATCAAACAAAACACTAAGCTTAAAAAAAGTATACACCAATAAACAAAGATACCAAGATACTCTACAACCTAACTGATCAGCTACCTATTAATTTTAAATATACCTATAAAATAACATGCCTTTATGAATATGTCTTTCCTAAAACAAGAACCTTGTCAAATATCATGCGTTAACAGATACACCTTTCCTACAATAGACATCCTATCAAATATTTTCCTATCAAGAAACACTCATCTTTGGCAAGAAGATTAGTATGGTTGTTGACTTGTTTGGTCAAGTAGGTCTTATCTTTTTATTTATTTATCTTGAGTCATGCTCCTATACTTCTCCAATATATCTACAAGTGATTAGAGATGTTTGGAAGGTTCATGACTTATTTTTCTTTGTCTATTATTTGCAGGATGTTTTCCATAAATTCTAAGAGGACATTTTGGGTGTCTATGATAGGAAGGACCACTCAGGAGTGATATATCTAATGCAAAAAATATTGCAAAAGGGTAATAAAGCTCGTGGTTGTCCCTGCACATACCTTGACTCTATTTCCTAACCTAGATGGATTGGCCCACATTCCTTGTCTATTCAAAGTGCATGTTATTTAAATGAAAATGGTTAAGCCTACCTATATCATTCATATCTTGGTGGAATAACACCCATTTCTTCTATAATAAAGTGGCTCAATGATGAAAAATAATTGTTGAATGTCTAAAGATTTCAAAGAATGTGAAATTAATGAATTATAGATTTCAATGATGGTTTAGTTTCCCGCCTAACTTATTCTAATCCATTTTTGACCTAGTCATGTCACTAACATTTCTTCTACCAATTAATCATTCTATCAAATCACTCAGTTTTAAAATTTTATTAATCAGTTGATCATTCAATCTGTCAAAATGGTCAAATCAATTTTTAAATCAGTTAAATCAATCCTTCAATCACCATTTGTCTTATTCGAGATATGTCTTTCCTAAAACCCTACATTATCATTTTTCTTATACAAGATGTATCTTTCCTGAAACCAAACATTGTCACTTGTCTTATATATGTTATGGCTTCCTTGAAACTAGATGTTTCCACTATTCTTATACAAGACGGGTCATTCCCAAAACCAAACATTATTCTTATAAAAAATAGATCTGTGTCCAATGTTGATTGAATAGTCATCATAACCCACCAACATTCTTCACTTCTTACTAATTATTATTTTCTTTCATCATTTCATCTAACATTCATCATCTTCTTTCGAGAGATCATTCATGCCTCTTATATAATAATTATAACTCATCAATTTCTCCCAATATTAAATAATTATTAAATTTACTAATTATTCTTCTAATAAATAGATACATTTTATTCATTTATTTATATTATCCATATGCAATTAAATAAATTTCATTATTTATTTAATTGGATTTATTCTTCTAGTTCTAACTAACACTAAGTCTTAGTCTGACTATTCAATCAACTTTCCTAACTCCTCAATCATCTTTTCTAACTAACTAATCTATTAACTCATCTAGTCAATCTATTTAGTTCTCTAATCTATCTATTGAGTCCTCTAATCAATCTATTTTATTGAAAAATGAATCAATCCAGTCAACTTTCTAATCTATTCACTTCACTTTCCAATTAAACTAGTTAACAAATCAATCAATTATGTTGACAAGTCAATTAATTGAGTTTACTTTCCAATCAATCTGAGTTCAACTCTTCAATCATAGTCAATCAATCCCCCTAATCATGGAATCTTGCTTTAAATACTAAATTCCTATAAATAGAAATTTTATTCTCATAAAGAAGGAGAAGAACAAGGGTGACTTGAATCTGGTTTGGATATACGTGTTTTGAATTGATTTCATTAGTGCTATGTTATGCATTTCCATTATTATCATTTTTCTCTCTTGCATGTTAGGGATTTTTTGTAGCTTTTAGGCTTTGTGGTGGTCTAATCTCTTTGTTGCAAGATTTTACTCTCAAATCTCAAAACCCTATCTTACACATATTGCAACATAGTGATTTATGGGGGGAAACCCTTTCAGGAGAAAAATACCACTCTAGAAGTTGTCTAATATATTATTTAGGAAACAAATAAAGAATAGGATATACTTGTAGAGAATTAGAGAAAAATTATCACAAGAGTAACATCAACCAGAGACCTCGAGGTAGCTCAGAAACTATAATAATATAACACAACCTCCATCTCATGCATCTAATATATAGGAGATAAAATACATGAAATCATTAAAAAATATTTAAAAACCATGGACTAAAATACCCAGAATGTGGTGCCCATATTATCCCCAATCCAAGATTCTCTATGATGTGTCAAAACACACACCAACATATGTAAATGTTTTTTACAACTCATTTATGTGTCCAACATGATTTTATATTCCTATTTTTGGAGACTTTACTTTTGGATCCCATGAATTTTGAACTAGGTATTTGATTGAGTAACTATTTGAAGCTTTGAAAATTTTCAACATGCTCTATTATGTTATAACTAACTACACTAGTTACTAACATTTTTGGGCAAATTTGAAGCCTATAATTCCTTCAAAATTGACTTCAAACTTTTCATTTGCAAATTCAAAATGGAAACATTAATATCTTCAAATCTAGATATGCTCTTGAAACAAAAAAATTATTTGCATTCTTATATGATCAATCTATATCATTAGTAAAAATTCAGGACCAATTTGTGCTCAAAGTAAACTTCTATAAATAGTTTTTTATTTAAATGCAAGGTTGAGATACCATGTATATGTGTATGTATATGCATGTGTATGTATGTATGTATGTATGTACATACGTACATACATACATATGCATGCATGTATGTATATTATAAAATAAAATTAAAAAATTACATGTATTTATATATAACTTTTTTCATTCAAAATCATCTTTTGTCTTAATTATTTATCCAAAATATAAATGACTTATAATATCATCTTGACATGGATTCTTTCCTCTACTAAAATATTTTAAAAAAACTTAAATAAATTTTAGTGTTTTTCCTTGACAAGATAGTCAACCTTATATTTTAGTCAAATATATATGGTCTAGGTAGATTCATGTTAAAAAAAATTATATATGTAACATAACTTTTCCAATTGAAAGTGTCTACTAAATGGATGTTTTGTACAAATTTGGTTCCAATTGCCAAAAAATTAAAATTATTTAAAAATCGATGTTTGAACAACAACTACTCTTATTAATGATATTTTAAAGAAAATATTAAACATACCCTTTTGTAGATCTACGAGTGAATTTTAAAAAAATATATTTTTAATATTTTAATTAGTTTTTCTATTTTATATTTAAATTTTATTGAAAGCAGAGCATCAACAAAAAAAACATAAGGTATGAAAGCTACTCTAGATAATTTGAAGTCGCTGAGCAGTGTGCAGGAAGGCAACAACAAGGACACAGTAACTGAGAAAAAAGATATGACTGATCCCAGTCAGCAAATGGGTCCAGGGACTAGAACAAGATCTACTACTAGGAAGAAGACCAAGACAAAGGTCTCAGAAATCATGAACCTAAAAGAATCAATCAAGACCATGCAAAGCCAGTTGGTGGAGTCGGAGTGCTTCTTGAAGACTCTGTCCTGATTCTGCTACTGGAGGCCTTTTTGGCCCTGTCTTGCTGTGGGCTTTTCATTTTTTGTCTTGTTCTCTAGTGTTTTTTGTGCTTATGTATTGAAAATCTGGGAAGTGTCCCTTTTGGGGACTGTCCCTTTGTGGGATAGTCTGTTGTCCTTCGGTTTTTTCATGCTTATCTTTTATAATCTTTGTTAAAGGGTTTTGGGGCCCTTCAAAACCTGTTGTCACCTTAATAAAATTTTTTTAAAAAACATAAGGTTGATTATCTTGTCAAGAAAAATACTAAAATTTATTTATTTTTAAAAAAATATATGTTGTAGTAGAGGAAAAAATCCATGTCAAAATGATATACTTGTCATTTTTATTTTGGATAAATAGTTAAGACAAAGGTGATGCCATATGGAAATAATTATGTATCAATACATACAAATTTTTAATTAAATTTTAAAATATGCATCTATATAAATAGTTAAAAATATATCCATGTGCTAAAGTTTCAAGTTATCAATAAACATAAAATAATTGAAGAAAAGAAGTTGTACACACACACACACACACACACAATTTCTATTTTTGATAAATAAATTACAAACATGAAATACACCAAAAAAACAAATATTTTATTAGTTTACATCAATTCAAGATTCTAAACATATATGCCACTCTTTAGTAATTCAATTTAAATCCTTGAATGAACATTCATCATTTCCTTTACGAAAATGTGACACGACTTTGTACTTTTACCTATATCTATCTATCTACACACACACAAGGAGATTTTGGTAAGAGAAACTCACAAATATATAGCTAATGACAATCAATTTACCCTAGAAATGAGTAGCCGTAAAATAAAATATATAAATTTTGAAAATGAAGATCATTACATAGAATATAAGAGAGCTTTATTGTGTGGGTAAGAAGATCATTTAGGGCCCGTTTGGTTGCTGGAATTGAGCTAGAATTGGGAAATTCAAATACCAGAATTTCTAAATTTGCAGATTATTTTTAAAGAACAAAAATGGAACAGGGTTTTCCAAATTCTCATTTTGTCCCAAAATGAGCATATGAATCTTCCACCTCAAAAGGTGGAATTGGAAAACTGATTCCAATTCCATTTTTTGATAAATCAAATTTTATAAAATTCTCGGGTCGACAAATTGTACATTGACATTTTGCCTCTATCGTCCACATATCTGATCATGTTATTTTGATCGTGTCCATTCATGACTATTTTAGTCATTCTTTTGGTTGTTTTCCCAAAAATGTGATTGTATATACTTTTCTCTGGTCATTTTTATTAGTATATCATGGTTTTTATTGTTCATTTTAGGGTATTTTTTTTTCCATTTCATGGCTTTTTTTGGTTTGTCTCTGCATTTTTATATATATTCATATATATTTTTGCTATATTTCTCTAGGTGAACCAAATGGTTCTAGCCATATTCCAAAAACTATTTTTGGAATTTAAAACTTCCTAAATTGGCAAATTCTAGTATTACAAAAATCTAACATTTTGTAATTCCAACAACCAAATGGGCCCTTAGAGTAAATTGTTATAAAGTAGAATAATCCTTGCATTCCAAAAAAATATTAAAATATCCATAGATATATGTTAACAAACCAAGAATAAGTTTTGAAATAATAATTATTTATATGGGTTTAATTCTAAAGTTTCTTCAAATGGATTAGTCACATTATGAAACTTTTGAATTTTCGAAGGTGAGATGTAAGAAGTAAGAACATGTAAATATCATTGTTTAGCCATTATATTTACTAAAAAAAGATTATAAGTTCTTGTTATATTTTATCCACTATCTATGCTAGAAAATTTATTAAGGATTCAAAACTCTGTGAAAATTTGATTGAAATCAGGAATAAATGTACTTAAATGAATGGTAGCTAATGAGTTTAACTTTCCTCTATTTATAGATGATATGAAAGTGATAATATAGAAGATTTTCTCAATTCAATTTTATATTTTGATTTAATAGATACAAATTTAAAGAAGGATAGATTCGTTTGATATAATAAAAGGTTTGAAGAAAAAATATTGAAGTCAAATTATATTGAACTATAATTATATCATATTCCTCTTATTTACTTTCTCTATCTAAGATAAGCTTTCATTGCAACTCTCTCTTTAATATTTAGAAAGTGATAAAAAGAATAAGATTATCCTTTCAAATTTGAAAAGATGTGGTTGACCACCAAAAATAAATGATGTCCAAGATCATACAAATAAACCAAAAGAACAAGGTTTCTTTTGGTAACATGTTTATCAAAAAAATAAATTAAACAAAAGTGCATGCAAATACAATGAATCAAGAGAATTGATAACAAGATAATTTCCTTGCAATTATACAAAGACCTTTAGTGCGATTGAGCTCACACTCCACACACTTTGAATATACAACATTTTTGTAATCTCTGAAAGGACATAATCATTGGTATTCGTCACAGTGTTTTCTAGAAGTACAGAGAGACCACTCTTGTTCATTATTGTTTTGGTTTTTACAGCTATTTTAGAATTCACTCTTCTTAAATTACTTGTTTGCTTTAGTGATGTGCAAAGGACAGTGCATAAGTGGAATCATTGCATGACAGTGTTAAAGTTGGATAAGTGTTATGATTGTTTACGAACTCATAAATAAGTTTTATGATACAGATATCAAGAAACTGCAAAGATATCGGAAGAAAAAATATACATTTTTATGTAATGCATAAATAATCATTTTAGATGAGATAATTAAGTTGGGATTAGAAACAATAAATGTAAATTAATATGGGAACTGAATAAATTTTAATGTGATATTTAGATAGATTTGAAGGTGAAAAATGATGTAAAACTGTCTTAATCGACTTTCAAAATTTACAAACTAATTTTAATTTCCTTTAGTTTAGACCGTTACCTATGGAAGTGAACTACCATATTGATCTAAACAGAGAATGAATTAATAATAAAAAGTTAATTATGTAAATTTTCTTGCTTCAATCTCATAATATTTGAATTTAAGAAAGGATTAACAGTGCTAACCAAAACCTTTGGGAACCCCTTGAATCATAAGGGTTTAAATAATTATCTAGGATGAAAAGAAACCATGCTGATTTCACAAGTAGACACTATGAAATCAATCCTTCTTCAAGCTATTTACCCTAGATTTTCTTGTACATTCTAGTATTATTTGAAATGAGAAAATTGTAGTGTTTATATTCAACAATAAAACACAAGAACCAATGCAATAGATTGCCTAGTAATGTAAATTGAAAGGGAGTTAGAAAATTTTAACTTGGTTTAAAATTTAAATTTTAGAATTTTGACTTGTGATTGTTGAAATGATTTGGAGCAAGTCTATACTCATATATCTAATCAAGGGTGGAAAATGGGAGTTCTAGGAATCGAGACGAATTTATCTAGATGAGCAATTATGTGATCTAGATATGGTTATGTCATGAGATGAATTCATGCAAGAATAATCCATGTGGAGATTACTCATGTTACATAAAGGCACTATAATTGAACCAGGCACAAAATATTTAAGGGAAAATGAGATGGATATACAATTTTTGCCATTGTATTTTTTTCGTGTTCTTTGATTTTGCATATGACTACAATAAGACTAAATATCAAAGAAAAACAAATTGTCAACATATAAATTAAATAATTTACTAACATGTTTAAAAGGATATGAATTTACTCAAAGTAAATTTAGAGTTCTTCTTATAATGAGTCTTCCATTGCAAACCTATAGAATAAAACAAACAATCTTTAAAATAGGGTTGCATGTGTTTCATATGGATCTATTGTAACCTTTACAACTCGTCTCTCACAAACATACTAAATTAATCAATTCACAATAAAAGGAATGAGCCTTAAATGATCAATTCATGGTATACTGAGTTAAAGGTATTATTTATTCAAGAGAATTATGTGAAAAAAGTATGTGTATCTATTTAAGACCCACTGTAATAGGTAAAACACCATAACCCAATTTATTTATGAGTATATCATTAGTCATTTTCAAATCTACTCGTAAATACAGATATAAGCATCTAATTGAATGTGACTAGCAACCCATAATTCTTTAGTCAATATACTAAATTGATTTATATGATCAACAACAATTCTATCAATAAACTTTTCATGTTTATGTTCATTCATATATAGTAGGACATAATATTAGTTTTGTTAAAAAAATTGAGTAGAAAATGTAATCAATAGAGTAGCATGAGATGAAGAGTATATCTCTATAGTTTGTTGTGCATATACAAATAAATTTGTATAAGGAAAAATATAACATAATTGATCATATCTTAATCAACATGTGTATATTCTATGGTAAAAGGATCATATTGATGATATGTATTATTATATTATTAGCGTCACACAAAAATATATTTGTATAAATCATCAAATTTTGATTTTGGAAGCAATTGAGGAATTTTCCACATGATTAATACACCCTATGTAAATTATAGTACTATCAATAAAATTTTAAATGTTGTATTTCAAATCCATGTAACCTTTAGTGTGAATCCCATCAAATATGTGAATGTTGTAAAATACGTTCTCATGATATTTATTAGGAATCCCTTTAATTAAATTTAAAGAATGAATTCAAGTGGAAGAACAAGAAAGTAAAAAATTAGAAAGATTTAAGGCATAGTATCCATGAGATCTTATAACCTATTTGTAGTGCCCCTTTCATTTGTAGTTGGAGATGTGGATATCTCATTGTGTTGCAATCTTGTTTCAGAGGTGTTGAGTTGTAAATATATATATGTTTTTCTCTCAAGTGTTTGGTATATGTTCTACTTTAGTATGTTTTGGGTGTCTTTATGACTCGTGATGTGTTTTGACTCTTATATGTTGGTCATTACAATATTGTACATTAAAAAACATGTATGAATTATTTGCACCTAATTCATTGGGAGGGCCTTATGTGTAATACCTCAAAATTGGCACCTAATCATTTCAATCAATTTTGATGCATTTCTTTAATTTCACATCTTCAAAGTCCTATTTTACTAGGCAATTTTCTCTCTCCTACTTGACTTTATTTTGACTTGATGTCAATTGCAAAAAAAACCCTAATTTGCATTAATCTCACATCATAATTAATTCCTAAGTCTTTGACTTTATTAGCTAAATAATCCCTATGATAAATTAATTTAATTCTAAAGTCTTAAGTGCTTTAAATTAAATTAAAATCTACCCTCTTAGCTAATACCCATAAAAGGAATTAATAAATTGCTTGATTATTTGAATGGACACTCTTATTTGAATTAATAATTCAAATTATTCGAACGGTCACCCTTATGTGGCAATAAACATTCTTTTAGTTAAGTAATTCATGCCTTTTTGTGTCAATTGGGAAAGAAGGGTCAACTGTTTCGAATCAAGAAACTCTTCATTCCTCTTCTGGGTTTGTCTATTTATTGAACCTTCTCCTTCATTCAAAAGAGAGCAATTTGAAAGCACATAGACTATAGCAAAATTTTGTCTCAACTATTTACATATTCTCAAAGCTTATTGCATTAATTAGTTTGCTCTCATTTAGTGTTAATTGCATCCTTCATAGTAGATTAATCTCTTCATTGTTATTGGTTAATTATAATCTTCCTATCAAGCTTTCTTAGACTAGAATCTGCATCCCATATTTGCTTTTAAGTTATTAGACTAAAATCTGCACTTCATTTTAGATTACAAATTGCATCTCCATTCCTAGATTAATTACACTTTGCTTATCATTCTAGCTTTTAAATCCTCCATATTAACTCTGTCTTATGGTTGTTGGCTCTCCAATTTGAGAGTAATTAAAAATTCTGATTAATTAGGAGGCAACAAGTCGCTTCACCATGAATTTTGAATTGAGTAATCCATACTCATTCTTGTAATTCGATTGTGTGAGTAATGACTATGTTGCATGTGTAGTTAGATTAGAGGTCCACATTCAACCACATACATTTTGGCGCCCACTGTGGGGCCGAAAAGATCAATTTATGGCCTCATTCTTGATTTTTTTGACAGGAAATTTGAGCTCTGTTCATGTGTTCATACTTTCCTATGTACAGATTCTCACGTGAGAATCCAAAGCATACCGTGCGAAGTTTCACTCTCGGTAGCACTCCCTCACACGACCTTTCACATCCTCGCGCAGCATCCTGTGCTTTCTCACGCACTATGGAGTACTTCCTCGTGCAAGATTTGGCTCCAATTTTTTAATTTTTCCAGTCTCTGTGTTTTTTGTTCCAGATTTCTAACAATTTATGTTTGCTATTAATTTCCATTTTCTCTGTTCTTTCCACAGCATAACAGTTTTCTGCAGATGTTTGTCGAAGAACATAAAACATGCTAATGGTTTGATTGCAGGACGATAGTCAAAGATCTCATAAAGACGTTGTGTTTGTTTTCTTTCTTTCATTTACATAGTCTAATTAGGACCTCGTTAAAATTTCTTGATAATTTTGATAATGGGCTAGGGAATTTGGCTCTTCATTACATGGAGGTGATGACCATGAATGAATCTGAAAACCCAATGATCCTACTAATATGATAGATTCTTGGGGAAACGGGGAAAGGTAGTGAATCTTTAACACTTCTACTTGTCAGGGGATTATGCTCTTCTCGCTTTGAGAGAACCAGAAACCCAAAAGCTTGTGGATTTGGTGAAGTGAAGCTAGCTCGGTGATGAATTTTCTTGATGTGTTTGGGTGAAGTGATGAGGTAGAGAAGTATGCTCTTCTCTCTTTGAGAGAAATAGAAAATCAAACCCTCGAATCTAAGCCAAGTTGTGTCACTTTTAGAGGGCCTACCGGAAGTTGAACCTTTGAGAATGACCCAAGTGAGTACACACCTATCACTGGTGATTCCGCCTCACTATAATAAAGAATGTTTTGTTGAGTCTGAAGACTCCAAAACCATGTTAACTTCCTTCTCTTGATTTTGACATCATCTTGAGAAGGCTCTGTCTGTTGTACTGAGGGGTGCCACTCCTAGCCTTGCTTGCGGGGGTGTATGACTTTCAGGTGTTGGTGTGGCTGCGAGGCCCTAGCCCTATATCAGGGGCACCAAAGGTTAGTGTGAATGGAAGCCCACTAAGAACTTTCCTTAGTTAGTTGCCTATCTGGTTCACCTCCAAAAGGAGTCAAAATCTTTGCGCAGGGAGGGGGAAGAATCTCTCTTGTAGATTCCCACCATAGGCATACACCTAGATGCTTGAAGGTGGTATACAACATTGGCCCCTGCCACAAGGGTAACCTTTGAACATATACTATTGAGTCCTTGGAAACACCAAAAACACGAGCACCCTCTAGGGGGTGACATGGCTGTGTGAGGTGCACGTATGCATATAAGAAGTGGGGCAAAGGTTTTGTCTTCTCACCATTTTTTTTGGTAGGGATAGCTATGTGTTTGTTATCAAGTCTTAAACATTGTCCAATCATGATCAAACAAAGAATCCCTTGATACTATCAAGTTGCTTTGTCCTTGATAGGTCTGTTAATGACTACTTGTATCACAACTGCTTGATCTAAACCTTTGTGTCTTTAAACGAATGCTTGAAACCTTAAAATGAGATTGTTGACTAAACTGTTCTTCAAACTTGTCAGGAAACTAGATTTTCTATCAGACATCAATTTAGGCTGTATCTCATAATTCAAATTTTACCTCAAAAATTGTGTCAAACTGTCAAACTTTGGATCTTTCCCGCATGAAGTTTCACTTTTCAGAGCACTTTCTTGCATGAGACATTGTTCTTTCATGTGAAGTTTGGTGTTTTCTCACACGACCTGGTATTCTCTCACACAAAACTGTAGCCCAGTTTTCAAAAATAGAGACTTGTTTCCCGCTGACTGTTTAACTTTTTATCTGATTTGGTTTTTGTCTAAGGTCTATTTATCTATTTTCCTGTTGTTCACTATCAGAAACTAGTTGTCCCAAGTTGGGAATCGATCAATCTTTTCTTTGACTTGTGTTGTCTCTCGTTGGTTTACCTTATCTCTTTATGCCTTTTGTACGTTGTGTTGTGATAGTCTTATCTTGACTGTTCTAGCCACCTCTTTTGACGATTCGTACCAGGTCCATCTTGCATTTTGGTTGTTCTAGCCTTTATCTCCTTTGTGTTGTTCTTAGAGACAAAGTTTTTGCATTATCTCGAGTCTTCTCTTGTTTCATCTTCGTCTATGAATGTCATGACTAGAAGTGGAAAAACTTATCCCATTCAGAATACTGGTTAAGGTAGAAGTGAATCTCCTAATCAAGAAACAGATCATCTCGAATCTGTTGCAAAATCTAAACTTTGTGAGGGATCCTTAAGTTCTTCATTGAGTACTTTGAAAGATAGTCCATCTCAACCATCACCTCCAGTGTTCCAAGAGTGTTTTAATCCATTGTTTGAAGTGCAATCTAGTTTCTCATTTCAAGGTCAAGACAACTCATTCTTCCAAGACAACTCATTGTTTCACAACTTTGGAAGACTGCTTCCTCAGACTAGTCCAATCATTGAACCTATTGATCCTGTTGACAATATTGATTCATCTGAACCTATTGATCCTTTTGATCATTTTCGTGCACCAAAGGTTACCTTAGTTGCGCCCTTTCAACATTGCTCATACCATTTTAATGAGGCTTCAATTGCTACACGGTCTTATGTTGACAATATGGGAGAGCCATTTGACTTCCAACCAGGCAAATACTGTCAAACTTTTGATCAATCTCAAAACAACCAAAATTTTGGTTAATCCTCCAATGACCAATGCCATGCTCAACCCCAAAATGAGCAATGCTATGATCAAACCCAAGATGATCAACAACAAGCTAAAAACAAAGCTCAAGGTGGTCAACTAGCATATCACTATCGACCTCCTCCTTTCTATTAGAGTCAAGATCAAGTCCCTAGCATTTATGAGATCCTTGGAAATGATGGTGATGACACCATAACTCAAAATGATATAGATGTTGCCAAAGCAAACAAGGGTCTTATTAAGATGATGGAGATCCTCCTTCTAGAGGAGAAGGAAAAATACTTTCTTGAGCTAGCTAAACAAGGGACCAAGTTACCCCCAGACTATCAAGTTGAAACGCTTGTAGCCAAGGAAGAAGAAACTAAGACCGCAAAGTTGCAAAAGATGGTCTGAGACATGCAAGATCAGATTAGTCAACTTGCAAAGTATAAGGACAAACCCACTCAATAATTCACAATGAAAAGTATTTGTCCTTTCCCTTTTGATAGAAGTCTTCATATACCACCTTTTTCCAAAGGTGTAGAGCTCTCTAAATATGACAAATACTTGGGTGCAACCAATCCCCAAGATCACTTAATGGAGTTTGGTGGATTATCTATGGAATTCATGCATGATCAAATGTATATTATGTGCCTATTTCCTTGTAGCTTGGGCAGACTAGCTATGGAGTGGTTTTCTAGATTGTACACTGGCATTAAGACTTTTGATGAAATGGCTAATCTATTTCTCCAACATTACTCACATAATATTTAGCATACAATCAACATCCGGGATCTTTGCAATTTAAAACAGTGACGAGGAGAATCTTTTCTGACATTTCTCTAAAGGTGGAGACAATTATGTACAAGGTGTCCTCACAAGCTACCAGAATCTGAGAGACTCGACATTTTCTTGGACAATCTTGTCCCAGACTTTAGATACCAAGTGCAATTACAAGGTCCTCTAGCCTTTGATAGCATGATTAAACAAGCAGTGTGAATAGAGGCCTTTATGGTTAAGAAGGGAGAATTAACTTTGAATAAGGACAATAAATAAGGATTCTCCATGAACAAGGATAAAGGAAAGACTATCAATAAAAATAGGGATGTAGTAAATGATGGAGTGGTGGATAATGTTACCACAAAGCCTTCAAAGCCTATTTTTAATCTTACTTCCAGTATACAAGTAGCTAAGGCTGTTGAAAAGACCACAACGGATAATTAGCAAACTTCAAGATTTGCTAAGAACAAACCTTGGGCCTCTCGACCCAAGCGTGAATTCACCTCTTTGGGGGAACCTCTTGATGTGGTCTATAAAACTCTTATATAGAATCAAGTTCTTACTCCTTTGGAAAAGCATCCTTATGACCCACAACCATGGCCTCATTGGTGGAATGATAATGCATACTGTGACTATCACCAAAAAATTGGTCATAATACTTCTACTTGTCTCCAGCTAAAGCATAAGGTTCAAGATCTCATTGATAGGGGTGACATCCTTATGGAGAACCATAACAAGAATTCGGACCATCAAGCTTTTAAGGATCCCTTCCCTCCTCATGAGAAGGGTGAGTCTTCAAACGCAAAGAATACCAATGATAAAGTCAATTACACGTACACTAATGATGACAATGTTATTGGTATGATCGAACCTATTGAGATAGAGTATTGTGACATGATCACTTCCAAGGGGAGTGGTGACACTCCCAAATCTAAGACTCCTTTCATCTTGCGTAGTTCCGCATCTCATTCATCTGAATCTGAAAAATCTCAAGACTATGCTAATGTTATCACTCGATCATGAGGAAGAGTTGTTTTGAAAGGTCCCGATACTTCTACATCCACTCCAAAGAAAACTGTGGATAAGAGACCTGATACTTCTACATCCACTTTGAAACAAACTGCAGATAAGACTGTTGTTGGCCCTACCAACAAGAACACAAAATCTATTCCTACATCTAGCTCGGCTAGTTATAGCATCTTAGATCAACTCCAGCGAACCAATGCTCAGATTACCATTTTTGAGTTGTTGAAGATCTCGCCTGCTCACAGGTAGATTTTGGATAAAGCCCTCACTGAGGCAAATGTTCCCAAGGATCTCAATCTCAACCGGTTCCAATCTATGGTGGGTCATTTGACCTCACCTCACTATCATCCTTCTCTGAAGAAGATGATCACTCTCTAAGCCATTTGCATAACGCTCCATTGCATATAGAGGTCATGATAGGTCCTAAACACGTCCATTGAGTGCTCATAGACAATGGTGCTAGTCTTAATATATGTTCCGCTAAGTTTCTCACTCAGCTAGGTTATGATGAAAATTGTATAGACTCCCACAAAAAGATTACCATCAAAGCTTATTATGAGGAAGAATGCAAGTCCCAAGGCTTAGTTGTGCTACCTATCTACGTAGGACCTATTGAAAGAGATGTTACTTTTCAAGTGCTTGACATTCCTCTTGCCTACAATATCTTGTTGGGTAGGCCATGGATTCATGAGATGTAGGCTATTCCATCCACGTACCATCAATGCATTAAGTTTCCATTCCATGGGGTGGAAGTCACCGTACCTGCTAATACCAATTACTCTTGCAACACTCTTGCGCAATCTACATATAGCTTTGTTCTGGCTAATAGAGAGTCCATTGAATTTTATGATGCTAAACTTAAGGAAATGGAACAAACTTTGAGACTTAAGGATACAGGCATGGGAGAATACTGAATTGAACCTATGCTATCACTTGCTGCTCTACCTTTGTCTCCACTCTCTTATGGGAGACCTTCTAAGAATAACAAAACTTCTGATGATCCTCCTCAAACAATCTATAATGGCACCTTTGTAAGGGCCTCTACGCCTTTAGAAGATGATGATGAAGAAAGAGCTATCAGAGCTTGGATCTATGAGGGAAAAGAAACAGCTGAAACAACTACTCTACCTCTAGACTTAGAACAAGAGCTATATAGTGAAGCCTTCAAGATCATGAAGCACTTCAGCTATAAGGGGAGTGGTCCTATAGGAAGGAATGACAATGGGTTGTTGAAACCCATTGAAGCTACAGGTCATGCACAAAAGATACTACTAGCTTAGGCTTTAAAAAGACTCCCTTTCATTTAGGGACCAAGAAATTTGTGTCAGCTCCTGAGCCTGAACCTAAACTTGAGTCAGAATTTGAAGATACTGCTCTAGAAGTAAATCTAGAGACCAGCTCTGATGAAGACACATTTCCATATCCTATTCCTTTAGAACTTGCTACACCTTTTGCAGAATCTGATGAGCCTATCATACCTGTCCATATGGTAGAGACTGATACTGATACTGATACTGATTCTGATAAAACCTCTTTAGTGCATCAATTCACATATGAGCAATGGAAAGAAACAATAAATGATGATCCCAATTTTCCAGGTGAACAATACAGACCACCACATTTCCAAAAGTGGTATGAACAAGAAAAACTCCAGAAAACCATTAATGCCACAAGGAATGAAGATGAGTCTGATGATGCTGCTAGTGCTAATGGAATTCCCACATCAAGTACTGACTCACATGAGTATGAATTTGAATCTTTTTCTAATGCTACTTTTGATAAAGACATAGACATGGTGCATACTTATGAAAGATTGCTCGAAGTAGGTGAAGGGTCTAGCATTAGGTCACATGAATTAGATGCCACTGGTGTTAACATGTCCTCTAATTCTGACTTAAGGTCTTAGAGGGATTTGAACACTCCTTTGGATGAGATCACTCTAGGTCTTGACTTGCTCATCCATGCTTTTGATGGTTATACCATGAACGTAATTGGACCAGTCACTACTTCTCTTTCACTCCACCATCCTGATCTGATAATTTGGAACTCCCCTTTAACATCCAATGAAGTCCTAACATTCTAGAATGATTATGATCTATCCTGTTACCTCCATTCTATTGAACCTATGATGTCCTCCACCAGCAAAAGCAGTGTCAGCATGACAGAGGTGGATATCAAGTATCTTAGTCAAAAAATTAAAAGAAGAAAAAATAGATGCTCTGATGGTGAAAACCACATTGTGGTAGTATCAGAGCCAAAAATAGTAAAAATAAAGACGTATCCGAGGGTGAAAACCTCTCTGAGGCACCCAAGGATGAGATACTCGATATGCTTCTGAGGAACTTTCAAGAGAGATCATCAGTATTGATTGAGCTGACACAGCCAGTGAATTTGGGTACAGAGGCTGCTCCACAAATTATTCATCTAGCTCAATCATTGTCTGCAAAAGAAAAAGAAGAGTTTACTAGCTTCTTTCAAAGAAAGAAAATAAACTTTGCATGGACTTACTCTGACATGCCTGGATTAGACCCCAATCTAATCATGCACCATCTGTCCATTGCACTAGGTGTCAAACCTATTAAACAGAAGCTACGAAAGATGCATCCACATGTGGCACTTTTGGTCAAAGTAGAGCTAGAAAAGCTTCTTAAGGCTGGTTTCATAAGGATAATTGATTATGTAGAGTGGATTTCAAACATTGTTCCATTCACCAAACATGATAAATCCATTCATGTGTGTACAGACTTTAGGGATCTAAATAAGGCATGTCCAAAAGATGACTTTCCACTACCCAATATTGATATGATAGTGGATATGACAGTAGGTTATGAGATGTATTCCTTGATGGATGGCTTTTCTAGCTATAATCAAATAAAAATTGCACCAGAAGATCAAGAAAATATTTATTTCACATGTGCCTGGGGCACCTTTTTTTGGAATGTCATGCCTTTTGGGCTTAAGAATGCTGGAGCAACATATCAGAGAGCTGTCACTATCATTTTCCATGATATGATGCATAAAACAATGGAAGATTATGTGGATGATACTTTAGCCAAAAGCATATAGTGAAAAACTCATCTTATAGATTTGGGTACCATACTTGACTACATGAAACAATTTAGTCTCAGACTTAATCCCAAAAAGTGTGCCTTCGGTGTCACTTCCGGGAAACTCTTGGGTTATATCATTTCAGCTAAAGGCATAGAAGTGGATCCTGAAAAAGTGCAAGCTATTATGGACATGCCTCCACCCAAGAATATTAGTCAAATGAGGGGACTATAGGGAAGGCTACAATCTAACTGGCACTTCATTTCACAGTTGGCTGACAAGTCACAACCATTCACTAAAACTTTGCATAAGGGTGTGACTTATGAATGGAATGAAGAATGTGATAGGGGACTCACTTAGATTAAACAGTATCTTGCTAATCCACCTATATTGATGCCTCCTATTCATGGGAAGCCTCTCATACTATACATCTTAGCAACAAACACATCTTTGGGTTCTCTCCTAGCTCAAGAAGATCAAACCAACAAAGAGAGAGCTGTTTATTATATCAGTAGAATGTTGATTTCCTATGAAATGAACTATTATGTCATTGAGAAGGCTTGCCTAGTAGTGGTGTTCACTTCTCAAAAATTGTGACATTATATGCTTGCTCACACTACAAGGATTATTGCAAAAATTGATCCACTAAAGTACTTACTGAGCAAGGCTGCCCTCACGGGTAGATTAGCAAAATGGGTTATGATACTTAGTGAATTTGGCATTGAGTATGTGGAAAGAAAAGCTATTAAAGGACAAGAAATTGTTGATCAGCTGGCGGAAGCTCCTTTGAAAGATCACCAACCTTTGAATATTGAATTCCAAGATGAATCCATCATGCTTCTCACACATCAGACTTGGAGCATGTTCTTTGATGGTGCAGACATCCTATTTATTACACCTCAAAGATACTCATTACCCAAAGCTTATAAAATGTTGTTTCCTTCAACAAACAACATCGCTGAATATGAAGCTCTCATTAATGGTATGAAGATAGCCATTGAATGGCATTTGGATGAGCTCAAGGTCTTTGGAGACTCTCAGTTAATCATCAATCAAGTTAATGATGTCTACCAAACAAAAGATGACAAGCTAGTGTCGTATAAAAGTATGGTGGATGATCTCAAATAGTATTTTGCACACATTTCTTTCTAGCAAATTCCAAGGGAAGATAATAAAGTAGCTGATGCTATGGCTACTCTTTCTTCAATGTTACAAATGCCAGAGAATGATTTTAGAAATGAATTCCTAGTGGAGGCATTACACTACCCTACCTATGATATTCCCGAATCCAAGATGATCTATTCAGTCATTGGACATGACTCATCTTGCTACCACCATATCTATTCCTACCTTCATGACCAAATCATTCCAAACACCTATACCTGGAATGAAAAGCGTCACCTAATTCATAATGCTTTATGATATGTCATCATAGCAAACAACTTGTATAGACAGGGTCTAGACAGTACCCTCCTTAGGTGTCTAGAACCTGATGAGTCCAAACGTGCGCTAGCTAAGGTAGATGAAGGTATCTGTGGGTCTCATTCTAGTGGTCTGACATTAGCTCAGAAACACATTAGAGCTAGTTACTACTGGCCGGACATGGAGAAAGAAGTTGTTCAATATGCCAAGACTTGCAAACAATGCCAATTTCATGGAAATCTAATTCATGCTCCTGCTAAAGAGCTTATTCCTTTCATCAGTTTCTGGCCATTTTAGCAATGGACCTTTGACTTGGTGGGTCAAATACACCCTTCTTCTTCAAGAGGACATAATTTTATCATCACAACTATTGACTATTTTACTAAGTGGGTTGAGGCAGTGCCTCTAGCTATAGCTGATGGCAAGTCTATGGCTATGTTTATATTGAACTATATCATCTGTAGATATGGTGTACCCTCATCCATTATCACTAACAATGGGGGAAAATTAAAGAAAAAGGACCTGAGAGAGTTATGCACCAAATTTAGGATTATTTAGCATTGGTCATCTATCTATTATCCTTAGGGTAATGGACAAGAAGAAGCTTCTAATAAGACAATTCTCAAAATCTTACATAGAATAGTTCATAAATCTGGTAGAGATTGGCACCTCCAGATTAATCCAGCTTTATGGGCCTATAGAACAAGTATTCAAACACCAACGGAGGCCATGCTCTTTGCCTTGGTTTATGGAGCAGATGCAGTATTTCCTATTGAGGTCGAGATTCCTACTTTGTGAATCTCTCTGAGGGGCCTTGTCACTGATGAAGAAAATAGAATATCCCAGCTTCAAGAGCTTGAGTTACTGGATGAACATCGGAAGGTGGCATTCGATCATCTAAGAGCATACCAAAAGAGGATGTCTAAAGCCTACAATAAAAAATTCAGACAAAGGGAATTCCAAGTGGGTGATCTCATCCTGAGAGAAAAGCCCAAAAATCAATAGCAGCAGGTCCAGAAAGGGAAATTTGAACCGAACTGGCTTGGTCTATATGTTATTACTGCAACATTTGGGTCTGGCACTTATCGACTCTCCACCACTGAAGGATAACAACTCAAAGAGCCTATCAATGCTCTTCACTTGAAGAAATTCTACAATTGACGCATTCTCTATGTGCTCACGTACATACTTATTGGTCCTGAAAAAATCCAAAAAAATGGTATATTGGCAAAAATCCTAAAAATTGCAAAATGTCTTGAAAAAATGATCATCTTAGTGAAAACTTGGTAAACAGGCACTTTGATGTATATATTATCCTGGTGAAAACCTGGTAAATAGGCACCTTGATGATAATAAAAAAATAGAAAATTTGAAAAAAATGAAAAAAAATGAAAAATTGAAAAATACAAAAAAATCAAAAAAGAGAAAAGAACAAAAAAAAATTGAAAAAGAGAAAAATGTGCCATTGATGAAAACCTGGTAAACAGGCATCATGGTAGAAAAAATGGAATCTTTGCCAAGATGGTGAAAACCTAGTAAACATGCACCTCTTGTTTCCTGAAGCTACATCTCATCTCAGCACCATTTGGCTCTTGCTTTCCTACTTTAGTTTGCTTTCCTGCTTTCCTGCTTTAGTTTGTTTCCTATTGTTAGTTCATTTCCTGCTTTAGTTTTCTAGCTCATGCACTTGCTTTCAGTTGTCTTTGAGATTTTCCTTGACTCTTCATGGATTGGAACTGGTTACACTTGGGGGCACCTTCCTAGTCTAGGGGGCATTGTCCTATCACTTTCAGAAGCTTTGTTCGTGCATCGGTCACTAGCGGTTCTCGTTGCGTCTACTTGCTGATGCCTAGCTACTTTTTGAGATTTCTCTCCTTGAGAATCTCTCATGTATCAATCACCACTGGTTCCCACTGTGCCTACCTACTGATACCTAGCTCTCATTTGAACCCCTCTCTTTTGGGATCTCTTCCTTACATCAGTCACCAGTGGTTCTCACTACGTTTGCCTGCTGATGTTTCACTCTTGCTTTATTCTCTCTTTCGAGAATCTTCCTTGTATCAGTCACCAATGGTTCTCACTGCATCCTCCTACTAATTCTTGGTCCACACTCCAATATCATCTTGAGACTTCATCTCTCATGACAATCACCAATGGTTCTCACTACATCTTCCTGTTGTCGCTATCCCGTTGAGGCTTCGAATGTTGTTTGTTTCTGATTCGACTCCAATCCGCTTGAACACAAATGTAAACTAAAACTAAAACTAAATTTGTGTTTCTTTCAAGCATGCTAAGCTTTTCTTTGAGTGTTTTTTGGTTTTTTTATCATTTCCCCTCGAGCGGATCTAAGATGTCTTTCTTGACTAAGAGAAGCGAAGACTGGGGGCATGAGCTTTTCTTTGCTTTTTGTTTGCTAGTTTAGTTCTAATGATCCAATGAATTCACATAAGAGTGGTGTCCATCTGTAAGAGCCTTCATCTCATATTGGATGGCCATGTGTACCTCGACTCCTTTTATATGGAAACTTTGGTGAGGTTGGTTCTTCTCCTTGTCTATTTTGAGTGACTTCTTTTTGCTACAAATAAAATTGCAAATGCTCATCCTGCTAAGTGAATGTAAGGGTCACTATGAGCATTCTTTGGCAAAGGAAGGAACTTTTGTGTGTCTAGTGTGTTTGTTCACAAGCAACATTTAGTTCATTCTCATAATTATTCTTTGATGCTTATGTTAACTTGCTAAATTAAAAGGAATAGGTGTTTAGATCATTCTGACTTCTTATGCCTTAATGCTTACATCTCATTCCGAAAAATCTAAGACTTATGTCATATTCATATTCTCATGATTGCAATTTTAGTGAGGATTGTATGGCATCTTGTGATTGTCCCGTCCTTAAAATAACTCTATGATGATAATACGATGAGTCCAACAACCAAATCCTAGGGATTGCATGTTCATTTTAGGCTTGCATCTTCATTCTAGGCTTGAATTGAGACAGTGTTTTGGTGCTCTCTTGATTGTCTTCTTCTGGATCTATTCATCGAAGGTTCTCATCTTTTGTCTTGATTCCATCATGATTGTACAAGTTTTTGAGATCAAAATCAAAATCTGACATCTCTAGATGGCTCAAAATCACGTTTTAAATTCTGAGACCCTTTGGGATCGGTCGCTTGTGCAGTCAACCTTCTGGCATCATTTTCCTACTAGAATCTCATCTCCTCATCATTTTTCTCGAGATCTTCAATGTTTTCATCAAAATCAACTCTAGTCAAATTTGGTCAACTATGGTCAAACTTGGTTAGCAGGACCTCCCAATCAGTCCAAATGGCTTATGCAGCTTCTTGAATCTAGTCTGATTACATCTGCTTTGCAACCTCTTATTGTCAATCATCTTTCTGATATGCCATCTTTCGATTTTGCTCCCGAGGGGTAAGGATGATTGCATCATTTGAATCTTGTCGAACCAATCTCATCTCAATCTGATCTAAATCAAAGTCCTCACCGCTTGGGGCATCTCTTCACTAGGGGCATCTTTGTGCCTCGCATATGGTCATCTGATCATCTATCTTTTAGGTATCTGATGAATCTAACTTAGATCCTCAGGAATCAAGCCTTGTTCTGAAGATGGTTCTCAAAATCTATTAGGTATTGGGGCAATCTAACCCTAATTCCTGAAAGTCAAGCTTCATTCTGGAGATGGCTTTGAAAATCTCTTTTGGACCATTATCTAGGCAATCTAACCTGGGTCTCAGAGGGCTAATCTTTGTATTGGGGCAATCTAACCCTGATTCTAGAGATTAGTCCTAATTTTGCATCTGTCATCATTTGACCAATCAGTATTGGGGCAATCTAACCCTGATTTCAATCTTTTCTCAAGTTATTTAGATTGTTGTCTTCGCAATCTAACTTAGACTTCAGAGAATCATGCTTTGTTCTGGAGGTGGTTCTACAATTTGATCTATTTCAGTGTCTTGGCATCCTAACCTTGACTTCCGAGGGTTAAGCTTCATTCTGGGGATAATCCTGAAATCTCATCTATCACATCAAACTATTCTTTGAATCAACGCATTGCTCGCACATCAATTCAAAGAGGGGCAAATGTAATACCCAAAAATTGGCACCTAATAATTTTAATCAATTTTCGTGCATTTCTTTAATTTCACATCTTCAAAGTCCTATTTTACTAGGCAATTTTCTCTCTCCTACCTGACTTTATTTTGACTTGATGTCAATTGCAAAAAAACCCTAATTTGCATTAATCTCACACCATAATTAATTCCTAAGTCTTCAACTTTATTAGCTAAATAATCCCTCTGATAAATTAATTTAATTCTAAAGTCTTAAGTGCTTTAAATTAAATTAAAATCTACCCCCTTAGCTAATACCCATAAAAGGAATTAATAAATTGCTTGATTGTTTGAATGGACACTCTTATTTGAATTAATAATTCAAATTATTCAAATGGTCACCCTTATGCGGCAATAAACATTCTTTTAATTAAGTAATCCATGCCTTATTGTCTCAATTGGGAAAGAAGGGTCAATCGTTTCGAATCAAGAAACTCTTCATTCCTCTTCTGGTTTTGTCTATTTATTGAACCTTCTCCTTCATTCAAAAGAGAGCAATTTGAAAGCACATAGACTATAGCAAGATTCTGTCTCAACTATTTACATATTTTCAAAGCTTATTGCAGTAATTAGTTTTCTCTCATTTAGTGTTAATTACATCCATCACAGTAGATTAATCTCTTCCTTGTTATTAGTTAATTATCATCTTCCTATCAAGCTTTCTTAGACTAGAATCTGCATCCCATATTTTCTTTCAAGTTATTAGATTAAAATCTGCACTTCATTTTAGATTACAAATTGCATCTCCATTCCTAGATTAATTGCACTTTGCTTATCATTCTAGCTTTTAAATCCTCCATATTAACTCGGTCTTATAGTTGTTGGCTCTCCAATCTGAGAGTAATTAAACACCCCGACTAATTAGGAGGCAACAAATCGCTTCACCATGAATTTTGAATTGAGTAATCCATACTCATTCTCATAATTCAATTGTGTGAGTAATGACTATGTTGTGTTTGTAGTTGGATTAGAGGTCCATGTTCAACCACATACATCATGTACTCTTGTGTTATTTTATTCCATGCGGTGTTTACCTATTATGTTAAAAAAATAATTATGTCATTATCGTGGTTAAATTTTTTGTTGGCAAAGAGGGATGAGCTCGTATTATATTAAGTAAAAATCTTAGTACAAAGACTTAAGCACTATGATAAATTTTCATACTTTTGAGCAATACAGTATGGCTAGAAAACTCCAAAAATTGAGTTCATTTACAAGAACATAGAAATATATGTTTGGTAAAATAATTGGTTTATAAACAAGCTCAATAGTCATTCTCAATCTTTTTCTTTTCCCCCCTCTTTACTACCTCTTCTCATTGTTTAGTTTGCAAGACAACTAAGAGGGGGCATAATCAATTATTAGTAAAACTTATAAATATTATTGTTACCTATTTTTCACCTACTTCTCAAAAAACTAGAGTTGATTACATTTTACAACTAATCAAGGTAGACATTTGGTTACTTATGGTTTCATGATTAAATGTTTGCTAAACTAAAGGAATGTTGAAAGTAAAGTAGTTTACTAAAATTAATGTTGATTCAAACTGAACATTTAATTGATTTGCAATTGTTTTATACAATGTAATATATACATATATTTGCAACTTTGAGTTCTTTTGATACAAAAGGAAAGTATAAGACCCGTGCACAAGTCATGGGTTAACTATAAAAATTAGATGCATTTATAAAAGAGACTATGCATAAAATGATAAGTATTAAACAAGAGAGAGGGACCTGTCATTGCTTGGTGTAATGAGGAATTTCCGCATCTTCAAAACAACACTCTATCTTTGTCTTCATCTCCATCTTCATATTGTTTCCACACAATCAGTAATCTGCAAGGAGTGGTAGAAATTGGTTAGAGCTTGAGGTCACAATCATATGTCTACTAATCATCAGTGCATGCACAATTACTTACATAAATGCATCAGATTTGATGAAAAGAAGAAAAAGAGAAAATCTCATAGTTTCATCTTTTTAATCTAACAAGTTTGTGTCATGTGTAGATACAGGTTCTATTATTCATCATTGAATATTCTAGTTTGATATCATTCAACATGTGGGGTAAAATGGGCTCCCACAAGGGTTGAGCCCATCATGTTTCACAAGGGTCAACTTAATTGAGCTATTAAAAGGACATGCTATTTTTGCATGAAACCTTTTAACTCAAAATTACATCTAAGATACAATAGCTATAAGTATGAAAGGATTTACAATAATTAGTATGCCCTTTTGGAACAAACTATAGCCACATTTCAAAGATTAAGATCATTATTGTGTAAGAGACAATAAACAAAGAATTAGATTCAGAACATGATCATTCAACATCTTGTATAGAGCATCAGGAGATATAATGGTATGGAAGCTATAACATGTAGAACTAGTTACAAAAGAGATATTATTGTGGACATATACATTTAGAATAATATATATGAATAGGTTACACAACCATCACAATGATTATAATAGATCTGTTGTATGTTATTATTAGAGTAATTAATGAATGGTGCATATTTTTCTACATGATAAATTACAACAACTAATGTGCACATTTGATAGCTCACTGATGATAAGGACAAGTTCTATTATAAATGAAGTATCATTTATCATGTGAAGGATATTCATGCGTAAATGCCTCCAAGACATTTCATAAAAGCATCAGTATCAAGATCAACATTAGGGGTATTATCAAAATGCATCAAAAAGAATCCATTAAACATTGAAAGAGGTAAGATTGTCATATCAAGGAAATGATAAAAGAGATGAAAATATGAATTTGTTATATCACAATATTCTAAACTATATAAAGATGATGCCAAACTATCATAAAAGCATCATAACAATAAAGGGAAATGTACCTGAGATGAAGTTGTTAGCAATAGGAAATACTAAGAGGGGGGGGGGGGTGGGTGAATCAATATTTCACAAACTTTTACTTTTGCCCAATTATGGGTATAACAAATTAACTTGAAGCTTGTATAACAAAGTAAACTAAGAAAACTGAATAAAAAGCATAGCAATAAAGTAAATGAACTCATAAAACCATGTTTGTTCTCGAGGAAACCCTAGCCAAGGGAAAACCCTAGTGGGGATGATACCCACAACTGATCCACTAATCAAATGTATCCGGTTAAGGATTTTGACCCTGTTAGGAGTCTATTACATACATATAGTGTCTATGTCTTGGTTAAGGGACTCTAGGCCTTGTTAGAAGCCGCAACCCTATTAGGAGTTTCTATTAAAAAAGAATGATTTGCAAGATGAACTCACTACCCAAACATGCAATATACAATGATATCTTCAAATACAAAGGTAAGGAACATAACCTTTTACTGTCGTCGAATAGCTTTCCTATTCTAATTTAGCTTTCTAGGCTCTTCTCTTTCATATAAAAAGTTTACTTACTTTCCTTCTTACAAAATACAACTTCGCATCATATTATTCTCATTACAATTGCTATATGTATCATGTGTACATTTCACATTACATAGTTCTTACATTTATACAAGTTATTACAATTAATAACTTCCAGTCGGCTTATAATACATAAACTCTTCTAAAAATATAAAACCAATTCATGATGTCTTAAGGTTAACATCTAGGATGTCATCCCTACATTGTTAAGTCATTATTTTTATAATCAAAATAATCCCTTAACGTAATATGATCACTTCTATCTTCTACTCTGTTCAGGTCGACTCAACATCATCTCTATAATTCTTTAATATATCCTTCCGTACATGTCATACAAACTTGTTCTTTCATAATTAGCTTTTATATACATATAATTATCCATGTTCAATTGTGCATGCACTAAACCTACTTCTGTTAACATTACTAATCAAAACTATCTTTGATTAGACTATAAAACATTGTTGTACTTAGACAATTTTCTAGTGCGCTCTTACAGGACTGCTTCCTTCTATTGTGTGATCTTCATAGTGAGTATATATTTCCATAATGACAATATTCTAATTATCCTACTTAGCCAAATCAGCAACAATCTCTCCCTTTGTCATTGGTGGAAACATATGGAAAAATTGGCTAAGTCCAAAAAACTTAAGATACAAAATTGTGGCCATACAAAAATTTGATCATACATAACTCCTAATTTATCCTACTTATACTCAAAATACTTATTCTAAAAAATATCTATAGTCCCCCTAAGAGTATACTTCATCTCTATGTATCATATCTATACATACAATTTTCTAGTTGTACTACTCCCTTTTTGACAACAATGACAAAGGTGTCAAAAATTTAGTATCAAAAATTGTTTTACCTCATGAATTTTATATTGCAAGGCCGGAAGGCTTGCAACACAATCTATAAAATTGATCTTCAAGCTCTCTAACTCCTTTTCCCATGACTTCTTCACCGCATCTGAAACGCTGAGCAATACGCATAGCCCAAAGGATGCATTTTCACATGCCTTAAGATTTGCATAAGCAAATTTTCCATAAGATGTCTTTGAAGAAAGACATTCTTCCAATTGGTTCTCAAGAATACTTATTTTTATTGATACATGCTCTCTTAGTAGAGAGAATATTTTCAATTTCTTTTCTTTCTCATCATTTAGAAGTCTCATATCATTAAAAATCTTACTTGTATTCCTCTCAATTTCTGAGATCTTCACATTAGGTATTTGCAAAATTTTTACTACCATTTGTAGTTCTGCCTCTTTTATCTTTATCTTTTTTGATATCTCAGATGTGTGGCTCACTGATTGTGTACACTGAATGTACAAAGATTTCCATCTTTCCATGCATCTTCTCAACTCTTTTATACATATATCCAAATTATCTATATCATTTCTGATATTTTGACATATAACTTGAAATATCTGAGCATCATGAGTTGCTTGTGCTTTTACTATTTCTATATGAGATAAATTTGTGAATTATGTATTAAAGGATTTCATTACCTCTTTTGATTTTCCTTGTGGGTCTTCCTCACTGTCTTGACTTGATATTATGCTTTTTAATTTACCTGTTACCTCAAGTAGTGTGCCTTCTAAGCTTTTCACTTTCTTTTTCTTTCTAATGATCTTGTTCAGAGATGAGATCAACTCTATTTTATCATCATCATCAACTTCATGTCCAAGGCTTGCAAACATAGATTCAATTTGTGGTTTTTGTGATGTTTCTAATGTGTCCTTAGGTGTAGGAATGACTACGGATTGCTCTTGTAGAACCACATGCTCTTCTGCTGCTACATCAGTTTGTGTTTCCTCTTTCTCTTTTTCCTTCTGTGCTTCAACCTTTTGTTCCTTATTTTCTATTGTGTCTTGTTGCTCATCCAACAAATCACCAACATTGGCTTCATTTTCATTGAAGGGTTTTTCTTTACTGTCCAAGGTGATATTTGTTCCTTCAACATTCATTGTCTCATCTTCAATGTTAATGGAGGGTGGCAACGCTAGTTATGGATCTATCTAATACTCTACTTCAACTACTTGATTAGATTCACTGATGTGTTCACCTAGTCTAAAGGTCATAACCTTCACAACCGCTTGCTCTATTTCTAGGTTGATTTCCTCATAATTACCTCCCATTATCAGTATAGTTCTCCTTTTCTTCCTTAGATGGGTGCTTAGACTTTTCATGATTTCCTTGAAATGTTCTTCATCTTTTATTACACACAACTTCCTTACATATCTCTCTCTTATTCCATTGTCTTCCTCTGTTGCTCTTTTCTTTCTGTTTACTAACTTCTCAAAAAGATTGTCAGGGATCTTGCCTTTTATATCATCAAATTTCTTATCTACAAGAATCACAGTCTGACAACTGCATTTTCTAAGTTCAACTTCTCAAAGTTGTCATATAACTCATAGTATTTGTTCAAATTAGTGAAATCACCTTCTTTAATGATTAAGGGATTCACTTTATCTATCTTCGGCTTCCACTTCTTGTTGCTTCTTGCCTCTTCATCTGCCTTTGTTGGTGATTTTTTTATTTGAACTGGGGAAATCAAAGTTTTCTATCTTTTTCCTGGTTCGCTTGCCATATCCTTAACTCTTTTAGTTGGTGTGGTGGAGGATCTAGTAGATTTCCTTACTTCCTGCACTTCCACTTTTTTAACTTCTTCATATGTATCCTGAATTTCTTCTATATGGGCTGCAAGAGATGTCAAGGGTGGAATAGATAGTATCTCTTTCTATCCAATATCCCTTATTGCTACTATTATTTGCTTCACAATGTCAAATTCATGTTCTTTCATACCAGTTTATTTTGGTATTTTCTTTATAGTACTGTCAACTCTTTTCTTAGCCATCTTTTGTGCCTGTAATGATTGTGCAGAGTCAAAGTTCTCCTCATGTATCCCAAATCTAGGACTCTTAGCATCCATATTTCTCTTAAGCAATCTTCTCACATATCCTTCAATCTCAGCTTCTAAAACTTCATAGTCAAGTGGATCTACAAATTCCACTCTAGGCTCGACTACTTCAATGTAGGTAAAGTCAGTATCAACCAAAAACCATATCTCATCCTTGTATTTCTCCACAATAGATGGTGTAATTCTTGATCTTTTCCTCATTTGATTTTGAAAGGTCTTAATTACCAAAGTTGTGCTTTCATTTACTTTGTCTATAGGGTGTCTTAGGTACACCTTATTGATTCTATTCATAGAATTTATATTATCATTCTAATCCTCTCCTATAGTGTATGGAAAACTTCTTAACAAATGAAAAAACATATATGTGATCAGAGATGAAAATCTAAACTGAGTTCTTGGTTTTTCTGATTTTCTCAAGGTTCTCTGTCAACTGAATTCTTAAGATTTCACACATGTCCACCTGTACTTTCTCAACACACATAAGATAAGATGCATGTACCATGCCAACTTCCATATCATCTTCTCTAGAATTTGCACAAAACTTTGAAGTCAAAATTCTGCATACATATCTAACATCATCTTGTACAATCTTACTAATAACAATTCCTCTTCCATTGTATGATGACTTGGTGTTGTCTAACACTATTTTCTTAACATTTTTCTCATTAAATGGAATCACTCTAGATTTAGATAAGCCAATTACCTCATGAATAAGGTCTGTGGTGATTTCAATGGCTCTATCATCTAACCAAAACTTACCATTATGAATTCTACTCAAAATAATCTTAGTCCATTGATCATCCTAAAATTCATAATGAAGTGTATACTTGATAATATCAATCTCACTCAAATGTTCAAACCCTTCTTTGTATGACATGTCTTGTTTATAGATCTTTTCATACTCCATGATTATGTTACCATCTCCTATGGTCTCAAACTTACATTTTAGATAACTTCTTATGTCTTCCAAATGCAGAACTCCATCTGGAATGGATGAAAAGGCTAAACTAGGGTCTTCTTCCAAAGGCTCTACAAGTTCCTTTTTCATTCTAGGTCTGACTGAATCTTTGATGTGGTGAACAAGTGATGCATCCATAATTTTATAAAAATACAACTGCTTGATAGTGATTACTTAGCAAAAATACCTCAGAATCACTATTTAGGGCTTTGCGTAGATCTGACATGAAATATTTCACCAAATTCTACAAACTGCTCTTAATCTCCACTAACTAGCTCCCTTTATCACTTGTAATCGCTTGAATGATCAACTAATACTGATCATGTGCTTTTATCCTTCAAATCTTTCAAGATTATGACATCACATTAAATTTCTTTGCCACTTCATACAAAAATTTGTTGCTAGTTACCTGCAAAACTTCATTCTTTCCGTGTACTCGCATACATTCATATAAATTCATGTGCTCTTAACCATATCTTCATTTCATCATATACTAGCATATATTAACTTTGCAAAACTCAATTCATTCTATTCTAATTTCTACATTAGTCTAATGTTTTACTCTAATACATAATTCCTGAAATAATTACTTAAGTGCTTTGAGATGAATTAGGAAATGATTCACACTTACTTTCAGGTACTTCACCTATCTTGTTTCCTGGTATACTGAGTGTGCTCTCTTGATCTATGGCTTTAACAAATTTAACTTCTTCCAAGTTACTACAACATCCTCTCTAACTATTGTTTGTGCTCACATTTCTCCTTGTATAGTTTCTAAGATTAGTGTTTCTATTAGAATTTATAATCTTTCCTTGGTGTAATATTGTAAATTAGGATAAACCAAGGTATCCTTATTGTATTTTTTCCTCTAGTCAAAGTGGGAGGACAACTCATATTTTTGTAATTCTTTTATAAGGAAATTTAGTTGATTCCTCCTTAAGAGGACCTTGACACTTGTATCACACACTTTTGAATGGTGGCATTCATAGACTTGGGAGTTACATTCTAACTCCTCTCTCTCATCTCTATTTAAGAGATGCTCCTCTCTCTCATTTCTTATGATGAAGTTATTGTAAGTCAGAAACACACACACACTCTCTCTCTCTCTCTCAGTTTAGGCTATGGCCTCATTCATAATGTCACAAGGGGTTTTTTTTGCTTTCCCCTTTCAAAATCTCTTGGCTCATTATTTGGATTCTTGGAGCATTCTCATGTTGGTGATTGATATTCAAGCATTATCTCATTCTTGGTCTATGGTAAAATTCCTTCATGCATTACACTTTCTTGGATTCTTTCCTTAACTTTTTTTCATTTTTTTTCATACTTCTAACATGGTATCAGAGCTACTAATCCTTGTTTAAGTGATTGCAAGAAGGTGTCATTCAAAGGAGAAAGCTCTTCTTGTTGATCTAATATTTGTTGCAATTTTTTCTTATTCATTTGTCATTTTAATTTTTTAGTTTCTAACCCTCTTTGGCAGGCTTGCCGCCAAAGAGTAGATTTTTGAATTTTTTTTCGGGTTTGGATGGTTCTCCGCTAAACGCAGTTTAGTTTCTTCTTTTCATGTTTTATTTCATGATTTCTCTAATCTTTTGTTCTTGCAAGTTTTATTATATTGGGTTTCTTAAATTTGTGCATGTAGGTTTCAATATAGAACTCACATATCTCAGCTTTGGTTTGCCTTTTACAGCTATCCATATCTCTATTTTCTAAATCTCTATTTTGCACGATTCAACATCTATTATTCTTTCTTTGTTGCAAGCCTTTATCCTATCTCTTATTCTATTATTTTTAATCTCTTCCTTACCTTTCCCTTTGCATAAGCAACATTTTTAGTACATTAATATCTTTTATTATAGGTTTTATTTAAAGCACACATCCATTTTACTATACAAATTTCCTTCTATTTCAACTCATTTCTAAAACGTAACTTCTTCTGTTTATAGAAATCCAAATCCAGTCTCCTGTAAAAAAGTTTTTTTATCAGATCTTTAATCTATTTTCTATTCATAACATTCATTTCAAGTAAATCTGTAACGTTACTAACATTTTTTTGCAGCTTATGATAAGTTTTTTTTTTCAGCATATAATAGTCACAATCTTTTGTTTTGACTGGCTCCTTTCCTTTGGCATGAGCCTAAGTGCACAGCCTAAGTTTTGGTTGGCTGTCTCACCTCCAAAAATCTTTAAATATATTTAAATCTTTAGGCTGGATTTTTTTTAACCAGCTCCACTCTCCCGCCAACTACTCTCCAGCCAACTATATCTATTCCCTTTGCAGTTTTGTCTGGACAATAATCTTTCATGACAATAATCTTCCATGAACAATCTTCCATTTGTTCCCATCTCCCTAGTTTAATTCCCTACTTGATATCTTTTTCTTAACTCACTCTTTGCTTATTCTTTAATCCGTGTTTCTTTTTCTTTTTTGTAACTGCTTCCTATGCACGTTTTATTCTATTATCATTTTATAAATCACTGTTTAAGAGATATGTCTTGGCAAGAATAACAAATTAATAGAACAAACCCCAAAAAATTAATTCCTCAACAAGACAAGAAAATAATTAAAGAAGTTTGAATTTTTTTTAAGCAAGAAAATAGAATAAATCGAGCAATATTGTTTCAAGAAAAAGTGCACTATCATTAACAACAAGAAACTCTATTTTCAGTGATAAATGTCTATTATGAGATAAGCACTTCATTTTTTCCTAGAAGTCTCATTATCGATTTTATTGGAACAAATATAAAGATTCAATAATTCAGAAATCTAAATCTTTTGCTAAAGTTATAAGTCAATTTAATAGAAAACTAAAGATGGAACACAGTTGATTAATTCTCTTTTTTGCTCAGATGGAAACAAGCCGTATGATTGGCAAAGTATTTTGGCAGAGATTAATAACGTCTTTCTCTTTGTAGGTTCAATAAGACATTTGTCTATTTCAATCTTTGTTTCTAACGTGTCTTTTGCAAAATATAATTATTATCTTGTACAATTTGGGCTTCTAGCTGCATGTTCTTATTTTATTGCAGTCTATAATTATTACTTTTTTATTATTTAAAATTTAATCATTATTTCATTCGTCATATAAGGTTGCAGGTAATCAGAAAGTCTTTAAAACTGCAGCTTATAATAATTACATTCTTTTCCTTATTTGTAATATCATTATTTCATTCATATTATTACATTTTTTAATTCTTAGTCTCTTTTTTATTACATGTTTTCTGGTTGATTCAACTTCATGATAACTCACAATTTTGAATACATGTATAATCCCATTCATTAAATATATAATCTATATTCTCGTAATGTTTAGTTAGACTCTTTTTTAAAAAAATTCAATCAATTTTTTTATCATTGTGCTCCTCTCGTTATGGCAAATGTACTATTCTTCTTCTGATTCTTGGCTGCCCACTCCACCCAATTCTGGCCAGCTCTTAGCATCAAATCAGTAATGTTTTTTTAGTTATTGTTTATTTCACTGCAATCTCAGTATAAAAATGCCCTTTTCTGCGCAACATCATTTGGTTTGAACGTTTTTTATACTTTGACTATTACTTAATTATTATTCATTTACTTTTGTGGCTATCCAGCATCATAAAAAAATGTAAAATATTTAAAGGAAGTTTGAAAACGAGCTGAGTAAGTTTCTGTCCACCTTTCATATATTCAACAGCTATTATTTCTGGATGTTACATATTATTTAAATAACATTGTCTTTTTTACTTTTGTAACTTATGAAACTTTATGTCACTTTCATTTACCTAGTTTTTATATTAAGTTAAAAGTTCTTTTCATAAATTTTAAATACGATTTTATTTTTAAAATTAAAAATAAATAAATAAAATTTGAAAACTAAACTCTACATGTCCGCCTTACCAATATTTGCTTTTAGAAACAAACTTCAAAATTTTTATCTAGTTTACTCTTTTTATAAACAACAAAACTTTTTATCGTAAGTTAAAGAAAAGTTTTTTAATTTATTATATGAGATTCTAATTCTTTTTTATAAAAAGATTCTTCAACTCTAAGTTAGTTTTTTTTATTTTAAAGTGTTATTTTTTTGTTTATTTAGAATTTCAACTTAGATTTGTTCTAAGAGATTGACATTTTTAAAAATATATATATTTAATTATTTTTAAAATAAGAAATTTTTTTCCTCAGATTCAATTATAGTAATTATGTTTGAATTATTTTTTGGAATTTAAATTAACTAGTCCTCTCTATCCAAAAAAATTCAATTTTATTCCTTGAAATTAAGATTATTTTCTATTATATAAAGGGGGTATTTTTTCTTAATTTTCCAAGCTAAACTTTTATTTAATATCAATTTTTGTATGGTAATTGATCTATCTATTATTTTTAAAAAGAAAAATGATATATGTTTGATCCAAAGTACTTCAAATCATTGATGATGTTAAATCATAATTTGTTCAAGTATTGTGAGTAATCTTTCAACATTTCCTTCAAGTGAATTATTATTGATTTAATTATTGAGCATTAATTGCCTTCAAATTAAGGAAATAAGTTCCATTTGATCCATTATTTTAATTTGTAAGTTGCACTGGGATGCGCTTACTCAGTTGATGTTTATCAACTTGTTCCATTTGTAAGTTACACTGGGATGCGCTTACTCAGTTGATGTTTATCAACTTGTTCCATTTGTAAGTTGCACTGGGATGCACTTACTCAGTTGATGTTTATCAACTTGTTCCATTTGTAAGTTGCACTGGGATGCACTTACTTCAGTTGATGTTTATCAACTTGTTCCATTGGTTATTTTTTTTCCTCATGATGAGGATGGTGCTCTTGAAATATCTCCTGAAATTTGTTGGATATCTCTTATATGTTTGGAAGGCAATATGTTTTTCACACTCACAATCCTTAGTTCAGATTATTATTTAGCATTTGACAATTTTTTTTGTTTAGATTCTTATCCTCTTGATGTTTCATTGATTATGGTACTTGTCTGTAGACATGTCTAACAACTCAGTTCACAGGTTGATTTGATGTTTGAGTCTCTTTCTCTATTATTTATCTTTGTCTCTCTCATATTTCTATGCAAATTCTACTATTGTGATAATGCATTGCACTCTTCATTTCTTAGATCGTGGGTCATGTAGGTGATGGAGTCATGACCCATTCACTTGCAGTGAGATGACTCATCAATGGACTGTCTATATCCATGTTGATGCAAGTATCATTAGTTGGCCTTGTCTGTGGTCATTTATGCATTAGTATGTTTCTTTTATGAGAGCATTGATAATGATTATTTTACCTTACTTTCAATATATGATCTATCTTGATATCATGTTAAGCTTCATTGCACATTTTTATGATTGCTCATGATTAATCTCATTCTAAAGTTTTCAATGATTCACTAAAGTTGATTTATTTTTTATGGTACATATTATAAGTTCATTTTCAAAAGTGTACTGATTTTTATCAAGGGTAGATCCCAACTATGGGAAATCTACTTGTGGTTTTTCTATGTTATATGTTTCAGGTGATCCATTAAGAAACATTCAAGACATCAATTCATTTACACGAATCCTATGAATCACAAGACTACTTGAAGATGTGGATATACTTCCACTTGAACACATTTTAAGGACCCATCTAGTTCTCTTGGCTCTACCAAATATACATGTACAACATATGGAAGTCCACTTGCACACTTGAAGACAATACTTTTTTCCTTACATTGAAGATCAAGTTGCAGATTGTTGTAAATTTTGGGTTTAATACCCCTTGTTGTAATCACCCCAAGTAAAGATTAAAGGGGGGTGTTAGAATTTATAATATTTCCTTGGTGTAATATTGTAAATTAGGATAAACCAAGGTATCCTTATTGTATTTTTTACTCTATTCAAAGTGGGAGGACAACTTGTTAGAAAGTAAAGATCCCCAAGATAACTGAGAGGGGGGGGGGGGTGAATCAGTTATCTGATAATTTAACCATTCAAGTGCTTTAAATAATATAATCAATGTAGTAATCAACCATAGAAAGATAACCATACACAATTGCACAATAACACAAGATATGTTGACTAGGGAACCTCTTGAAAAGAGTAAACCCCGGTGGGAATGATGCCCACAAAATGATGCACTAAAATGAAATTTCCTTGTTAGAGGATGGACCCTGTTAGGAGTCTTATGAAATACATTCAGTACATATAAATCCCTGTTAGGAGATTTTGAATCCCTGTTAAAAGATTCTAACCCGGTTAAGAGTTTATGGAAGACAGAAGGACCCACTACCCAAATAGCTTCAAGGCAAGATCTCTGAACCCACTGTCCAAAAGATCTTAGAATTATTCAATAGAATAATATGAAATATATTACCTCCTTCACACTGTGCCAAAACCACACTCTCTACTACACAAGATCGCAATTCTAGATCTCTATACTCACAAGTCTTCCTTCATCACTGAATTAGCTCTTTTCTTCACTTCATGCATATATTTGCATCTCAAATTTCACAATTCAATCCTTCTTATATGAAAAACTCAAATAATTACAAATGAGTCGGTCCTCAATTACAAAATAATAATTTCTACACGCTACACACAAAATTCACATAAAACTGTCGGCTTCCAGATACTGTAACTTTCTCCAAACATATCCTCGATGTTTGCACTATGAACCACATCATAATTAATGAGTCTCCAACATCCCTTTAACTGCACAAAATCAGATTCCATCCCAGCTAAGAGATATCCTCCAATTTCTAAAAATCGCTGCACAGAAACATTGTCTAAACACTGCTTTCACCAAAATGCTCATAACTCTCATGAATGAATGAATTTTTTTTTGCACTGTTAACCATAGGTTAATAACACACCAAAGAACATACCATCAACTGCACAAAATCCAATCTACAATAAAACATGTGCGCAAAACAAAACTGTACCTACTTTCTTGCTGATATCTAGAATATCACTGTGTTGACATCAATGACAATCCAAGTCATGAATGCAACAATTGCTAAAGAATGACTACCAAAATACTTTGCATTCATTCCTAACAATCTCCCCCATTGGCATTGATGGAAACATAATTGAAAAACATCCAATGTTCCAAAAATCCAATACTGCAACATCACTGCAAAATATCAAATTAAATCTTGCTTCATTCTCCCATTCAGCTCTCTCATACAATCCACAATGTTTTTCATGTATATCTCTCCCCCATTGACATCAATGATAGAAATTCCATCACTAAGTCAACAACAACTTAATGTCAAAAGACATTGTTCAGAAAAATACAATAACAAGAGTCCTCATGACTCAGCTCATAAACTCCCCCATAGAGGAAGTTCCAACATCCAATCCAGAAGAAAGATAGGGCTCATATACCACTGGACGGATGCAATCATCTGCATCAATTCTCAAAAATAGGTTGAGGCATAACCCCAAGCATACCTCTCAGATACATAAATGTATCCTTAGGTAAAGGTTTTGTAAATATATCTGCTATCTGTTCCTTTATGCTTATGTACTCCAATCTTACTTCTTTTTCTACAACTTTCTCTCTTACAACATGATACTTGATCTCAATATGTTTAGTCTTAGAATGTAAAATAGGATTTTTTGACATACTCATTGTACTGGTGTTATCACAATGTATAACAACAGGCTCATCAAACTTTATTCCAATATCCTTCAACATTTGCTTCATCCAAATAATCTGATTACAATTGTTTGCTTCTACAACATATTCTGCTTCTGTTGTACCTTGTGAAATACAATTCTACTTCTTACTTAACCAAGAGACCAATTTTCCTCTAAGAGAAAAGGCTCCACCACTGGTGCTTTTCTTGTCATCAATGCTGCCTCCCCAATCTACATCAGTATAGACACATAAAGTAAAATCATCAGAATTCTCATACCATAATCCATAATCCATTGTTCCTTTCAGATCTCAGTATCCTCTTTACTGTTGCATAATGTGATTCTCTAGGTTTTTCTTGAAATCTTTCTACAATCCCAACTAAATGTGCTATATCAGGTCTTGTATGTGTCAAGTACTACAATCCTCCAATCATAGATCTGTACTTTTTCTGCTCAACTGCTGGTGTCTCATCTTTGCTAGATAACTTATGTCCAGTTACCATAGGTGTTCCAGCAGGTTTAGAATCTTCCATTCCAAATCTTTTCAATAAGTCATTCAAGTACTTAGTCTAACTTACAAATATACCTTCCTTGCTTTGTGTTATCTGTAATCCCAAAAAATATTTCATTTCTCCAATCATGCTCATTTCAAATTCAATCTTCATTTCATCTGCAAATTTATCACTGGCTTCATCTTCTCCTCCAAAGATAATATCATCAACAAATATAACTATAACCAACAAACCATTCTCAATTTCTTTTGTGTATAAGTTACTATCTGATGTTCCTTTTGTAAATCCCAATTTCAATAAATACTTATCCAATCTCGCATACCAGGTTCTAGGTGCTTGTTTTAATCCATATAAAGCTTTCTTTAACTTACATACCATATCTCCTTCTTGTGTCAAAGGAAAACCTTCAGACTGCTTAATGTAGACTTCTTCTTCCAATTCACCATTCAAAAATGCTGACTTCACATCCATTTGATACACTTTGAATTTCTTGTAAGCTGCATATGCTAGAAACATTCTCACTACTTCAAGTCTGGCCACAGGTGCAAAAGTTTCTTCATAGTCAATTCCTTCTTGTTGTGAATATCCTTTACATACCAATCTTGCTTTGTTTCTTATCACTTCTTGTTGTTCATTCATCTTATTTCTGAATACCCATTTTGTTCCAATCACATTCTTGTCTTTAGGTCTAGGGACCAATTCCCATGTCTTATTTTTTTCAATCTGCTCCAGTTCTTCTTTCATAGCATTAATCCAATGTTTATCTTCACAAGCTTCATTAGTAGTCTTATGTTCAATTTGAGAAATCAAACATAAATGTACCTTATTTCGAGTAAAAACTCCTCTGTCTAAACTTCCAATAACTTTCTCAACGGGGTGATGTCTTGAAATATACCTGTTAGGTGTCATAGTTACTGATCTTGTTCCAACTGTAGATTCTTCTCTATTTTCTTCAATATGACTTTCATTCAGCAAATCACTATTAGTTTCAAAAAATAATTCTGTATTTTCAATGTTAGGCTGAGGTTGTGCTTCTCCATTAGACTCATAATCAAGCATTCTTTCCTAAATTTTAAACTTCTCATCAACTTTGACATTTGCACTTTCAACAATAGTCTTAGTTCTTTTGTTATAACATCTATATGCTTTTCTTTTCAAAGAATATCCAAGAAATATTCCTTCATCACTTCTAGGATCAAACTTTCCTATATCATCATCTCTCTTAATATAACATTTACTTCCAAAAATTATAAAATACTTAACTGAGGGTGCATGTCCAAACCATAATTCATAAGGTGTCTTGTTTGTATCTGCTCTGATTTGTACTCTGTTCATAGTGTATACTGTTGTGTTCACTGCTTCTCTCCAAAAAGTCTTATCCAAATCATTCTCAAACAACATAGCTCTTGTTGCTTCAGTTATTGACCTGTTCCTTCTTTTTGCAATACCATTTTGTTCTGGTGTTCTAGGGGCTGAAAGTTGTCTCTTAATACCATTCATTTCACAAAAAGTATTAAACTCTCTAGATGTAAATTCACCACCTCTATCAGATCTTAGACACTTAATCTTCATTCCAGATTCATTCTCAATTTTTCTTTTCATGATCTTAAATTTATCAAATGCTTCAAATTTTTCTTTCAAAAATGCAATCCACATCATTCTTGTAAAATCATCAACAAGAATCATAAAATACCTTTCTCCATAGAATCCTCTAGTCCTAGTAGGACCACTCAAGTCTGTATGAACAATCTCCAACTTCTCTGCCGATGTGAACTTCTTGCTGGGAAATGAACTCCTTTTTTGCTTTTCCATCATACATTCTTTGCAAATCATGTTAGTAGGTTTCATAATTCTATGTAAATCTCTTACCGCAAGTGTAGTACTCACTTTGACAATATTATCAAAGTTTATATGACAAAACCTTTTATGCCATAACCAACTATCATCAATCTTAGTTAACAAACATGTCATCTCAGTATGATTCAACTGAAATACATTACCTCTGGTTCTGGATCCTTTTCCAATCAGATTTCTATCTTTATCTTTTATCACACAAGTTTTCTCAGTAAACCAAACTTGATAACCCTTATCAACCAATTGTCCAATGCTTAGTAGATTATGTCTCAATCCATCAACAAAGTAAACATCATCAGTGTCAGTCTTTCCATCAAGAGTAATAGATCCTATACCCTTAATCAAACAAGGTGCATTATTACCAACTCTAACAATTCCTCCATCATAATTGTCTAACTTAACAAACTTTCTTTTATCTCCAGTCATATGATGTGATCAACCACTGTCTATAATCCAATCAGATTTCTTTTCAACTTGAGAAACTAATGCTTTTTCTTCCCTTTCATCAAATTCAGAACTTTCTTCTTTAATTGCTACAAATCCTATTTCCTCAAAGTTATCATTATCACTGTCACTTAAATGTCTTTCAATTCCTGCTTCAAGATCTTCATCATTTGCATAATAACATTCTTTAGATCTCCTAGGTTTAAAGTTGCTTCTATACTTCTTAACTCTTTTAGGACATTTAGATGCAAAATGACCATATTCTTGACAAGTCCAACATTTAAAGATTTTCTTACCTTCTGGTTCTCTTTTTACAAGTAATGCAATACCTTCTTCAATCTTCTTATCTTCCTCAGATTTAGATCTGCTACTATTGGCATAATCTCCATTCACACTAGTACTCCTTGATAATGTAGGTCTAATGTTAAGAGCACTGAATGCTATCTCCATTCTAGGTAGCTCTCCTAATAATCTCAAATTCATCTCTGTTGTTTCTAATCTTCCAAGAAGAGTCTCTCTTGAAAAGTTCAGTGTACAAGGTATCACTTGTTCAATCATCTGTGTTGTCTGCTTGAATACTAGTGTCAAAGTTCTTAGAATTTTCCATATCACTTCATTCTCTGTCTTATCACCTCCACAAGACTTTATTCCTGTTACAATCTCAGACATCCTACCAATATAGCTTCTAATAGATTCATCTTCCATCATTCTGATATCTTCAAATGCACAAATCCAATTATGTAATCTAGCCTTCTTTGCATGTTCATCACCTTCAAAAGTAGAATGTAAAGCTTTCCAAATTGCATGAGATGTTTTCAAACATCTTACCTGACTGTATTCATTCTCCAGTAGTGCTGACAAAAGTGCTTCTCTTGCAAGTATGTTACACATGAATAGATATAGCTCATCTTTAGTTCCTGCCTCTAGATTGTCTTCCTCAATGATAGTCTTCTCATTCTTTGTAATCAACCAATAACTTGGTCCTAAACACAATAAATGTGTCTTCATCTTTTCTTTCCAGCTGTCAAAATTTACTCCATCAAACTTAGGGCTTTCTTTTTTGAAATTCACCATGGATCTCCTTAAGTTGTTAAACTTTTCCTTCAAGGACCTGCTACTCTGATACCAATTGTTAGAAAGTAAAGATCCCCAAGATAACTGAGAGGGGGGGGGGGTGAATCAGTTATCTGATAATTTAACCATTCAACTACTTTAAATAATATAATCAATGTAGTAATCAACCATAGAAAGATAACCATACACAATTGCACGATAACATAAGATATGTTGACTAGGGAACTTCTTGAAAAGAGTAAACCCCGGTGGGAATGATGCCCACAAAATGATGCACCAAAATTAAAGTTCCTTGTTAGAGGATGGACCCTGTTAAGAGTCTTATGAAATACATTTAGTACATATAAATCCCTGTTAGGAGATTTTGAATCCCTGTTAAAAGATTCTAACCTAGTTAAGAGTTGATGGAAGACAAAAGGACCCACTACCCAAACAGCTTTAAGGCAAGATCTCTGAACCCACTGTCCAAAAGATCTTAGAATTATTCAATAGAATAATATGAAATATATTACCTCCTTCACACTATGCCAAAACCGCACTCTCTGCTACACAAGATCACAATTCCAGATCTCTGTACTCACAAGTCTTCCTTCATCACTGAATTAGATCTTTTCTTCACTTCATGCATATATTCACATATCAACTTTCACAATTCAATCCTTCTTATATACCAAACTCAAATAATTACAAATGAGTCAGTCCTCAATTAAAAAATAATAATTTCTACACGCTACACACAAAATTCACATAAAATTGTCAGCTTCCAGATACTGTAACTTTCTCCAAACATATCCTCAAAGTTTGTACTATGAACCACATCATAATTAATGAGTCTCCAACATCCCTTTAACTACACAAAATTAGATTCCATCCCAGCTAAGAGATATCCTCTGATTTCCAAAAATCGCTACACAGAAACACTGTCTAAACACTGCTTTCACCAAAATGCTCATAAATCTCATGAATGAATGAATTTCTTTTTGCACTGTTAACCATAGGTTAATAACACACCAAAGAACATACCATCAACTGTGCAAAATCCAATCTACAATAAAACATGTGTGCAAAACAAAACTGTACTTTCTTTCCTGCTGATATCCAGAATATCACTGTGTTGACATCAATGACAATCCAAGTCATGAATGCAACAAAAAATGCTACAGAATGACTGCCAAAATAATTTGCACTCATTCCTAACACAACTCATATTTTTTTAATTCCTTTATAAGTAAATTTAGTTGATTCCTCCTTAAGAGGACCTTGACACTTGTATCACACACTTATGAATGGTGGCATTCATAGACTTGGGAGTTACATTCTAACTCCTCTCTCTCATCTCTATTTAGGAGATGCTCCTCTCTCTCATTTATTATGATGAAGTTATTGTAAGTGAGAAACTCTCTCTCTCTCTTAGTTTAGGCTATGGCCTCATTCATAATGTCACAAGGGGTTTTCTTTGCTTTCCACTTTTAAAATCTCTTGGCTCATTATTTGGATTCTTGGAGCATTCTCATGTTGGTGATTGATATTCAAGCATTATCTCATTCTTGGTCTATGGTAAAATTCCTTCATGCATTACACTTTCTTGGATTCTTTCCTTAACTTCTTTTCATACTTCTAACAGTTTCTCATGTTGTTCATTTTGCAAAATCTTGTCGTGTGACCAAAATTGTTGCATATCTGACAAACTACTCCATTGTTTCCATATCTTGGTCCTATTTGACTAATTTGTGATCTGCAATTTCTGGCAATATGTCCAATCTTGTTGCATCTATAACACACAACTCCATTCCTTTTGTTCATGTCTCTAATAGGTCTCTTATCTATAGGGTTAGTATCTCTAAACATATACTACCTTTTTTATTATTACATCTAGGTTTCTTACAATCGATAGCTCTATGTCCAAAACCATGACAATTATAACAATAACTAGAGATAGGTTTAAATTGCTTACCAATACTATCTATTTCCATGTGTCCAAAAGAATTGCATGAAAAACATCTACCTTTGAATTCTCTTCACATATATTTAGGTGGTTCATCTTCTTTAGGTGGATTAGGTATATCTTCAGATTTGTTAGCTTCATCAGGATTCTTTTCATCTTTTCTCTCAAAGTGTTTAGGATCTGGCTCTTTACATTCCTCAATCTTCTTAGGGAACATTTCTTCAAGATATCCAAGACTAGTTTTATCATAGGATGGTTTCTAATAAGACATTTGCTCATCAATATTTTCACTACTGGAATATAGTTTCTCAAGGTGTTTTTTAGACTAAGTCAATTCTTCTTTCACAATTGTATTGTACTTTTCAAGTTCGGCATACTATAATTTTTCTTTCTCAAGTTTAGATATTACTTTACTAAGTTTAGAATTCAGATTTGCATTCTTAGTTTTCAGATTCGATTCATCTTTTTTGCTTTCATCTTTCAAACTTAACTTCAGATCTACAATCTTCAACTGATGTTTAAGGATCTCATTTTCTTTCTTTAGTTTTGAAACTTTGTCATAGTTTTTGACTTGAATTGTAGGTTCTTTCTTTGATTTCAGATCTTCTACCTTTTCTTTTAATTTCTCAATGTATTTTTTGACATCATCATATTTCCCTTTCAGAGTGTCTCTTTCTTCAGTAAGAATATCAATCTGTTCAAGAGCTTCTTCAAGATTCTTCTACAATTGATCCATATCCACAATGATCTTACTCAAGCTATTAGGCTTTCTCTGAATAACTTTGTTCTGAGTAACTAAGCTCTGATACCAATTGTTAGAAATAGGAAATACTGAGAGGGGGGGTGAATCATTATTTCACAAACTTTTACTTTTGCCCAATTATGGATATAACAAATTAACTTGAAGCTTTTATAACAAATTAAACTAAGAAAACTGAATAACAAGCATAGCAATAAAGTAAATGAACTCATAACACCATGTTTGTTCTTGAGGAAACTCTAGCCAAGGGAAAACCCTGGTGGGGATGATACCCACAACTAATCCACTAATCAAAAGTATATGATTAAGGATATTGACCCTGTTAGGAGTCTATTACATACATATAGTGTCTTTGTCCTGGTTAAGGGACTCTAGGCCTTGTTAGAAGCCTCAACCCTGTTAGGAGTTTCTATTACAAAAGAATAATTTACAAGATGAGCTCACTGTCCAAACATGAAATAGACAATGATATCTTCAAATAGAAAGGTATGGTACATAACCTTTTACTATTTCCGAATAGCTTTCCTATTCTGATTTAGCTTTCTAGGCTCTTCGCTTTCATATACAGAGTTTACTTTCTTTCCTTCTTACAAAATACAACTTCGCATCATATTATTCTCATTACAATTTATATATGTATCATGTGTACATTTCACATTACACAGTTCTTACATTTATACAAGTTATTGCAATTAATAACTTCCAGTCAGCTTACAATACATAAACTCTTCTCAAAATATAGAACCAATTCATGATGTCTTAGGGTTAACATATAGGATGTTGTCCCTACATGGTTAAGTCATTATTTTGATAAAAAAAATAATCCCTTAACTTAATATGATCACTTATGTCTTCTACTCTATTCAGGTCAGCTCAACACTATCTCTGCAATTGTTTAATATCTCCTTTCATACATGCCGTATAGACTTGCGCTTTCATAAGTGGCTTTGATATACATAGAATTATCCATGTTCAAGTGTGCATGCATTGAACCTACTTCTATGAACATCGCTAATCAAAACTTTCACCGATTAGACTGTAAAACACTGTTGTACTTAGATAATTTTCTAGTGTGCTCTTACAAGACTGCTTCCTTCTATTGTGTGATCTTCATAATGATTATATGTTTCCATAATGATAACATTCTGATTATCCTACTTAGCCAAATTGCCAACAATAGTTCGATTACAAAAAAATGGAATAGGTCTTTAATAGCAAGGACAACATAAAGTTACAAAATAACATACTAATACAACTATTCACCAAGTACAATAATAGATCAAAGATTATAGCAGTGATCAGTCAAGAATAACTACATGATTAAATTCTTTCAAGCAATCACATTACAGCTATAAAATGTAATCAATGTTTTGAAATAGTATTATGATACAATAATGATACTAAAATGACCATGCCAATGGAATTCTCCTTTAAACACTACAAAATCATGGATGTGTCATTACATTAAATCCATCAGTGACATGAGAAAAGAACAAAAGCATTAAATAAGAATATTTTTTCATAGAAGAGTTATAGGAACTACAATACTATTTTTCCAAGGTTAAAATTAGGAACATTTGAAGTGGGACAAAATTATAGCATAATGGAGACAATGTTGCAATAAAATCATGTGTCAATCACTAATAGGAAGCTCTAAGTTGCAAATGATCACAATACATAGAATGCTTCTTGATAAATGCTCACAAGAATCAATAAATGGAAAGAGAAAAATTACAAAGTTCAATAGTCAAAATCCCTATATTATTCTATGTAAAAGGAAAGAAAAAACAACATTACCATCATCAATAGGCATCTCTATTATGGTGATCAACAAAAGCCAAAAGTAATGTTACAAAACGGATCAATGAGTTTCAAATATTAAGGTATAAAGGAAACATGATCTTTCAAATATTAATGAGTCTTTCAAATGTCAATGAGTAAGCATCAGATACTATTTAGTACAATCGACATGATGGACGAGGAGGTATTAAGGACTTATGATAGATATATAGAGCATTAAAATCTTGGGAAAGGAACAAAAATAAGATCGACTTAGTGGAAAAGTACCAAGAAATATGTTTAATGGGATGACAAAGACAAATGAACTATTTTAATAGTGCTATTATATATTTATAAATAGTCACTAGTTTATCAAAGAACAAATGCAACTTAAAGTTGTAAATAAATATTTCAGATTTTACATAATTTAAAGACAAACACAGCAAAAACTGATGTCATGAGTTAAATAGTCTTAAAATGGAGAAAGTAGTAGATCCAAGATCAAGAATAGTAGAATGAACTATCAAGAGTTTCAGCTTTTCTTTAACAACATATGCAAGAGGAAATCATAACCCTCAAGATGATTAGGAGGAATGTCATTAGTATGCATATTGGTCTCATCAAGATTCCTAGGAAACAAAGAGGACTTGGGATAAAAGGAACACATGAGTCTATGGATTCTCCTAACCAAAATACTATAATTAGCACTCAATATAATAACACTCATGCACTAAAGGATGAAAAAGAGATAGATCTAATGAAATTCAAGGAGATATGCAAAAATCAACTAAGTACAATTAATAAAAACAACATCTATCTATCAAATAAAATATGAAGATATGAACATACAATGTAGCAAAGATGTAATATAAATAATGATTAATGCAATACATACAAAGTATATCTAATTGCCAAAATCAAAATATGAAATGTCATAAGTCAGGCTCACAAAAATGTGAACCTACAAGCATACAAAAGGAATCTAACACAAAAATCAAAAGTATGTAAGAAAATTCTGGTTCACCAAAATGTACAATGTGAAATGGGAAGCAATGCAAAACTAGGATAGATCACCTCCCATTTTGATATTTTGCACATTCAAAAGAAGATGTACCCAATAGGCCCAAGAGGTGAGTCAAGAACTAAATGGGGACAATTTTTCCTTCACTAAATATGCAATTTTAAAATGGAAAATGAATGATAAAGATAGTTCAATGCAAATTAGGAATGAAATAACTACATTTAGAAATTAAATAGGAAACTTGTAACTTCAGATCTGAATAACTAACAGATAGAATGTAGGAAAGACCTATAACTAATTTTATAAGATCATGACACTATTAGCTTCATTCCCATCAAAATTATTTATGGTATAGGTTGTTTGAGACAATGTATACCCAAGTATAGGTCACTTGATATGACATATACCTAGTGCTTTTGCCCAAACAATTTATGGTCTATTTGACTATTCTCGATCTATTTAGAAAATATATGAATTCTTTGTAGCATGTTATTTCACATAGAAAATGGGGAAAAGGTTTGGTAAAAGGGGTTTTCCTTGGTCAAACCTCCATTTAGGAATCAACCTTGAAATTGAATTGAAATTGCATGAAGTAAAGTATGTAAAAAGGTAAATGTTAGATTCACCTTGCATAAACCCTTGTGGACGAATGTAGAAATCACTCATGCCCATGAAGATGCTTGAATGTTCTTGGAATCAATGAGTTGGCATTTATTTAAAAAGTAGGAATCAAGGATGACCTTGCAAATGCTTGGATCTATGAGTGCACTCCTAGATCTTCAATATAGATATTCTTGATAATCATTTGCAATGAAGGAGAGATGACATAGATGGATGGAAGGAATGAAATGATATTCTTTCTTCATGGATAATTCATCTACTTGGCCATCATGAGAAAGAAACTTTCTTTAATGGAGAAGACCATTGTAGAAATGAACTTAGATGAATTGGAGAAACTAGATCTTGGATGCTTGCCTTCAAATCTTGAATCCAATTGCTCAATTGCTCTTGGTTTCTTGATTTCTCTTGAGAAATTGATTGTAAATGGTTGATTATAGTTATGGATGTAAACATGAGGAGAGATAGGATGTTTTAATACTTTCTCTATCATTTAAAATTGATCCACGCCAACCATTGAACAAGATCTTCCATTAACACCTTGACATTAAGATCGGGACTAAATTTGAGCCACCACCTAAGGGTATGGGTTATTTTAAATGACATATACCTAGGATTTTGATCTCAAATTTAAACTGGGAGTTGGGGAGGTAGATGATAAGTAGGAAAAGAAGAATCAAGTTTCCAAGATCAATCATAATGAACATATGACCTCAAAATCACCAAAATGGTGCCTAATAAAGAATCAAATTATGGGTGCTAACTTTTTAGGATGGTAAACTAATTATAGGTGATAAATTATTAGGACAATATTATTGTAAATATGTGTTTAGTTGTATTTTTTCATTGACATAAAATATTATGTTCTGGAGATGTTTGTAGTTGCTCAGATATTTTGGTCCAAATGTCTTCTATAATTAGAGAAGTAAGGTTGTGCACTGAGCCTATAAGGTAGTGGAAGAAAAGTATAAATTTAGAATAGTAGAAGACATATATGTATCATGTGACCATGTGAAGATGACATTTAATAGTGCATCAGTGTTGCTTCTTATATCTGGAAGACTATGTGGTATGAGTGTCAATGATTTAATGAGCATATAAATATAGTTAATGATGATAGTGCTTCATTTGTGCTTTCTAGAAGGTTTATTTTTCAAAAATTAGGGTTAAAGGTGTTCTACTACTTATGCAGATGGATTCATGTTTTGTTTTTACTTGTGGAATTCTCTCACATGATCAAAAAATTATTCTTAGTGCTCCAAAGATAGTGTCATCTATTATTGCATTTTTGTTAAACATGTTGTGAAAACTTCTGACGTGGATTGTTGACTTGTGCTAGTATTTCGAATGTAGCATGTGGATCTCACCATGGCATGTGGAGGTTTAGATATAGTTGATTAACTAGGAAATTCATTGGCTATTGTTCTTATACAGTTTTGAGATGGAAAATTTGTTCAAATAATTAAGTATATGGCATCGGGCTATGTGTAACATGTTTGTAGTCCCTCTTTCTCCTAGATTATATCATGCTTCTTGATGTAGGTCTAGGTTATGTATTTAATGATTATCTCTTATCCATATGGGTTTGTACTATATGTGACTTGTTCATTTAATGTATATCTCTTATCCAAATGCTTCTATCATAGGACCTTATTGCATTTTTTTTGTTTCCCTAGCCAACTTGTAACTTAAATTGCAATATCCCTTTAACATGGCCAACCTTGTTGTAATGTCTAATGATCTATCTTGTATATAAGAAAAATTTATGCTTTGGAAAAATAAAAGGTGTAAAGAAAGTAAATGGTGTGAGCCAGTGAATATCTACAATTATCAAAGTAGAGTTCAATGATAGTGGTAGAGAAGAAAAGGCGGTAATAGTGGTACTACTAATTAGGTTGAAAGTGTTTTGCGGATCAGATGCATTATCAAGAGAATCTCTCTTGTCCTTGTAAAGAGTTATATGTACCCTATACTTGGATAGTGAGTCTTAGGTGGATAATTTTGGTGTATCTTGCTACTTTGGCAATGAGCTAATGTTTACAAGTCTAGAGTAGTGAGCTTCTATCTATATTCATTGTTGTATTGGTAGTGAGCCTCTAGTTGCAAGTTTTGAGTAGTGAGATACTACCTTGTTTTTTAATTAAGCTATATACATAAATAAATTATTCTTTTTAGGAAATTGGTCACAGTGGTTTTTCCTAGTTTAGGTTTTCCATGTATAAAATTTGACTTTTCATGTGTTATTGGTTCTCTTCATCACTTGATTATCATTTCATGTGGTGAATATTGAAGTTAGTTAGTGTGATTTCTATTTATTCTAATTCACACCCCCCCCCCCACCCAACCGTCTTAGCATATGGAGTGTGTTCAATAATTAGTATCAGATCTTAGTTCCTTTTGAATAATCATAACTACTTAAGGAAGATCTAGGATGGTACAAAACTTACACTTTCAGACTCTAATATTTGACAGCCCTAATTAACCCTATTGGAAAGACAGGATTGAAGCATATAGAGAAATTTTTTATAATGGTATTTGGGAGGTTATTAAAACTAGTTTCTATCCTCCTTTTGGAATACCTTTGATTATTGAAGAAGAAAGACAAAAGGAAGCTAATGTGAAAGCAAGAGAAATTATTTTTAGTAGTTCATGTGATACAACATTTGGGAAGGTGAAAGGTTTGAAAGGTGATAAAGAGATATGGGATAAGTTGTTCTTTGTATATTAAGGAGATTTAAATACAAAACAAGAAATACAAAGGAATCTCAAACAAAAGTATGGGGTCCTAATAAAGGAAGAGGATGAGAGTGTTGAAAACTATGTTTACAAAGCTATTGATGTTGCTAATGGAATCAAAGTTGTTGATGGACATCTAGAAGACACAAATGTCATACTCAAGATCTTATTAAACCTACCTTAGGATTTCATACCGATGATATGCATAATAAGGGAAAGGAATGATCTAGTTCAACATTCAATTGATCAAATCATTCGTTAACTCTCTGCATTTGAGATTGAAAAATTTTAAAGAGAAAAGAGGGAGAGTACTTTCAAAGCTATTGAAGATGTTTAACTTGAGACATGAATGATGTAAGAGGAAGTTGAAAATATATTTAAAGAAGATTAAAGTGATGTACCACTATATAAAAAGGTATGTTACCTCTTAAGTTCTTTAATTGTAGAATAATAGGGCATTGTACTAATGACTGCAAATATAAGTAATATAGTAGTGATTTGAAAGATAATGATTGGAAAGAAAATTTAAAGAAAAGTGATTTCAGGAAAGGAATAAATTACAATGGTGGGAGCTATAAGATTTCATGTTCCATTAAGGAGCACTCTTTAGAAGGTGATAATACTAACAAAACCATTGAGGATTCTCTACTTCTAGCTATCTCAAAAATTTAAGAAATAAAAAATGAGGAGATCGCATTACATGCTAAAGCTAGTGTAGGTGCATGGATTATAGATTTTGGATGTTCAAATCATATGATAGGTGACAAAAAAAGATTAATTAAGTTGGAAAAATATGATGGAGGGAGAAATTAGATTTTTTGGAGAAGAATGTGCTCAAATCAAAGGCATTGGAACCAATTCACTTGATGGTAAATGTAATACTGATGATGTTTACTATGTTGAAGATCTGAAATGCAATATGCTTAGTGTTAGTAAAATGTGTAAGAAATTATATGAAGTTTTGTTCAATAATGACGTTCGTGTGTTATTAAAATAAAAATGGCTGGTAAAATTATTGCAGAAGGTTTAAGAACTATTGTGAACATCTATATTGAAGATAAAAATGAGAAACATTATTTTCTAACCCAATATAATGAAAGTCGGTTATGGCACAAAATATTAGGAAGTGAACTTTGATAGCATAAATTGGAAAGATTGAAGCTATTAAAGATTTACTAAATACTTTCAAGCCTACTAATATCATTTGTAGGGAATTCCATATTGGAAAGAAGACAATGAGAACATTCAAAACTCAGGAATATTTACCTAGAAAACCCTTATATTTGATCCATACTAAGCTATGTGGACCAACAAGAATGAAAGGTCTCAATGGTGAAAGGTACTTTTATATGTTGTTTGTTGATGATTATTCTGGAATGATTTGGGACACTTTTCTAAGGGATAATTCTGAAGCCTTCAGAAAATTTACAATCTTTGTATAAATAATAGAAAATCAAATATATTATATATTGTGTGTTTGAGATCTTGTCGATAGAGGTGGAGAATTCATCTCAAAGTAATTTAATGATTTTTGTAAAAATAACTGGATAAGATGATTATGTTTTACTCCAAGGACTCCTCAACAAAATGGAGTGGTTGAAAGGAAAAATAGAATTGTTGTTAAAATGGATAGAACCATGTTAAATGATGCTAATTTGACCAATGTATACTAGTAATATATTGTGCATACTATGGTATTTCTACTTAACAAAGTTCAGATTAGAGAAAATCATTCAAAGAAACCTTATGATTATGGTATGGGAGACCACCTACTATGATACATTAGAAGACATGAAGATGGATTGGAAAAAATTAATACAAGAGAAGATGGGGGGAATTTTCTTTGGCTATACAACAGACAACAAAGTATAGTGGTATTTCAATAAGAGGCTGAACAAGGTTGTTGAAAGTGAAAACATAAAAGTGTGTGAAGCCTAGAAACATCTTATCACAAAATAGAAGGATGATCTAGAAGAAGATAAAGAAGACAAAACTATTGAAGAAAAAAAACCGAAAATCATTGTGAAGAAACCTACTAAATATGTTCAAAGACATCACTTAGAAGATAGGATAATTGGTGTTAAAGACAAGGCTGTTTAGACAAGAAGAGTAATTTCCAAATCACAAGAACAAGTAAACTATTTTTTTTATCAATAATTGTACCCAATGATTATGGAGAAGCAATCAAGGAGGAGAGTTGGAATAAATAAATGGAAGAGGAGTTGAATCAAATTGAGAAGAACAAAACCTGGAAAGTTTTTGTTACTTACAAGAATTTCAAGGTATATCAAATGGAGGTAAAATCATCCTTTTTGAATGAAGAACTAGTAGAATAAGTGTATATTGAGAAACTAAAAGGTTTTAAGCTTTCAGAAAAACTTGATATGGTGTGGAGATTGAAAAAGGATCTCTATGGATTAAAATATGCACCTAGAGCATAGTATTCAAGATTGGATAAATATCATATACAACAAAAAAATAGGAAAGGAACTAATGACAGTAATCTCTATTTTGAAATAGAAGATGACAAGTTATTTATAGTTGAAGTATATGTTTATGAGATTGAATATTTGGTGAAAAGAAAAGTTGTGTAATGAGTTTTCTATAGAAATGAAAAAATAATTTGAATTGTCAATGACTGGTGAGTTTTCATTCTTTCTTAGATTACAAGTTAGTAAGTCTAATGATGGATTCTTTACATCTCAAAGAAATTATGTAAATCAGATGTTGAAGAAGTCTGGTATGATTTATTGTAAACCTATTGTAACTCCCAGGAATGTTGGTTGAAAATTAAGAAAGAATGATGAGTCTTAGAAAGTATATTAAACAAAGTATAGGTCAATGATTGTTGGACTTCTATACCTAACTACTTCCAGACTAGACATTATGTAAGTTATATGTTTGGTTTCCATATTTCGGGCTAAATCAAAATTTACACATGAGCAAGTTGTGAAAAGGATCTCTAGATATTTAAAGGGAATAGAGAATTATGGTTTATGCTACAAAAGTGAAAGAAACTTTATGTTGCAATCATTTCCTAATTTTGATTGGGTAGCAATGTTTGGTGAAAAAAGAAGCCCTAGTGGTTGTGCATTCTTTGTAGGTGATAGATTGGTTTCATGGCTCAGTTAAAAAACAAGACTCAAAATCCTTATCTACTACTAAGGTAGAATATATTTTTTTGATTAAGTAAAAATAGGTTTTGAAAGGACCTAAAACCTTGTACATAGAATTAAATATGGAGCTTAAGAGTTCAAGAAACAACTATGATACATCACCAATAGAAAAGAAATGAGACTGAACAAAAAAAGGCTAAAACCTAACAACTGAAATATAAGCAGGAACAACACAACAAAACATGATAGATAGCAAAAGACCAGCTAAAAATTTTTCATGGTTTCCTCAACTTGGTTCACCATAAGGTCCATGGTACTAGAAAAATTTTTAATATCTTCTAGATCAGTGTCCTCTCGGGTAGGAGCCTTCTTCATCCTTGCATGATTCCTCTTGTCAGGGCTAGCCAAACCCATGTCCTTATTAATGTTTTTCTCTCTATTGCCTTTACCTTTGATTTGTTCCAAATTATCCACCAAAACTTTAAAATTCTATGCATTAGCTTTTAGGGCACTGTGACTTTGAACCCCAATCTTCTTTACAGTCTCCTCAATTATGTCCATCCTCTTTTCTAGGTTTTTATAATAATTTTCCTTGTCCCTAATTTTTTTCTCCAATCTATCCATCTTTTCCCCCATACCTTTTGCATTTCTAATAGATTTATGCAACTCATCAATACAAATAGAGAGGGTTTTATCACCAATGCTAACCTTTTCCATAATCTTGATCATTTTATCTTTCTCCTATAGCTCCTTTTTTATTTTGGTCATATCCTCCAGCAAATTCCCAATTGTTTGACTAAAACCCATTATGCTATTCATATCCTTCTAAGTATGACTACCATAATGCCATTTATCTTTATTAGTGGTAAGCTCTTCATTATTCCCTTTATCATTAATTTTTTCCTTCTCATGCTCCTTGGTACCAAGTTTTAACTCTGAATATTTAGTCACATCGTCATTTTTAACTCCTCTTGTATCATGAATGAAATTACCCTGTAGACCCAAAAAGCCATCTTTCTCCCCCATAATATCCCTATCAGGGTGCATATCATCCATCAGACAAGTCTCCTTCTTTTTCTTACTACTCCTAGCAGTTGTCCCAACAACAATTTCATTTTCTTCATCCAAAGATATGAAGATACACTTTCTAACCAAACACTTATCTTTCTGAACCCTTCTAACATTCTAGGTTTTCTCCTTCCTTCGAGATTTCTTCCTTATTTTACTCTTAGCAGTATGTTCTTCAATGAAGAAGTCCTCATCCTCAGTATCCTTCTCAGTAGTGTAATTCTCCATAGTCTTTCTATTCTTTTTAGCTCTTATCAAAGACCCTCCCTTAATTTTAGGTTTTACTTTATTCATACTAGTCCCCTCAGAAGAGTCATTCAAGGCATCCCTAGTCTCAGAATCTAAGTTATACCCACTATAATCCTCTTTTGTCTCCTCATCACCAGTCGCTTTACCCTTTAGAAAGGGTTTTTTCATTTTTTTTCTCTTAAGAAGATCATAAACAAGAACCATAAGACCTTGATGCAAAGCATGGTCCCCCTACAGATCCTTTTGAAGTTCTTTAATAGTATGGCTAAAAGAAAAATATAAACAATAAGGCAAGATAATTTTATCCTCATGCCAAAAATGATTCAAAATCACAAAGTGATACCCATAAGCTCTACTAAACCTACCCTCTAGAGTAACATAGCTAATAATAGTGAAAATAACAGACCTCCAAGGCTTTCTAATACTCTTTGTGTCATGGTAAGATTTATCACCTTTGACAAGCCACAGTCTCTCCTCCTCCATCTTTGAAAATTTGTCTAGAGCTTTGTCAAAAATTATCCTGTCCCTATAGAACTTACAACCCTCCTTCAACAAATAGGTAGATTCTGCAAAAACATCTTCACCAATTTCCACCATCTGGTTCCCCATCTTAATCTTACCATTCTTCCAATTATTGATGAAATAACTGGTAATCAAAGGATTATTTCCATGAAGATGTTCCATATACACATCCATACCTCCCTTTTGCAAAATACTCCACACTTGAGTGTTTTGTATCCAATCCCTGCAAGAAGTAGCTTCGACCCTTTTCTTATTTCCTCTCATAGCTTTCTCCATTTTTGTTCTCCAACCCTGGATTTTTCTATCTTTACCAATAACACAACAACAACTAATGGATCTCATTCTTTTGGTATCTAAAAACACCCACAATTCATGTGGTTTTACATGTTTAGTAATCTTCGTAAAATGTGCTATATCACTATAATAATGAATCATAGAGCGATATAAAGTTTCATAAATCATTATTTATAATATTAACTCCTTTCTATTTACTCTGGATACAATCCAGCTCCAACCAAGATCTCACCTCATGCAAAAGATTTTCTCCCCCCGCCAAGTGATGATATCATTCCTACTACAAGCCTCATTGGCCACCTAGTCGACTATCATATTAATTTCTCTGAAAGCATGGGTTATAATGTAGGATTCAAAAGTATTAAGTATATCCTTCTCCACCTTGATTGCATAATAAATAGACCAAGAAGTGGGATTCATATTATAAAGGATATTTATTATATTCATTAAATCCTTCTCAACACAAAAAATTTTACACCCATATTCTTTGGCAAGGATGATACCTTGGTAAGAATCAATCACTTCCACCACATGGTTTGATTGATTTCCAATAGGTATAGCTCTAATATATTTACATATCCCATGCTCATCTCTTAAAACCACCCCATATCCAACAATTCTTGGGTTTCCTTTCGAGGCCTCCTCAAGGTTTATTTTCATCCACCCATTAGGTGGACAATCCCATCTAGCTTCATTTGACCTCAAGTTGACCTGATTCCTAATATTCCTTCTACCTTTAATTTTCCAATTATCAAAAACTCTTATATCCCATTGACCCTTAACAATGTCAATTTTTCCATTATAGATCTTTTCACTTTCTCAAAAACCACCTAAGAAGATAGATTGATTTTTAAACACCCTATCATTTCTCTCCTTCCAAAGATGCCAAAAGATGTGGGGTAAAGAAATATTCCACAAATTTTTCACAGAACAATTCTTAGAAGGAAAAACCCATGATAAGAAGATATTTTGAATATCTAAAGGAAAGACCCAATCAAGATTGAAGAGCTCCATGAATCTGGTCCAAAGATTATCAAAAAAAGGACAATGCACAAACGTATGATTAACTGTCTCTTCCTCCTACTTACATAGATAGAAAACATTAGGTAAATAGATCCCTTTAATTTTTAAATTATCCATTGTAAGGATTTTATTTTGGAGCATGGTCCAGAAGAAGATGTTAATCCTGGGGGTAAGACCTTTAATCCAAGCTTTGGCCCATCTGGGTGTTTCTTGTTTAGAAAATTGTTGATTGTATAAGGAATCCATAAAAAGCTTACCATCAAAAGTAAATTTCCATATGAGATGATCTTCCTCCCCAACCTTGACCAAAGATTTCAAGATTTTGTTTAACTACCTTAGAGACAAGTCAATGAAAAAGAGTTCCTTCCAATTTACAATCTCCCAATAATCAAAAACTTCAACCCCAACTAAAATCTTACATTGGTCCACAAAATTCTTCCAATTAGGGTTATCTTGTAAGGGTGATCTAAAATCCAAACATCTTCTCATAAATTAATGGTGTTCTCATTTCCAACCTTCCATTTGACTCCCTTAGTGATGATATCTTTATCTTTTGAAACATTATTCTATATATTATAGCCTCTAGGAATAGAATTAGCCCTAAAAAAATTCTATAAAGTAGAGTAGTCACCCATATATTTATTCTCCCAAATATTATTCCACTCTCCTTTCATGTTATAATCTCTCCATCTTCTTGTCCAAGAGAAACTCATTCATGTTTCTCAACCTCCTTAACCCAAGGCCACCTTTAATGAGAGGCTTACAAACTTTATCCTAGGCAACTAAAGACAACCTTCTTTTTTTCCATGCTAGTCCAAAGGAAGTTCCTTTGAATTTTTTCAATAGCCTCAGAAAATTTAGCCAGGATTGTAAAGAGGTTAATAGCATAGAGAGGTATGCTTTGCAAAGTAGTTTTTAGTAATTGAGCTTTTCCATCTTGGCTCAACAAAGTGCCCTTCCATCCAGCCAACTTCTTATAGAATTTATCAACCAGGGATCTCCAAAAAGACTCCAGAGGATCTCAACAAAGAGGAAGACCCAAGTAGGTAGCAGACATACTACCAATCTGACATCCCCAGATTTTGCTAATCTTTAACTATCTTTTTTTTGGAGTGTTAAAAAAGTAGACATAACTCTTAGTCCAGTTGATAAACTATCTTGAAGCAACCCCATAACTATTTAGAGATCTTTTAAGATTTTTATATTCCTTCACTGAAGCTTCTCCCATAAAAACCAAGTTGTCAACAAATTGTTGATGAGAAAAAATTTGATTAGATGATGAAGGTCTCAAGCCTTTAAACTCCCTTTTATCAACAAGTTGAGCTATGTATTTTCCAAATCATTTAGCCATAATTTAAAAATAGCATAGGGGAAAGAAGATCACCATGCCTTAATCCCCTGGAAGATTTCAAGAAAGGGATAGGGGGGCCATTAACCAACACAAATAAAATGGCTAAAGATACCAACTGCATAATGAGTCGAACACTTCTCATGCTGAAACCAAAAGCAAGAAGCACTTTCTAAAGAAAATTCCAGTCCACTCTATCATACGATTTAGATAAATCCAACTTCAAAATAAAACCTTCCTTCTTAGCCATCACAAGAGAATGAATATTCTCATGGACAATGATGATAGAATCTAAAATCTAGCTCCTAGGAATGAAACCATTCTGCTGTAGAGATATGATTAAGGACAGAAAAGAGATAATTCTAGAAGTAAGAACCTTCAATATGATCATGTAGATAGGATTGAAGAGGCTAATAGGTCTAAATTGATCCATGGTATCAGCTACGGGCCTCTTGGGAACAAGAACCACAAAATTCCCATTAATCTCCTTCAAAAAAAATTTGATCCAAAAAAATATTTAACGATGCTAGTAATATCCTTCTCAACAATAGTCCAATACTTTTGGAAGAAAAATATCAGGAAGTCATCTGGTCTAGGCCTTGTGATCCCTTCAAAATAATTAACATCCTTCTTAATTTCCTCATTAGAAGGGATAGCCATCAAAAATCATTTTGATCCTCCTTCAAAATACCTAGAATACACTCCAATAGCTCCCTCTGAGCTTCCATATCCATACCTTGATCCTTTTCCAACAGATTAGAGAAAAAATTGTTAGCCTCTAACTTAATAGAATCCTCCTCCTCCATGACCCCATTATTGTTAATAAGCTTGGAATTTTTTTTAGCTTCTTTGTGTTTTAGATTTTGACATAAAAAATATTCAGTATTCCTATCTCCTTTCAGCCACACATTCCTAGATCTTTGTTTCCAAAAAGTTTCTTCTTTAGCTATAATATCATGGAATTTCACAAGTATCTCATAATCAATTTCTTTGGACACCATGTTATACCCATCCTTTTGAATATTATCTTGAATTTCTTTAAGATCCTTAAGGATATCAATCATGGAAGAGAAAATATTCCCAAAGCTATCCTTATTCCATTTCTCAATGTTATCTTTATAAATTTAAGATTCTTGGCAATTTTAAACATAGATGTGCCTTAAATCTCAACTTTCCACCACTCCCTAATATTACTCTCCAGATGAGGATGCATGGTCCACATTTTTTCAAATCTAAAAGGAGAAATCCTTTTACCTTTTTTAGGATAAAAAATAAAAGTAATAGGGTAATGGTTTGATCCCGCTCTAATATGGGAAGAAAGAGCAAAAATAATGAAGAAACCAATCATTAGTAATTAAATCTCTATCAAGTCTCACCTAGATAAGGTCCTTGCCAATTCTTCTATTAGTCCAAGTAAACTTGACACCTTGGAGATCCATGTCATGGAGAGCCTGATCATTCATTAAATCCATCAAGTCCATTTTTTTGTCCTGATTGGGCTGACTACCTCCCATCTTTTCATCATCCTTGATCAGAGTATTGAAATCCCCCATTATGATTCATCCTTCTTGATCAAAATTCTGTCTCACATTCTCAAGTTTTTTCCAAAAATTATATCTACCAGACATGGTGTTAGGAGAATACACATTAGACAGAACCCAAGAAGTATCATCCTTAATGTGTTGAAATCTAATGCAAGCCATGTTATTTTCTTGGATTAAGACTTGCCCTTTTATATTGTCACAATTATAGTAGGTAGAAATGCCCCCTGAGGCTCCATTAGAATCTCCCCCACTAACCTCCCCATTTCTAAACAACTTTATATTCTCAACCTTTTCCTTAGCCATCTTAGTCTCTTGAATTAATAAAATATCTGGTTTATTATCTCTAATCATATTTCTAATTGAATGTTTCTTATGGGGATTATTCAATCCTCAAATGTTCCAAGATATAATCTTTATAGTTTTTTTAAGGGGCCTACCTCAAGGATGGTTTTTTGTGTGCCACCCACTATATTCCTTCTTTCCTCCAGGGTATGTTTCTTCAAGTTGAGAGGTCTATCTGGTGAGGGTTTTGTTCCTCCCACATCTCCCTCTCTTCTCCTAGTGTTTCTGGATGGTATATGGTTATTTTTATTTTTGTTCTTAGTCCTTCTCTTATCTTCTGATATGGAATCCATATCACAATTCTCTAAGGCGTTGTTTCTATCCTCCACTTCTCCCTACTTAGGAGCTTCCAAGTCAGGAAAACAACTTTTAACCACATCTAGGGAATTTTGAGATAGATCTAATAGGCATTGGCTGATAAAAATACATTGCTAATCATCCTAAAATTCATTATCATAATCCTTTCTAATTACTGACTGAATATATTCACTCAGATTCTCCATCTCCAAAAGTTCAAGGATCTCCCCTAGAATATATTGTTGTTGCATCTTTTTGTATTGAATTATTGTGGATAAAATAGACAATCAAGGACATAAAAGTGGCATTTCATGAAGCCATTCTTATTGTGTGTGATAATACAATTGCAATCAATATTTCCAAGAATTGAGTTATGCATTCAAGAACAAAGCATATATCAATCAAATATCATTTCTTGAGAGAAAAGCTGGTTGAAAAGGAAGAGAGATTAGAATATATCTCTACAAATGATAAAATTACAAACATATTTACTAAAGCTCTGCAAAAAGCTACTTTTGAATTTCTCTTGGAGAAGCTTGGGGTGGCTGTTTCTCCTTCTTCTAACTAAGAGCATCAAAGTTGTCCATTTGTCTAGAAAGAGTTTATGGACTAATGCTTATCACTTTCCTCTAAAGGAATAGTGGTAGATATGTTTTTGTCCTTTTTCCTTGACCAAAAATGGGGAGAAAGATAAGTAAAATGTTTATTTGTTCAGGATGACTTTTTTTGTTTTAGTAAGGGGGAGTTGTTAGTGATTGATATTTTAGTCAAAACATTTTTTTTTTGGGTGGTTTTTTACCATCAATTAAAAAGGGGGAGACTGTTGAAAATTTATGTTTGGATGTCTATTGTCATTGATGTCAAGCATTTTGTTTCAAATGTCTTTGTGGTTTCTCAAACACTTTGGTATCAAAGTCTTCTATACTCAAAGAAGAAAGTTTGTGTACTAAAACTATAAGGTAGTGAAAGACAAGTATGAATTTAGAATAAGATAATACATATATGTATCCTATGATCATGTGATCATGATGTTTAAAACTACATCAGTTTTGCACTCTTATATTTGGAAGTCTATGTGGTCTAGATGTTAGTGGTCTGGTGAATAGAGAAATATAGTTACTGATTGTAGATCTTCATTTGTACTTTCCAAAAGGTTTCTACTTTAGAAATTAGGTTTGAATGTGTTTTTATACTTATGTGGATGGATTTACATTTTGGTCTTGGTTGTGGCATTCTCTAGTGATCTAGAAATTATTCATGGTGACCTAGAAACTGTCATTTGATTTTTCGATTCTATTCAATTTTTTAATTGTGGCACCTTCTGATATGGATTGTTGACTTGTGCTAGTGTTCTTGACATGGTATATTGTGGATCTTACCATGGCATGTGGAGGTCTGGATACATTGGGTATGTGATTCATTGGCTAGTGTGTTTCTACACATTTGAGATGGTGAATTTGTTCTAGTAAGTGTGGATTTTGCATTGGGCTATGTGTAGCATGTTTGTGTTCCCTCTCTCTCTTTTTGTGGATCATGCTTCTTGATTTAAGTTTGGGTTATGCATTTAATTATGATCTCTTATCTAAATTATTTCATTCTATATGTGATATATGCATTTGATTTTTTTCTCTTATTCGGTTGGGTCCTTTCTATGTTTTGGTCTAGATGGTTTTGGCATAGGACCTTGTTACATTTGTATATTAACTTGGCTGACTTGTAACTTAAATTATAGTAACCCTTTGACATGGCTGAAATTTTTGTAATCTACAATGGTCTATCTTGTATATAAATTTATTTTATGCTTTGGAAAAATGCAAGGTGTGAAGCGAGTGAATGGTGTGTGAACTAGTGAAGATATACAATCAATAGAGAAGAGTTTATTGATAGAGATAAAGAAGAAAAGACATTAACAATGTACTACTAAGGTTGAAAGTGTTATGTAGATCAGTTTCATTATCATAAGAATATCTATTTATCCTTGTAAAGAGTTGTAGGTAACTTTTACTAGAAAGTGAGTCTTAGGTGGACAAGTTTGTTGTATCTTGATAGTTTGGCAGTGAGTCACTATTTATAGGTCCATAGCAGTAATATCCTATTTGTGTTCATTGTTGTATTGGCAAAGAGCCTGTAGTTGCAAATCCAAATTATTCAACTCCTACCTTCTTTTTTAATCAAACTATATACATCAGCGAATTATTCTTTGTGAGAAAGTGCTCACCATGGTTTTTCCCAATTTGGTTTTCCATGTATAAAATATGAGTGTTCATATGTTGTTGGTTATATTCATTACTTTATTATTTTTTCATGTGGTGACTATTTGAGTTAGTTAGTGTGATTTTGGTTTATTCTAATTCTTTCCCCGACCCCCTTCTCAGCATTTAGAGTGTGTTCAACAAATGCAATAATATATAATTTTACAAAAATATTATTCTTTTTACGTTTGGTTACTAGATTAATTACAAATAACTAGTGACATAACCTCTTATTCACAATACTCCACATGAGCCTCATGTTATTAAAAAAAAAAAGGAGAAATATTGACACTATTCTTGAGAGTGATTAAAATTACATTACCTACTTAACATAGAAATTAAGGTCCTCTAACCAGAGTACTCCTCATGTTCTCTTAGAAGGAGAAAGAGAAAAAGTGTAAACCCTTGCAAATCAAAGAGATATTTAGTTTAATATTCATACAATTTCTCAGCCACAAAGTCCCTTATTATATCTAGATCATCCTTGTACCTAAGAACTTACATAGTAATGAGTGTTCTATTTTTAAAACTACCTTGTATACCATAATGTATAGGACATAGAGAATGATTTCTCTTTAAACATTTATATCTAAGAAAGATTCACTAGTGGTTCAGAAGTACAACCTTTCTCATTTTGGGGACCCAACTCTCCTAAATAAGCATTGTTTATTTTGAGAAGATACTCGCATGGCTCACGACTAGATCCACCATCTTATACTATGTCACCCTTAGGATGATTTGATGCTAAAGAGATATTTTTCAAGTGGGATACTAGCTCAACACTAGTTACAATTAACTACAAATGCATCATACATTGTAAAGGCACTAGAAAGAGTCCAAAAATACAACCTTTCACATTTTGGGGATCCACAACTCCTATTCAAGCATTGTATCTTTTGAAAAGATATTCACATGACTCATGACTAGTTCCATAATGTTATATACCATGTCACCATAGGATGATTTGACTATGAAGATCTCTTTTCCACGTAGGCTACCACCTCATCACTAATGGAACTAACTACAAATGTATAAATTAAAACTGCACTATAAAGGCTCTTGACATAAATAAGCCAACACCCATTACACCATGGTGGTCAATTTTCCTGTCATAGTGCAAAATTTGAATAAAATTGTCAGTTATTGCCTTAGGTTGAGGAAATAGGGTTTATTATCTTGGTAGGGTTTCAAAATAATTTTCCATAAGTTTAAAACCCTACATGCGATCTATTTCTTTGTTACTCTTTGAAGTCACTTAGGTCGGTTTCAAATCATGTTTCTTAATTTGTCATTGGAGGGGGCCAAGTCTTTTTAGGTTGTAAAGCCTAGCGGGACCCATGATTTATTTTTTCCTAAGTCTAAAGTTTCTCATAATGTATGAAAAGAAAACCAAATCAAAGTTAAAATCAATGATGGGTGCGATCTCATGATCAGAAGATGTGAAGAGAGTTTACCCTTTAAGGTATCACGCCTGAGTGACATGTAGCTGGTGGTGGGACCAGGATGGGACTAAAGGTGAAGATAGATATCAAGCAAATAAGGTTTGATCTAATGGTGGGTGTGATGCCACTAACCAAAGTTGTATACTTTTTATTCTTCGTAGGATCACACTTGAGTGATGTCTGCCACGAGATTCTAGGACTAGTATTGAATAAGATAAAGCAATGTCAGATCAATCTTGATCAAATGGTAGGCATAATCCCATGATCAAGAGTTTCTCATTGGATACTAATCAAGGCATCACACCTTGGAGATGTGTGTCTATGATGACATCACATAGCGCGGGCTCAAAGTTGGTTAAAGTAAGGATATATCGGTTTTAATTAGATGGTAGGCATAATCCCATGATCAAAACCTACAAGAAATATATTTATCAAGGCATCGCATCTAGCTGGCACATGTCCAGTATGATATAGAGGAAAAATGGTGGGGCTCAGGTGCCATGTGGAGTTGAGATGTCTCTTTCTAATTGGTCATTTTTGCAGCCTTGAGGAATGATGTGGAGGTCATCGGTCCTTTGACCGTTTGCAAACCACATGATGTGTTGAGAGGGTTTAGATCGACAACTCTGTTTTATAATTTCCCATGTCTTGTGAACAAAGAGCTCAAGATCATAGCTGAAGTTTGTTTTAAGTTTTATGACCTAGTATACTTTTCCTTTAATTCAATGAGTTAAGTAAATGCTTACTATAACCTGACAGATTTATAGGGTATTACAGAGGATTGTGATAAAAATGATATTTAAGTATCAATTAATTTTCATTTGTAAGATAAATGATTGGATCACCAAACATAGTGTGGACTTGTTTTGAATATGCCCAATGAATAAGGAATTGATTAGAGAGAACCAGTGAGGACGATATTCTCTCTTTTCTCTCAGTTCAATTTCAAAATCAAATCAAAACTTTTAAATTCAAGTTGTAGAACTAAAGTGCAAAGCCCCTACTTAGCTTGTGAGTGATGTGGTAGTGTAATTAGCTCTCACAATATATCTTTATTTCATAAGTAGGAGAATATATTAAGGGCATTTATCTACTTTGTTAAGGATTAGTGGAAAGGAAAGTTGAGAAGTGAATGAATCTAATCCTAGGTGTACCCACTTGAATTTTACAATGTTCGAAGTGACTTAGAAATCCTAATAGCTTTGTTAGTTGATCCATGTTCTTGTTAGAGTGTATTGATTTTGGGAAGTAAGCTATTCCATAGGTGTATTTATTCACTTTCAAGGTAGTTAAAATTCTGCTAAACTAGGAACCAACAAAATGGTGACTTTGCTAGGGAGTGTTGAGTAAAAGTTATCCTTTTGTCTAGCTTCATCAGTTTTAGATTCTCAAGGTTTGTCTATTGATAATACTTTTCCCCTAGAGGGTGGCGACTCAAGAAAGGTTTTAGAACTAGTAATTTATACAATTTTTTAAAAATGACTAACAAAAGAAGAAATACAAGGTCCTTTATTAAGACACATCATTAAGTTAGCTTACATACTGAGTTACCATAGGAAAATAAGAAAAAATTTCCCAGGAGGGGTAGTGAGTCAAGTGGTACTCCTATATGGAGATCCAATGGTGACATGGTGAATAACCAATTATACCCAATTACTGAAGTGAGGGAATCCACCTCTAAAGTTTTTGACTTTGAAAATACTGAATACTTCCATGAAGTTTTTGATATTCCTCACCAGGGGGATGGTCTATACCAAGACACACAACATGATGTGCATTTATAGACTCGACACTTATATAATGAAGAAAACCTTATCAACCAAAGAGATTCATCAAAATCAGATGCAACCATGTAGGATCTTGATGAATTATTTAATGAAATTGATGCTCTCAGAAGGGAAGTTGCAAAGCAAGATGCTATGGAAAGAAAATTAGAAGAAAAGAAAAATAACTATATTATGGATGCTCTTCTAGAAAGAGATAGTCTTCTTAAAAGACTTTCCTCATCAAACGAAAAATAAAAGGATTAGCAGAATGTCCTAAATCTTTACATGTTGATATTTTTTATGATTTAGGAGCCCTAAGAACTGAATGTCAAGAGAAGGAACACTTGGTGCTAAAGCAAGATGAATTTGCAGCTAAGGGTCCAGTCATTAGACAAGTGTACCCTTTTAAAACTTTTAAGGAAAATAGAGTTGAAGCCACTTCAACTAAACCTATGACAGTTGATACTAGCAAAGGTAAGCAAAAGGTGGTTAGAATCCAAATAATGAACCTATTACTATCTCAAAGGATGCACCTCTTGTGTCAAAAATTGACATAAAGTTAGAAGAAGCAGAAAAGGAAAGTGAAGATTTGGACAAAGAACTAAAGATAGTTGAACACAAAGTAGTAGTTGCAAAAGCAAGAAGAAAAATTTAATTTATAATGGTTTCTTCTAATGATGTTGTTGAGCCCTCTAGCTCTAGAAAAGGTATGCCTTTTGGTTTTCCTTCTATTGTTGTAATAAATTTTGCTGGTACTTCTTCTAGTAAAGCTTATTTTACTTCTTTTGGAATGAGTTATGATACATCGAGGAAGCAGGGGAATACATATATGGGTGGAAATGTTGGTATTGTTTCTAGTCCTAGTAGGCTTTCAAATCAGACTTTTCAGAGAAGACCTATCCATCTTGAGATATATAGGCATTTTTTTGTTACTGGTATCCCTAGATATCCTAATCTTATCCCAAATGAATTCAGGGATAATATCAGTAAGTTCAATAGAAACAATGCTACAAGTTGTGAAGAGAATTTAAGGTCCTTCATTAATATGCTCAATGATTATGAGATTGATCATGAAGATGTTTCTATGGATGCAATCTCTTACTAAGGATGCTAGAGAATGTTTTAGAAGACTTCCTGACAACAAAATTTTCTCTTGAGATAACTTTGTGAAATGTTTCAAGGAGCAATATGGTGACAAGAAAAATGTCAGTTTTATGTTGAATGAGTTCAAAAATATTAAGAAAGATCATAATGAATTGACTTTTGATTTCAGCAACAGATTCCAAAAAGGTATGCAGAAATTATTTCAATTTCTGAGTGTAGATGATAATGTCTGCCTTACTACATACTTCAATGTATTTGATAGTAAGATGGCATACATATTAAGAAATAAAGATCCCAATGTTAGAATAACTAAGAGGGGGGTGAATCAGTTATCCAGTGTCCCAAAACAATTTGTATAATCCAAAACAATTTCTACTATTTATGCTTGTCAGTAAGCAATAATAACTCTTACTGTCTGTGCTTTTACCGATTACCAGTCTAATACTTATAACTATTTACTGATCAAATCTAATATGTAACATGCAAAGTATGATAACAAACAAATATCACAATCAACACATAACACAAGAGATTTAATGTGGAAACCCTGTAAAGGGAAAAATCACCTGGGATCAGCAACCCAAAATTGTTCACTCTTCTGAAGTGAGGTCAGTTAAGACCCAACCCTGTTAAAGGTTACAAAAACACTATCAGGTGTGACCTTGTTAGAGGATTTTAGACTAGAATTTATCATCCAACCAGCATTCACTATGGGGTTGATAGGATAACAATGTTCATTCTATGAATGATACATCATAAGACTTTTAGAGTCCACTCGGTTAAGAGATTTAGACTATATACAATGGTTAAATATGTAACAATAAAATGACCTGCCTTAATACAACTTCAATTGTAGATTACAGATCAATATTTAGTTCATTCAAATCCTTCTGATCAATAATTCACTTCAGATTTAATACTGTATCAACTTACTATCCATCGGTAACTACTCTCTGTAGCTTGGTAATTGGTCTACAGCTCAGTAATTGCTCTGTAGCTTGGTTCTCACTAACTAGTATGATCAGAATGCATGAAACTTTATTCACGCGATAATCCTACAACTTCTTCTTCTTCCCCGACATTTTCATAAAGAGATTATGTTCTCTTATATAGACGAGTAAATCATTTTCTTCTCCACCATTAGATTTTGCCTCTTAATCATATTCATAGATTTTGCTAATTAAACTTTCTCGGTACTTGTGTCAATAACATGTTTCAATTTGCTTTGTTAGATCTTCTTTGAATTTTGTCAGTCGTTGATCTGCATAACAAACATTATCTGTTACCTTGATGTTATACTCTTGCTAGCTCATCAATCTTATCGGCTAAACTAAACATTTAATTCATTCTATTTCACTCGGTTAACAAAGAAATGCATCAGTGAACACTGCTTAGTTAATACTGCGGTCGGTATACACTACACTCCATCGGTGTATACTAGAAATGCTTCATTTACCGACAACATTGCTTTGTGTCTTTCAGCTTTATACTTCATTATAGATGAATGTAACATAATGAAGTCAATATCATCAAGTCATAGACTCATCAATAAGTTACTCAATGTGTTCCTTATCCTCATCTATCATGTACATCTTTCCTCATGTAGATTTATCTATTCTTCATCTCTTTTCCACTTTTCTTCAGATGTCTCAGTGTAGTAACTTACAAGATAAATGTTGTCAAACTAGTTGACATCAATGACAACATAATACTGATTTAATCATATTACATATCTAATCAGCAACTTCTCAGTGATCTTGTAATCACAGATCCTTCAATTAGATTCCAAATCAGTTGTAGTCCAACAATCTCTCCCTTTGGCATTGATGGCAACTTCAAGTAATATGAAATGTACCATACACATACCAAACATACATTCTACAACTTTGTGAACAAATTTTGTAAGTCGAATAGACTTAATATGTTTAATCACTACATTACTAAACCAACATTGAGTAATACAGCCTTACCTTTCTGTAGTTGTGATCTTTTCAGCTCTCTTGTTCTTGCTTCTATTCTTTGTAACTGATCTTCAATACTCTCTCTTAGATAATTGTCATCGGTGCTTGTTCCATTTCATTTCATATGTTTATCTCTCCCCTTTTCATTTCATATGTTTATCTCTCCCTTTGACAGCAATGCCAAAGAAACAAATAAACAATCAGCTCTGTAGTAGCCAAGTAACTCTTTGTGGTGTTCAGTACTTCCTCTGTATCTCTGTATACTAATTTCTCATTGGTTCAAGTTATCAAACTTAATCACAACCTTGAACATGATTCAAAGTGTGAACTATGCTGCATCAACATGAATGATGTTCTGATAAAAAATGGCTGATGCAACATCCAGATCACCTTAGTGACCGATAGATAGGGGACGGACCCCAAGTCTAGTCCTCAAGTATTCAAATGTGTCCTTTGGTAGGGGCTTTGTAAAAATATCCGCAAGTTGTTCTTTAGATGTAACAAATTCCAACTTTACTTACTTCTCTTGCACTTGTTCTCTTAAGTAATGATACTTAATAGATATATGCTTTGTCTTAGAGTGCATCATAGGATTCTTTGAAATATTAATAGCACTAGTGTTGTCACAATATATAATCACCAGGTCAATGATTACTTCATTCATTACTTCCAACACTTGTTTGATATATGCAATGTTTGAACAATTGGTAGCAACATCAACATACTCTACTTCAGCTGTAGACTGAGAAATACAAGCCTTCTTTTTACTTGTCCAGGTTACAAGTCTTTCACCAAAGAAAAATGCTCCTCCGGTGGTGCTTTTTCTATCATCCACATTTCTAGCCCAATTAGCATCGGTGTAAACTTTCAGTTCAAACTTCCCTTCCTTAGAATACCATAATCCATAATTTTTTATTTTCTTCAAGTATCTTAAGATCCTTTTTGTAGCTATCATGTGTGATTCTCTAGGGTTAGCAAAAAATCTTGCAACAATTCCCACAGCATGTGCTATATCTGGCCTATTGTGAACTACGTACATTAACTTACCAATCATAGATCGGTAAAGTGTCTGATTTACCTCAGCAGTTTCATCCTCCTTTGTCAATTTTCATCCAGTAGCCATCGGTGTTCCCATAAGTTTAGCATCTTCCATGCCAAATGTCTTCAGTACTTCCTTTATGTATTTAGATTGTGTGCTGAATATGCCATCACTCTACTGAATCACTTGAAGTCCAAGAAAGAACTTAATCTCTCTGAACATAGACATTTCAAATTCCTTTTGTGTTTCATCAGCAAATGCCTTGTAGAAAAGATCTGAGCCACCAAAGATAATATCATCAACAAAAATTTCAGCAATGATAATAGTATCATCAATATCACCTTTCACATATAGATTGTTGTTTTCACTTGTTCTAACAAATCCAATACTTAACAAGTAAGTATGTAGTCTTTCATACCATGCTCTCGGTGCTTGCTTTAGTCCATATAAGGCTTTATGTAATCTACATACCATGTCTTTATTGTCAGGATCAACAAATCCTTCAGGTTGTTCAATATAGACTTCTTCTTCAAGTATACCATTCAAAAATGCTAACTTCACATCCATTTGATAGACTTTGAATTTCTTATGTGCAGCATATGCAAGTATCATTCTAACTCCTTCTAATCTAGCAACTGGTGCAAATGTCTCACCATAGTCAATGCCTTCTTCCTGTGCATATCCCTTGCATACTAATCTAGCTTTATTTCTTGTGACTTCACCATTTTCATTCAATGTATTCCTGTATATCCACTTAGTACCGATAACATCCTTATCTTTTGGTTGGGGTACTAAGGACCAAGTTTTGTTCTTTTTTATTTTCTCTATTTCCTCCTTCATTGCATTAACCCATTCTTCATTCTCTAATGCAACTTTCACAGTTTTAGGTTCAAATTAACAAATTAGACATGTAGCTTGTCTTGTTTTGCTTTTGGTTTGCATTCCAACATGTCTGTCTCCAATGATTTGTGTTTCAGGATGATGTCTCCTAAAAAAACTAGCCAAGACTTGATATCTCCTTTCCTGTTCACCCTTCTCAAGGCCATTTCCTTGCTCGGCAGCTTCTTCATGTTCATCGGTTTATGGTGTCTGTTGTACTGCATTATTTCCCTGCTAACCGGTTGATACAGCTTGCGATGTCAGTAGATACTCTGGATGTTCAATGTAAGTGAATCTACCATATTCTTTCAGTTCCTTTGTACTTTCCTCTATGTACTTGTCATCAAACTCATCAACATGAACATTAGTACTTTCAAAAATTTATTTGTACCCTTATTCAAACATTTGTATGCTTTACTTGTAGTGGAATATCCAAGAAATATTCTTTCATCTCCTTTAGAATCAAATTTTCCATTTCTCTCATCTTTCAAGATAAAGCATTTACTTCCAAAAATTCTAAAATAACTCACAATAGGTTTGTGTCCAAACCATAGTTCATAAGGTGTTCGGTTGGAGTCCTTCTTCAGTTGTACTTGGTTAAGAACATATACAGTTGTGCTGACAGCTTCCCTCCAATATGTTTGAGCAACATTCTTCTGTATCATCAAAGTTCTAGCACAGTCAATTATAGACCTATTCCTTCTTTCAGCAATGCCATTTTGTTGAGGTGTCCTCGGTGCAAATACCTACCTCTTGATTCCATGCTCATTGCAAAATTTAGTAAATTCATCAAAGATAAATTCACCTCCTCTATCAGATCTTAAGCACTTTATTTCCTTACCGGTTTCTTTTTCTACCTTAGCTTTATATGACTTAAACATTTTGAAAGCTTCAGATTTGTCTTTCAAGAACATAACAGTCATCAGTCTAGTATAATCATAAAAAATAATAATAAAATATCTATCACCAGAATAGCTCTGAGTTCTCATAGGACCACATAGGTCGGTATGAACCAACTCAAGTATCTTCTTTGTTGAACAGTCCGTGCTTTTAAAACTAGACTTAGTCATCTTACCTTTCTGACATTCATGGCACATGGCATGATCAGGTTTTGTCAAGTTAGGCAATCCTCTAGCTCTTTTCTTTCTACTAATCTTGATCATGTTGTCAAAGTTCACCTGGCATAACCTTCGGTGCCACAACCAAGCATCTTCATCCTTTATTAACAAACAAGAAGAATGATCTATATCAAGATAGAATAGATTACCTCTGGATTGTGTACCAGTTCTAACAAATCTTCCTCCATCATCATAAATTTTCACCTTTTTGCTCTCAAAAGCTAGTCGATGGCCTGAATTGTTCAGCTGAGCCACACTTATCAGATTATAGTTCAGTCCATCTACCCGATATGCATTTTCACATTGTAATCTTCCATTGATCATTAGTGAGCCTTTACCTCTTACCATACAAGGTGCATCATTTCCCATTCTCACAGATCCTCCATTATATTCAACAAGATGATCAAACTTCTCTACATCACCAGTCATATGATGTGTGTAGCCACTATCTATGATCCATGTATCATTTCTACTTACTTTAGAAATCAATGATGTCTCTTCATGTTTCTCTTCCTCTTCTGAGTCATCTTTCATAGCAACAAATACAACTTCTATATCATCATCAGAATTAGATTCAGTTTCAATATCTTCGGCTATGTAACATACCCTTTTTCCTTTTTCATCTCGGTTGTCTCTATTGTTGTGACGGTAACCTATGTTGACTCTTCTTCCATAGCTTCCTTCAGATCGATCTTTGGATCTATCATCATCTTTTTTCTAGTGGACATCTAGTAGCGATGTGACCAACTTCCTTACAATTAAAGCATGCTAAAGGTAGCTTACCTCTATACCTTCCTTTTCCTTTGGGAAATCTTCTAGCCATAAGTGCTTCAAGCTCATCAAGTTCATCATCGGTATTGTCATCACTATCACAATTCTTACTATTCCTGCTAGACTTTCCAATCTTTAGAGAAGACATGACAGCTAATTTAATAGAAGGAACAACACTGTTATCAAAATTATTTAATTCAAAGGTTGTAAGTTTACCAATCAGAGTGTCAAGAGTGAGGTTTGATGTAGCTCTTGTTTCATGAATTGCAGAAATCCTGATTGCATAAACTAGCAGCAAAGTTCTAAGAATCTTGCTTATCATTGTTTCATCATCAATTACTCCATCAGAAGCTCTAATAGCATGTACCACTTCTTTGAGTCTATTTGAATATTGGACAATGTTCTCACCTTCATTCTTTCTCATTTCATCAAATCTGCCTCTCAAACTTTCAACTCAGGCTCTTTTGACATTCAGATCTCCATTGTAGATTTGTGCTAATTTATCCCACATTCCTTTGGCAGTTGTGCATGTCTTGATATCTTCAAATTCAGCGTCGGTACAGGTAGCAGCAAGTTCCATCATAGTAACATTGTGTTCATGCTTATCCTTCAATTGATCAATAGTTAGGGGACCAGTGGGTGGTTGTATGTAGCCATTTTGCATCAGATCTAGTGCTGAGTTTCCAATTCTAGATATGTGTAGCTTCATTCTACTTTTCCATACTGTGAAGTTCTCTTTATTCAGTTTCGGTACTTCCCTCTTATACATCTTGAGACCTTTATTCTTAAGTCTTTAAAACTCTATTCCAAGCAATGAAGCTCAAATACCAATTGTTAGAATAACTAAGAGGGGGGTGAATCAGTTATCCGATGTCCCAAAACAATTTGTATAATCCAAAACAATTTCTACTATTTCTACTCATCGGTAAGCAATAATAACTCTTCTTGTCTATGCTTTTACCGATTACCAGTCTAATACTTATAACTGTTTACTGATCAAATATAATATGTAACATGCAAAGTATGATAACAAACAAATATCACAATCAACACATAACACAAGAGATTTAACATGGAAACCCTATAAAGGGAAAAACCACCTGGGACCAGCAACCAGAAATTGTTCACTCTTCTGAAGTGAGGTCGGTTAAGACCCAACCCTATTAAAGGTTACAAACACACTGTCAGGTGTGACCTTGTTAGAGGATTTTAGACTAGAAGTTATTGTCCAACCAGCATTCACTATGACGTTGACAGGATAACAATGTTCATTCTATGAATGATACATCATAAGGCTTTTAGAGTCCACTCGGTTAAGAGATTTAGACTGTATACAATGGTTAAATATGTAACAGTAAAATGACCTGCCTTAATACAACTTCAATTGCTGATTACAGATTAATATTTAGTTCATTCAAATCCTTCTAATCAATAATTCACTTCAGATTCAATACTGTATCAACTTACTGTCCGTCGGTAACTGCTCTTTGTAGCTCGGTAATTGCTCTGCAGCTCAATTCTCACTAACCAGTATGATTAGAATACATGAAACTTTATTCACGTGATAATCCTGCAGCTTCTTCTTCTTCCCCGACATTTTCATAAAGATATTTTGTTCTCTTATATAGATGAGAGAATCATTTTCTTCTCCACCATTAGATTTTGCCACTTAAAATTTCTCAGTACTTGTGTCAATAACATGTTTCAATTTGCTTCGTTAGAACTTCTTTGAATTTTGTCAGCCGTTGATCTGTGTAACAAACATTATTTGTTACCTCGATGTTATACTCTTGCTAGCTCATTAATCTTATCAGCTAAACTAAACATTTAATTCATTTTGTTCCACTCGGTTAACAAAGAAATGTGTTGGTGAACACTGCTTGGTTAATATAGTGGTCAGTATACACTACACTCCATCGGTGTATACTAGAAATGCTTCATTTACCGACAACATTGCTTTGTGTCTTTTAGCTTTATACATCATTATAGATGAATGTAACATAATGAAGTCAATATCATCAATTCATAGACTCATCAGTAAGTTACTCAATGTGTTCCTTATCCTCATCTGTCATGTACATCTTTCCTCATGTAGATTTATCTATTCTTCATCTCTTTTCCACTTTTCTTCAGATGTCTCGGTGTAGTAACTTACAAGATAAGTGTTGTCAAACTAGTTGACATCAATGACAACATAATACTGATTTAATCATATTACATATCTAATCAGCAACTTCTCAGTGATCTTGTAATCACAGATCCTTCAATCAGATTCCAAATCAGTTGTAGTCCAACACCCAAGACTCTTAAAGATGCTTTTAGGATTGTTGTGAATATTGAAAGTAATAGAAGAGCATTTGGTAAGTTAGGCAGAAGGTATGATCCAAAATTATTTGTTGGTAAGGTTAACAATAGGAGGGAAGCTGATAAGGGTGCTGGAAATAAGAAACCAAATGATGATAAATTGGATAAGGTACTAAATTACCTTAAATATTTGAAAGAACCTAATGTCAGGAATGCCAAAGGTTTTAATACAAATAAGCCTCAGTTTAACAATTTTAACAGGTAGAATAGGCTACCAAATTTTCCTTATAATACCCATTGGAAAGATGGGAAGCCTATGTCCCCTCCTGCAAAAACTAATAATGATAAATCTATCCCAGGTCCCTTAAAAAGAAATATTGTGAATATTTATGAAGATACACCTTGGTGTATGGTTTTCCAATCCCTCCATTTACCCCGAATATTGTGCAATATCCCAATCTGTTTCTACATTTTAGAATGAAAATTCTGATGAATTTAACCAAGAAGATCATAATGATAGTATTGGATGCAACATGACTATTTCTTTCATGGAGTATAGTGATGTGTCAAACTAGGAGTCTAAAGCTAATGTGAATTCACAAAGATATAGAGATGAAATATTTCATCAATGATTTTTTTCTGATGAAGAAGACATAAATGATTCAACATGTAATGTGGTATTTGGATCAAAGCATGTGGAATTAAGAAGACCTTCAAAAGAAGAAATTTATAGGGTCACAACAAATATGATTGCTCAAGTCAAAAGTAATTATCAATTGAGAAATAGAATAGTGAATGAAGATGTTGGGAAGCCTACTAGCATGTTCATCAAGAAGACAAATAACAATGCCTATGTTGAGGGTAATCCAAAGGATAATCTTACTGTGAAGCTTAAGGATCTAAAAGTAAAAAAATGGTAGCCCAAGAGAGCTGAGGTAACAAAGGAAAATGTAAAACAAAATGTTGATAAGAAGGTAAAGACTGATAACCCAACCATTCTTGTGGTTGGGGCTGACAAACACAAGGTGGGAGCTAAATCTGACAAACTGGAAGGAAACACAAAAGAAAGAGGTATGCTTCTTGAAATACCTCCTTATAATTTGGTTGATATGATTTCATTGCTATCAATAATTACTGTTAAGGTTCCTTTGTTAGAAATGTTAAGAATAGAGGAACATAAGTGTTAGAATAACTGAGGGGGGGGTGAATCAATTAGATCAATTATCCTATAGTCCCAAATACAAAGATGTACCTTACAAAACAATTCCAACAAATTATGCATCTCGGTAACATAAAATATCAATCTGTCTATCCAGTTTACCAATTACCAGTAATTATCCAACTATGATTACCAACTAAATCAACTATGTAGTATGTAAAGTATGATAGAAAAAAAATCATAACAAATAACACAATGATTTAACGTGGAAACCCTGCTAAGGGAAAAACTACCTGGGACCGGTAACTTAAAATAATCCACTCTTTTGAAGTGAGCTCGGTGAAGAGCCAACCCTGTTAAAGGTTACAATGCACACTGTTAGGTGTCACTTGGTTAGAGGATTTATCACTAATAGTTAAATTTTGACTAGCATTCACTATGGGGTTAACAAGATAACACTTTACATTCAACAAATGTCATAGGGTAGTACATAAGACTGTTAAGTCCACTCGGTTAAGAGATTTTCTGAATCAACGGTTAAGCTGATACAGTATTGATCTGATTCAAATACAACTCAATTGCAAATATTCACATCTATGATAAGCCCTTAAAAATCCTCTAATCATTAATCAATTCACTTCCTCAATATTTCTCAACTTACTTTCGCTCAGTAAATAGTTCTTTGATGCTTGGTAATGTCTACAGCTCAGTTCTTTCAATAACCAATTTGATCAGGCATGCATGAATATAGTCTTCACATGAAATCTTTGCAATCTCCTTTCTAGCATGTTTCAATAATGAAACTCATATCTCTTATATAGAAAAGTAAATCATTTTCATATCAGCCATTAGATTTTGCCTCTTAATCTCCTTCGTCTATTTTTTCACTTAAAGCTTCCTCGACAGATGTGTCATTAACACGTTTCAATCTCATCCTTTAGATCTTCGCTAAATTTTGTCAGTTATGGATCTCATAACAAAATTTATCCTTAACTTTGGAATCATAACAATTTCTAGATCATCAAATTCTCAGATGTTCTTAGCATTTAATGTTTTCATCCATCTTAGTTGATATATAAATGTGTCAATGATAACTAGCTAACTAGCTTGGTTAATATTGTCACTCGGTATACACTGCACTGTCTCGGTGTATACAAAAATCTTCAATTACCAACCACATTGACTTGTTCAATTTCAACTCTCTTCTTTATAATAGATTAATGTAACATGCTCAAGTCAACAATATAAAGCCATAGAGTCATCAATAAGCTACCCAATGTTTATCTTATCCTTATCTATCATATCTGTCTTTTCCTCATGTAGATATCTTAGTTCTTCATCTTTTCTTCCTTCAACAGATGTCTAGATGTTTTTAACTAACATGATAAGTACTGTCAAACCTAGTTGACATCAATGATAACATATTGACTAATTTAATCATCTTACATATCATTTCAATAGCTTGGTGATCTCTAATCACTATTTCTTTAGTTCATTCTGATATTCAATCAGTTGTAGTTCATCAATCTCCCCCTTTGGCATTGATGGCAACACAAGCAATATAAAAATATGCCATACACATACCAAACACATGTATTCTACAACTATGTAAGTAAATGTTATAGCTCGGTAAGCTCTCCCTAGCTTGATATTTAATATGTTTAATCACTACAAAACATAACATCATTACATGCAGACTCTCCCTACGGATTTGATCTTTTACAGTTCTCAGATTCTCTTTTTTCTTAGCAACAAATATTTAAGTCTCTCACTTTCTGCAATCTCTCTCCCTGTTTGTGTTCTCACTAACTAATTTTTCATATTCATTCTCCCTGATCTTCTCTCCCTTTGAAAATAATGCCAAAGAAAATATACAAACATCTCTTCAGCAACCAAGTAATTCTCTTTTGTTTGGTTCATATCTTGTACCTTCAGTGTACAAATAAACAAATTTATGTTCTAGCTTCTACAATCTTTCACAACCTTAGAAAAAAAATCCAAAGTGTGAGCTATGTGCATCAACATGAATGATCTTCTAATAATTATAGGTTGATCCAACCTCTAGATCACCTCAGTGACCAGTAGATAGGGGATGGACCCAAGTCTAGTCCTCAAATATTCAAATGTGTCCTTCAGTAAGGGTTTAGTAAAAATATCAACAAGTTGTTCCTTAGATGTTACAAATTCCAGTATCACCTACTTCTCTTGAACTTGTTCCCTTAAGTAGTGATACTTAATAGATATATTCTTTGTCTTTGAATGCATCACAAGATTCTTGGAAATATTTATAGCACTAGTGTTGTCACAATATATAATCACTGAGTCAGTGATTACCTCATTCATTCCTTCCAACAGTTGTCTAATCCAAGAAATATTTGAATAATTTGTAGCAGCAACAACATACTCTGCTTTAGCAATAGACTGAAAAATGCATGCTTGTTTCTTGCTAATCCAAGTCACAAGCATTTCCTCTAAAAACAATTCTCCACCAGTTGTGCTCTTCCAGTCATCTGTGTTTCCAGCCCAATTTGTATCAGTGTAAACTCTAAGTTCAAATTTGTCTTCAAATGTGTACCATAAACCATAGTCTTTTTTCTTCTTCAAGTATCTCAAAATTCTTTTCACTGAAATCATATGTGAATCTTTAGGATTGGCAGAAAATCTAGCCACAATCCCAACAACATGTGCAATATCAGGCCTATTGTGTACAACATACATTAGTTTACCAATAATAGATCGGTACAAAGTCTAATTTACTTCTCCAGATTCATCATCCTTTATCAATTTACATCCAGTTACCATCGATGTTCCTACTGGTTTAGCATCTTCCATGCCAAAAAATTTCAACACTTCTTTAATATATTTTGATTGAGTGATGAAAATCCCATCTTTCTATTGTATAACCTACAAACCTAGAAAGAATTTAATCTCTCCAAACATAGACATCTTAAATTTCTTTCTCATGTCATCAGAAAAAGATTTACAAATCAGATTTTGTCCACCAAAGATTATATCATCAACAAATATCTCAGCAATCAAAATATTTTCATCAAATTCTCCTTTCATATATAAATTATTGTTTTCACTAGTTCTTACAAAGCCAATACTTATAAGATAAGCATTTATTCTTTCATACCATGCCCTCGGTGCTTGCTTCAATCCATACAAAGCTTTGTACAGTCTACATACCATGTTCTTCTGATTCTGATCAACAAACCCTTCTGGTTGTTCTATGTCGACCTCCTCCTCAAGAATTCCATTCAGAAAAGCTGATTTCACATCCATTTGATATACTTTGAATCCTTTATGTGCATCATATGCAATTAATATGTGAACTCCTTCAAGTCTAGCAATAGGTACAAAGGTTTTTCCATAATCAATACCTTCTTCTTGTGCATATCCCTTGCAAACAAGTCTTTCCTTATTCCTAGTGACCTCTCCATTTTCATTCAACTTATTCTTGAATATCCACTTAGTACCATTAACATTTTTATCTTTCGGTACAGGTACTAATGTCCATGTCTTGTTCTTCTCAATTTATTCAATTTCCTCATTCATAGCATTGATCCATTCCTCATTTTCAAGTGCATCCCTAACATTCTTAGGTTCAAACTCATAGACTAAGCATGTATTTTGTCTTAACTTACTTCAGGTCAGCATGAAATCTTTCTTATCTCCAATGATTTGATTCTCTAGATGGTGTCTTCTAAAAAATCTTGCTAGCACTTGATCTCTTCTCTTCTCATCATTCAGTTCAGGTTCATTTTCCTACTCGGTAGCTTCTTCCTAATTCTCAGTTTGCATTTGTTGATTCTTGGTAGAATTTTCCTGATGCTCGGTAGAATCAAGTTGTGGCTTCGGTAGATAATCTGGATCTTCAACATAAGTAAACCTACCATAGTCTTCCAGTTCCTTCATTCTTTCTTCATCATTGTTTTCAGAAAACTCATCAACTCTAACATTAGTACTTTCTATCATTTTATTAGTAACCTTGTTCAAACATTTATAAGCTTTACTCTTAGTAGAATATCCCAAAAATATTCCTTCATCACCTTTAGAGTCAAATTTACCATTCCTATCATCTTTTAGAATATAACACTTACTACCAAAGATTCTAAAATAAATTACACTCGGTGTGTATCCAAACCATAACTTGTAAGGTGTCTTGTTTGTGTCTTTCTTCAATTGAACTCAGTTTAGCGTGTATAATGTTGTGCTAATTTCCTCTCTCCAGTACATATGTGCAACATTTTTCTCAATCATCAATGTTCTAGCACAATCAACAATAGATCAGTTCCTCCTTTCAGTAATTCCATTCTACTACGGTGTTCTAGGTGCAGAAACTTTCCTTTTGATTCCATGCTTCCATGCTCATTATAGAAGTTAGTGAATTCATCAGAAACAAACTCACCTCCTCTATCAAACCTTAAGAATTTCAATTCTTTTCCGATTTCTTTTTCAACTTTAGCCTTATACCATTTAAACAGTTTAAATGCCTCATATTTTTCTTTCAAGAACATAATTGTCATTAGTCTAGTATAGTCGTCAACAAACAAAATAAAGTATATATCACCATAGTAGCTTTGATTTCTCATAGGACCACATAAATCGGTGTGAACCAACTCCAAAATTCCTTTAGATGAATAGTCCTTACTTTAAAAACTAGATTTGGTCATCTTTCCTTTCTAACATTGATGGCACATAACATGATCAGGTTTGGTTAGACTAGGAAATCCTCTAACTTTTCTCTTTCTACTGATCTTAATCATGTTACCAAAATTTACATGACATAACCTCTTATGCCATAACCATGCATCTTCATTCTTCACCAGTAAATAAGAAGTTTTAGCATTGTCAAGATAAAATAAATTACCTTTTGATTGTCCTCCTGTTCCGACAAGCTTTCCATTTTCATCATAGATTTTCACCTTCTTGCTTTCAAATGTAACTCAATGACCTAAGTTATTCAGTTGTGCTACACTCAACAAATTGTAATTAAGTTCTTTTACATAGTATGCATTATCACATCTAATTTTATCATTCAATAAAATAGATCCTTTTCCTTTTACCATACAAGGTGTGTCATTTCCCATTTTCACTGATCCTCCATTATAATATTCAAGATGATCAAACTTATCTTCATCACCAGTCATGTGATGTGTACAGCCACTATCAATGATTCAAGTATCATTCTTACTAACTTTAGAAATAAGTGTTGTTTCTAGATTATACATTTCCTCCTCTTCTAAATCATCTTTCATTGCAACAAATACTACTTCAATATCATCATCAGTGTCGGTGTCGGTGTCATCTTCTCCAACAAGGTAACATGCCTTTTTACCTTTATCTTTGTAATCTTGATTGTCTCTATTGTAGTGTCAATTTCCTCTGTTATTCCTTCTGCCAAACTTTCCATCACTAGATCGGTCATTATCTTTATCTTCCTCTTTCCAGTTAGGATATTTAGTAGCAATATGGCCAACCTCTTTACAATTAAAACAAGCTAAAGGTAACTTTCCCTTATATCTTCCTTTACCTTTCTGTAGTCTTCGGGCCATAACTGCTTCAATCTCATCAAGCTCATCATCAGTATTACTATCACTTTCATTCCTTATATTATGCTTACTACTAGATTTACCAATCTTAAGAGATGACATAAAAGAAGAATCAACACTCAGTACAACACTATTATCAAAATTTTTTAGCTCAAAGTTTGTTAACTTTCCAATCAGACTATCAAGAGTAAGAGTTCTATTAGCTCTTAGTATTTTACTTACCACTGTATCTTAAAAAATAATACCTCCTGCTCCTTAATTAGCATTAACTACCTCTTTGATTTGGTTTGTGTATTGTGTAATGTTCTCTCCTTCTTTCATCTTCATGTCATAAAATCTTCCTCTGAAGATTTCATATTTGGCTCTCATCACATTCATATCACCACCATAAACTAGAGAAAGTTTATCCCACATTTGCTTTATTGTAGTGCAATCCTTGACATCCTTAAATTCAGCATCAGATAGAGCAACATCAATCTCTATCAGAATAATATTGTGTTCATGTCGGTCTCTCAACTGATCAAGAGTCAAAGGTCCAACATTCGGTTGTAAGTAGCCATAGTCAATTAAATGTATAGCAGATTCACCAATTCCAAATATGTGAAGTCTCATCTGGCTTTGCCATGTGGTAAAGTTATCTTTGTTCAACTTTGACACTTCCCTCTTATACATATTGTAATCTTTTTGCTCAAGTCCTTAAAACTTTCTTCCAAGAAACCAATATGCTCTGATACCAATTGTTAGAATAACTGAGAGTGGGGTGAATCAGTTAGACCACTTATCCTACAGTCCCGAATACAAAGATGTACCTTAGAAAACAATTCCAACAAATTATGCAGCTCGGTAACATAAAATATCAATCTGTTTGTCCAGTTTATCGATTACCAGTAATTATCCAACTGTGATTACCAATTAAATCAACTATGTAGTATGTAAAGTATGATAGAAAAAAAATCATAAAAAATAATACATAACACAATGATTTAATGTGGAAACCCTGCTAAGGGAAAAACCACCTGGGACTAGTAACCCAAAATAATTCACTCTTCTAAAGTGAGATTTGTGAAGAGCCAACCCTATTAAAGGTTACGATGTACACTATTAGGTGTGACCTGCTTAGAGGATTTATCACTAACAGTTAACTTTTGACCAGCATTCACTATGGGGTCAACAAGATAACACTTTACATTCAACGAATGTCATAGGGTAGTACATAAGACTGTTAAGTCCACTTGGTTAAGAGATTTTAGGAATCAATGGTTAAACTGATACAATACTGATCTAATTCAAATACAACTCAATTGCAAATATTCAGATCTATGCTAAGCCTTTAAAAATCCTCTGATCATTAATCAATTCACTTCCTCAATATTTCTCAACTTACTTTCACTCGGTAAATAGTTCTTTGACGCTCGATAATGTCTGCAGCTCGGTTCTTTCAATAACTAGTTTGATCAGGCATGCATGAATATAGTCTTCACATGAAATCTCTATAGTCTTCTTCTTTCTGGCATGTTTCAATAATGAAACTCATATCTCTTATATAGACAAGTAAAATGTTTTCATATCAGCCATTAGATTTTGCCTCTTAATCTTTGTTGGTGTAATTAAGTATTTACTAATTACACTTTACTGAAGTTTACTTAGGATAATGCATTTGCATATTAGTTGTCATTGTCAAAACCTAGGAGTTTGCATTTCATTTTAGCACATGGTTAGGATAATTTCCACTTTAGGTGTGATAGTTGTCATCACATACCTCGTTGTGTGTGAGATCCACCTTTAGTGCTCTTATCACATTATCATCCTCTCATTGTTGCACATGTTGCACATACTTTGATGTACAATGGAGGATGATCCACCTTTGGTGGACATGTGATTCCCTCTTGTGTGGGTGATATATTATCATCTCCTTATCATGTAGTCTTATTGCATTGCCTATATATTTAGGCATTCCTACTTTGTAATCAATCTATTTATATTCATTATTTGATCATTGGATCATATCATATTTTTCCTCTCTTGTGCTATCTCTTGAGCTTCTAGATCTTGGCATTCATTCTTTGCTTTAGGAAAATTCTTACATGGTATCAGAGCCATAGGAGTCTTCATTGCATAGCCATTGGAGAGCCATTGATTGCTTCAACTTTTAGAGGGCCACGAACCAAATTTAGGATCAGCATTTTATGGGAGCATTTTGAGCAAGATCAGACCTCACCATTGCATCCGGGTGGCTATTTCCATAAATTTTGACTATAAATTTGCCTACTTTAGGCAAAAGTCAAAATTGAGGCAAATTTTTTTTACAAATCAGACCTCTGAGACCCAATCTGCAAATTTGGTAATATTTTTCCAAATTTTTAATTCAGATCTGAATTTTATTTCAATTTCCATCATTTATTTTTTCAAATCTACATTTATTGTAATTAATTATTTTTGGATCTGGGTATTGTTCAGATATCTATATTCAGGCAAAAATTTGGCCTATCAAGCCTGTAGTGTCGAATAGACAGTACAACGGTAAAGGTTAGACAACCCAAGTTAGCGTAGCAACCCACACCGAACATCATATAATGCAAAGAGTGACTGGAGCAAGGCCTAAATCAATAACCCAAGCCAGACACACAAGTTGGCATCACTAACCAAAGCTCAAGCGAAGGAAAGGCTCGTGTGCGATCTGATTTATTTATAAACCGCACATTTGGACTTAAAAAGCCTCAATAATACCTCAGCACAGTGAATGTGGGACTAATAGTCCCACACTACCGGTCGCCAACCTTCGCTGATGGCTACCTCCCGCACACCACCGGGCCCACCTCCACACCACGACAACGTCACCATGGGGGCAGAGACGCCTGCAGCATCGCCATGTGGGCAGAGATGCCTACAGCACCTCCACACGGGTAGAGACACCTGCAGCACCTCCACATGAGCAGAGATGCCTACAGCACCTCCACGCAACAAACACATGACCAAACAATTTGCCCCAGCAGCCGCCGACCAAACTACGCCACGTGTCAATAGGGAAAATTGGTATTTTTTCAAAAAAAAATTGCATTTTCATAGTTTTTCACTATGCTAAATTTGACGCCCTTCTGAACATCATTTGGGCTATTTTGTCCTCTACTGTGATGGTCTACAAACCATCCATTTTAAGCTCAATGTGTTGTCATGACTACTCTATGTTAAATTTGGCAGCCGTTTGACCATCAAATCTGGGTGTATTTGCACTTTCTTTACGGTCATTTGACCGTCAAATTTACAACTTTAAATTGGTGACATCAACAATGTTAAAAAAATTTCAGCCCTTACCATATGCAATTTTGATTTGACAGTCCGACTTTGGGAGGCCATAACTTGGTCATTTGGGCTCCAAATTGGGTGCAATTTTTTTATATTTTGGCTAAAAAATTTTGAACTTTTTAGTGGTGGTCTTCTTTTTGGGTTTTGGATCACGGATTTTTCAAAAATTGTAGTTTTTGGTGACTGTACCTGTCTGATCCCTATTTTTGCAACTTCAAAGGCTTTGTTCGAGCTCATACAGACACATTTTTAGGTGCAATTTTTTTTTAAAGTGCATGATTTTTTGTCTACTTTCTAGATTTGGTATTAGTTTGGAGAAATTTTGAGCAGACATAGTACTTTCAAAATATGGTCTATTTTGACCTATTTTGGCACTTGTAATTGATTAGATCCTCGAGGGATCTTATGTCCTATCTTCTTGAGTCTACTATAGCTTCATATTTTATGTTGTAATCATCAAAATTAGAAGTCCACTTTGATCCATTTTGACAAGTGGCAATTGTACACGCACTAGCTATAAAGTGTCAAAATCATCATTTTTGGGGGGGTTCTTTGATTGATTGAATTGGGGGGGTTTCTTGTGTGTTGGTGTCTCTCTCTTTCTTGTGCTCTTTTCATTTTTCATCATGGGTTCTATTGCAAAACTAACTCCACATAACTATGCTACATGGAAAGATAATGTATGGAGCAAATTAATGGTTAGAGGTTTAAATCCTTATGTGGAAGGTACAATTAAAAAACCTGTTGATGATGATACTATTGCAATAGGTAATTGGTCATGCAAAAATTTTAAAGCTTTAGGAGTCTTGAGAGAGAAAATTTTTGAAGCTATCATGTACCACATAAAAACCATAAACAATGCTAGAGATACTTGGGATAAACTTGCAGAATTGTTTGGTCAAGTGGATGAAGAAATGGGATTCAAAATTGAGACTGATCTCCTCAAATTAGAGCCTAGGAACTTTGACAAAATCCAAGATTATCTCAACAAAGTCAATGATTATAGAGCACAACTTGATGATTGTGGTAACCCCATGAAGGAAGCAAAGTTGGTTAGTCACTTGTTGAAACATCTTCCTCTTGAATATGCAGCTTTTGTTTCAAGTTACACTACTCACAAGTTGACCATGGGTAGTGCCTTCATTAAGCCTTTATTTGAGTCATTTTTAGAAATGTTGGTCTTAGAACAAGAAAAATTGATAAGCATGGGGATTCTCAAGTCTTCAACTTCCAAGGCATCAATGGCTAATCATGACAATCAAGGCAATCAAAGTCAAAAGAAGAAGAAGAATTGGAAGTCTAAGTCTCAACAGGAAGGTACAAAATTAACTTCCACACAACATGACATCTCTACATCACCTCAAAAGGGTGAATCTTCAAAGAAGGAGAAGAAGTTTTGTGCATATTTCAAAAAGGATGGACATGGAGAACACTTTTGTTACAAGAATGACATTGATGAACTGAAGAATCTTCTTGCCAAGAACATCAATTTGCCTTCCAGGATATCTACCTCAACCTCTTCTTCCCCAAATTCAGAAAAAGATAAAGGAAAGGGTCATTCATTTGTCACTCAAAAAGGACAAGCTTTATATGCTTCTTCGAGTCTTGATTCAAGTAGATGGCTTCTAGATTCAGGGGCTTCTCATCATATGGATTCTTCACAGTCCATGTTTTCATCATTTGAGCCTTGCAAAGGTCCACCTTTTTTGGTGGGAAATCACACTTACATGAATGTGATTGGGAAAGGAAGTATTGATATTAGGGAGGGACACTTCAATGATGTGTTGTGTGTTCCACACTTGACCAATAACCTTCTTTCTTTCTATCAAATCACAAATGGTGCTACAAAGAAGATTGTGGAATTTACACCCAATTCAGTTTTCACCAAGGACTTGGAGAGTGGAGTAGTTATTGCTACTGGGATAGTGGATCACTCTTCTTGGTTGTACTCCTTTGCAGATTTTGTTCATCTTGATGATAGTGGTTCTTCCGATAGTGATTCTTTAGCATATGATGATTACAGCAATGATTCAGATTATGAGGAGAGTTTTGGCTACTTGAACTTGGGTATTCTTACTCATGATCAAGTTCTTGAGCCTTCCATTTCATCTCCTCCTATCAAGACTTCTTCTACTCTTGCTCCTAATGATGCTTGCATTCACACAGCCATGGATTCAGGTGCTTTAGTGCAGTAGGATATTCATTATCTTCTAGACTTGGTTCCAAGGGATGACTACTTGATAGACATTGCAGGTTTGTTTGTGGAGTCCTACATTTCAGATTTGGGAGACTTCATTGATGATATTCATCTTCTCTTTGTTGAGGATGATCCTTCTTCAGTTGTTGCGAGGGAGCATGTTGACCCTCATATTCATTCTCTACTTAATCATTCTTTCAAGGGTGACATGATTGTGGATACTTTGATACAATAGTTGGAGGAGGTCCCTTTATCTTTAGAGGAGACACTTTGGTCTTTGGTACATGTTCTACATTCATCCTTAGTTGATCTTGATTTTTCTTTTTCAATAGAGTGTCTTAGTACACATGCTTTGGAGGATGCACCTTTTAGCTTTGACATGGGGACACTTGAGCAGGTTTTAGAGATACCATACATTTTGAAGTTTCTTCCTATAGATTGGGGAGGAGGCTTCACATATTCACCTTTGGTCTTGTTTCTTCCTAAGGGGAGGAATGTTGTTCTACACTCATGGAGCAGTTTCTACATTGAGCCTAGAGCATCTACCATTGGTGTTCATTCTACATTAAGGGGGGGCTACTTGGTCTCTCTTTCACTACTTCTCTCTTATGAGGGGGATATTTTCCTCACATGAGGTCTTCTCTCTCATATTATATTATTGTATTCATGTCTCTTTTTGGGGGAGGGTTTTTCCCATGAGGTTTTCCCTCTTTCTCCACTTTATGAGAGATTGCATTATCTATTGTTCTTGCATATTGTACATGGGTACCTAACATGGCCTAGTAGCTAGGACCCATCTTGCATTGTGAGCTTAAGTGCATTCCCCTAAGTTGCACTTAAGGGGGGGTGTTGGTGTAATTAAGTATTTACTAATTACACTTTACTTAAGTTTACTTAGGATAATGCATTTGCATATTAGTTGTCATTGTGACACCTAGGAGTTTTCATTTCATTTTTGCACATGGTTAGGATAATTTCCACTTTAGGTGTGATAGTTGTCATCACATACCTCGTTGTGTGTGAGATCCACCTTTAGTGCTCTTATCACATTATCATCCTCTCATTGTTGCACATGTTGCACATACTTTGATGTACAATGGAGGATGATCCACCTTTGGTGGACATGTGATTCCACCTTGTGTGGGTGATATATTATCATCTCCTTATCATGTAGTCTTATTGCATTGCCTATATATTTAGGCATTCCTACTTTTTAATCAATCTATCTATTATTCATTATTTGATTATTGGATCATATCATATTTTTCCTCTCTTGTGCTATCTCTTGAGCTTCTAGATCTTGGTGTTCATTCTTTGCCTTAGGAAAATTCTTACAATCTCATTCATCCATTTTTCCACTTAAACATTGCTTGGTAGATGTGTCATTAACACATTTCAATCTCATCCTTTAGATCTTCTCTAAATTTTGTCAGTTGTGGATCTCATAAAAAACTTTATCCTTAACCTCGAAATCATAACAATTTCTAGCTCATCAATTTTAGTCATTTGTTCTTAACATTTAATGTTTTCATCCACACTTGGTTGATATAGAAATGTGTCGATGATAACTAGCTAACTAGCTTGATTAATATTGTCACTCGGTATACACTGCACTGGCTCGGTGTATACACAAATCTTCAATTACCGACCACATTGACTTGTTCAATTTTAACTCTCTTCTTCATAATAGACTAATGTAACGTGCTCAAGTTAATAATATAAAGTCATAGACTCATCAATAAGATAACCAATGTTTACCTTATCCTTATCTGTCATATCCATCTTTTCCTCATGTAGATATCTTATTTCTTCATTGTTTCTTCCTTCAACAGATGTTCAAATGTTTGTAACTAACATGATAAGTACTGTCAAAACTAGTTGACATCAATGACAACATATTGACTGATTTAATCATCTTACATATCATTTCAGTAGCTCAGTGATCTCTAATCACTATTTCTTCAATTCATCAGATATTCAATCAGTTGTAGTTCATCAATAAGAACAAGACCTTAGCATGGGTAGGGAGTGTAAATATTTCTAAAACTCCTAATGATAAGATTTATGATAAGCCTATGGAAGAAATAGAAAAAATGAAAAAGGGAGAAGGAATAACCTCTCAGATCCTATAATTTTATTTAGATAGCTCTGCTATTGCCTATTTGTATAATATTGATCCATTCTTCCTCAATGTCATAGTGAATAGAAAAATTGTTAAGAATTGTATGATTAATTTAGGAGCATCCAATACTGTGATGCCTTTTAAAGTGATGGAGTCATTAGGACTTAAGGTAGATACAACACAGGGTATGTTTTTTGCCCTAGATTAAAGAGAAGTTCCTATCATTGGAACTATTAAAGCATTGCCTTACAAACTTTCAACATACCGTGAAAAGGACCTAATTATGAGTGTGTTGGTTGTTGATATCCCACCCCATTATGGAATGTTACTATCTAGAAAATGGAGTGCAGTTATGGCTAGGAGTTTACAATGTGATTTTTCTTTTGCTACTTTCCACATTGATGACCAGCTTGTAAAGATGGAAAGAGAGCTTAGGGTTCCACACATGATAGACTAGAATGTGGATAATGACACAACTTGTTTCATTGATATTGATATAAATGCCTTTAGAGTTGAAGTTGTTGTCATAGAGAAGGGAACTAAGCATTCCCCTATAGATTCTAAAATAAAGAAGCTTTCTTATATGGAGGACTTATGGACTATGTACTTTGATGGTGCTAGCTCAAAAGAAGGTCCAGGGGAAGGTGTCCTACTAATATCACCAGAAGGAAATACATGCAAGTTTTCCTTCACATTGAACTTTACTTGTACAAACAATATTACAGAGTATGAGGCTTTGTTGCTTGGTTTGAAGTTAGTAGCAAGACATGGAATTAAATGCTTGCATGTTGTCGGTGATTCTGAGTTGGTTGTATCCTGGGTAAGGTCTTCCTATACATCTAAGAATAAGAGATTGAAACAATACAGGAATGTTGTTTGGGATTTGATAGAAGAATTTGATTTTTTTGGTATTTATGGATGGAAAGGAGTAATAATAAGATGGAAGATTTGTTAGAAAATATTGCAATTAAGCTAGATGATATAACATTTTCTGGAATATCCAAGATTAAAGTGCAGGCAAGGTCATTCTGTGCCTGATAATGTCAAAAATTGGCAATTTTTAAAGATGATATGGATATTCTTAAATTCATGAATTGTGAAGATAACTTTCATGGAAAAGAATTGGATTGTACTACCTTTGTTGAAAATATTGATGAAAAGGACACCATTCTTGTAAGTGAAATAATTCAGTTGAAAACAAATAAAGCTCCAAAGGGTTAGGTTGTTTTGGAAAACACTTTTGACAACTAGGACAGAGCTAGAATAGATGTAATTCCCCTCCAACCCTAACAAGTCCTGGTTATGCTCACTAGAAACACTAGTACATTTGAGGCCAAATTCCAATGGCCATTTGTCAGATTTTCAATGGCCATTTGTCAAAACTGTGACACATCTGTCTATCGGTGTTTTTGTGTTGGAAATGGTGACAGAAGTGATAATTGTCGATATTCTGACATCACTACCCATCGGAATTGGCCACACAAATAGAAATTTTACTATGTGACTGATCTATCAAACAATTCTTCTTACGACATTTTATCAGTCACAACGGTGACAGATATTTAGTAGATCTCCAATAGGAGTACTTGTCAAAGGTATAGCCATCCCGTCACACCCATCTGTCAGATTGGGGTCCCGCTAATGGTTACCTATGGAATGTTCAATGATAATTAATCAAGTTCTGACACAAGTAGTCATCAAAGGAATAGCTCTTCTATCGGAAAAGGATTACTGCTTGTCGAAAAACTGATGGATTAGCATAGTAAAAATAACAAAGCTCAAGAGACCATCATAGTTGGTCTCTGTCTTTGGTCCATATACTAACAAAACATTTTACATTTTGTAAGCTCATCAAATGAGGGGATTTGAAAGAATTTAATAGAATATTTTCATGATAATGTATATTATTTAAGTTAGCATTGCATGAATTTATCGACTCCACGCACTTGTATACTACAAGCACAGTCATAAAGAAGCATGACCTCCCCTGGCCAAAATTACTCAATCCATGGGAGGGGATGCTTATTTATGGTTGTTCTTGATGTATATAAGTGTGCGAAGTAGATAAATTTGTTCACCATCAAACTAAAATAATATATGTTATACATGAAAATATCATCCATTAAATTCTTTCAAATCACCGCATTTGATGAGCTAACAAAATGTAAAATAGTTTGTCAGTATATGGACCAAGGATGGAGACCAACTATGATGGTCTCTTGAACTCTGCTATTTTTAGTCCTAGCTACTAGGTAAGGGCTGGAAGGCTTATACATGTCGATCATTGAGAATAATCACTGCCTTGCCTTTATGTACACTGCACAGTATCCAATATAAGAGAAGGCAGAAAATATGAATAGATAAAAGAAATGAAAGATACAATAAAATTATCTTGTTTTTTACCTTCTCATAATTGATCACATTCTCACAAAAGTAATTTTATACGATCACTAGCACATTTCGTGCATGGATGAGAAACAGTATCCAAAGTTTCTAGATTCTGAGAAGAGGTATGAGTGGAGGCCAAAAAAGGGATATTTGTGAAGGTTTTAAAGATGTAGTACTGAATCATCATCTCTACACTGGTACTCAATCTGGAAACCCTCTCTAGAAAATATCCACTTCTAGCAAATCTCCACAAAAATCCCTTTTGGCCTCCACTACATATACATCTTCTCAATATCTAAAAACTCTCTAGCATTGATTCCCATCATTTTTCACCATCTTTGTGGACTGAGACCTTAAATTATTGAGCTTCTCTTTGTTTTGAGAATAGTTTAACATTCTCTACTTAACAGGGCCAACCACATGAAGGTGGAAGCTCATATGGCCCCTCCTAGGAGCCTCTTATGACCCTTTATGACATTTTAAGACCTCTAAGATGTGTATTCTTAGGGGTCATAAAGGTTCATAAAGGGTCATAAGGGATCTTGGGACACAACAGCTGAGAAACATAAATGTAGGCATCATGGTCACAAGTTTTTGGAGACAACATAATTGAGTGGTATACCTAGACGATGTAAAGCAACCACTACTCCTCTGGAACCGGAGGAGTAGTAGTTTCTTTGCATTGTCTGGGTATACAACTCAATTATGTTGTCTCCAAAAAATTGTGACCATGATGCCTACATTTATGTTTCTCAGCTGTTGTGATATCTACATTTATGTTTCATAGCTTTCATACGTGTTTATGTGCATGTTTTTTATGTGTTTGGGAAGACATATTTCTAGCCTAGGCCTAGATCCTATGGAAATTAGCTTCATAACAATGAAGTAGATGACAGATGATCAATTAGCTTCCCAAGAAAAATCCCATAAATGAGCTATGTGTACCCCAATTCCTATGTCCTCTATGCGTACCCAAAGGATAAATTTGAAGCACAAGGGTAAGGCTTAAAGATTTGTCTAGTGATACAAAATTACCTTCTTTAAGCCTTACCCTTGTTGTTTCAAATATATCCTTCGGGTACGTGCAAAGGGTATAGGAATTGGGGGTACACAGAGTTCATTTACGATATTTTTCTTGGAAGCTAATTGCTTATCTCTCATCTACTTCATTTATTATCAAGCTAATTGTTGAAGGATCCAAGCCCAGGCTAGAAAGATGTCTTCCCATTCTATTTAAGCCATATTCCTTGTTCTTGTCAAACTTCCTTGGTATGGTAGGCATGCTCTCTGCAGTACTCTTCTTGAATTTGTGTTCGATGATAAGCATCTTCTTCATCTTTCTAATTGTAGCCAGAGCTTCCTTTTCATTAGGATTCAACTCCACTTCCCCCATCTCATCATCCTCATCACCCTCATCTACCATCCTAAGCCCTTCTTCCCTCTCTAGTTCTTCAAGCCTCAGCAAGATATCTGGATCAATAAATTTTGCAACATTGTGTCCATCTATGATCTCAGGAATATCATCTTCTTTCCACTCTTCATTTGCCAAAATATACCGCTTCTTAAAGCTTGTAGTCTCTAATGGTTGAAAATCAATCTTATTACAAACTACAATAAGAGGCTTATTAGCAAACAGATGTTTTATGCTGTGAAATAGATCTACTTTTTGTGCAATACTATAACCACAGGACCCCGAAACATCAAGGAAAAACAAAACAACCTCCTTCAAATGAGCCAAGGTAATAATACTGAGCATCTCTATGGTGTTCCTATCCTCCAAGGGGTGGTCCAAAATACCAAGGGTGTCAATAGGCTAAATAGCTTCAGACTGTCACATAGGCCTAATGGCTTTGCCTTGTAGCCCACAACATAAAGCACAGTGCTCAAAGAAAAGTACATGTCCATATTGTAGAAATGGAAAAGAAACAACAAGAAAAAAAATAAAAACAAATAAAAAAGAAAATATTGCAATTAAATAATCACCAACAACGATACACATAATACCTCTATATGCAGCCCATATTTAACATTTCAAATGCAAGAATGAAAGATAACATGGAACTAAGCCCACGGTTCATAGCCCCATAGAGGGACATTTATCATAGTCATAGAAATATGATTATTTTTAAATGGAATACACCAAGGAGTACCATCAAAAATATTGACCATTTACAATCATGAACAATGAATAATCAAATAGCTCATTTTTTATCAGCATGTGTAGTCTCCGTGTATATGAAAAATGAATGAAATATCAAGTTGAAATAAAATAGTGAACAAAAATTCAAATCCAAGGCGTAGTTTATCAAGAGCAACAAACATTAGGATAAAAGAAAAATCATTAAGACTATAAAATCATTTAGACTAGAAAATCAAGTTCTAGAAATGGACGGTTCCGATGCTTTTCCATTACAACAATTGAGCATTCATCATTTGGTACTTCTTGGTGTATTCCATTTAAGTTTTTCAGCTGTCGTGTTTATCTGCATGTTCTTTATGTGTTTGGCTTCTCTCCCTCGCAAAGGATACATCGATAGGTAATTGATTTGAAAGCATAATGATTTGACAGTCTTTTTTCAGGATAGGTGTAATCATCTTGCCAACCTTAATTAGCAACATTTGTGATATATGTCAAGTACTTATAATAAATATGCCCAACAAATAGAGACTTAGTAGTAAAAACATGTCCTTTAGTTTACTAGTTTACTTATAATCAATATGTCCTTTGGTTTACTAGTTTAATCTGGTTTAAGAATGGTTTGTTTCATGTTTGAATGTACCATTGAATGAAGCTTGGCTATATTAAGTACAATCTTAAGACTCGTGACTCTGAATGTTCATCAAAGCTTAGGCAAATATGGATGTTCATCGCCTGTGCATATAAGTGTTGATCATAGAAGGTATATGCATAGGTGAAAAACATGCATATTTGACCGAGCAATACTGGGAGCTAGACCCAACAGCAAATAGATTTTTCATGATTTTCACAATAGTACATGTGTTGTTGGGTAAGCTCCCAATAGCACTCAGGAAAATATGCATGTTCATCACCTGTGCATATGAAGTGGCTCTAATGGAAGATACAATCACTAAATTTTGCATACACCTTATTTTGTTCTAGGTTGATATTGTCAGACATGGTCTTTCTTGAATGGAATGACTCATTACTTGTACATTGACTAGAATGTTGGTGGAAGAAGGATGATTTGTTTGCAATCATTTTTTCAACTCTAATTTTCTCAACACAAAGGGACATATATCATAGCCATAGAAAAATGATTATTTTAAAATGGAATACACCAAGGAGTATAATTAGAAATATTGACCATTTACAATCATGAATAGTTAACCTAAATCAAATAGCTCATTTTTTTATCAGCATGTGTAGTCTTTGTGTATATGAAAAATGAATGAAATATCAAGCTGAAATAAAATAGTGAATAAAAATTCAAATACAAGGCCTAATTTATCAAGAGCAACAAACATTAGGATGAAAGAAAAATAATTAAGACTATAGAAAAATCATTAGGACTATAGAAAAATCATTAAGAATAGAAAATCAAGTTCTAGAAAAATCATTACGACTATAGAAAAATCATTTAGACTAGAAAATCAAGTTCTAGAAATGGACGGTTCTGATGCTTTGCCATTACAACAATTGATCATTCATCATTTGGTACTTCTTGGCATATTCCATTTGATTTTTTTAGTTGTCATATTTATGTGCATGTTCTTTATGTGTTTGTCTTCTCTCCCTTGCAAGTGATACGCCGATAGGTAATTGATTTGAAAGCATAATGATTTGACCATCTTTTTTTAGGATAGGCGTAATCATCCCACCAACCTTAATTAGCAACATTTGTGATATATGTTAAGTACTTATAATCAGTATGCCCAATAAACAGAGACTTGGTAGTAAAAGCATAAGGTTGCACATCCACATCTGCCCTAGTAAGTATTAGAGAGTTTCAAATTTGTAAAGAATAAAAACTTTGCAAATCAAATTGATATTTCATTAAAACCTATGTTCTTGATCAAGTTCTTAAAGATTAAAACATGAAATAAAAAGAAGATGCAATGAAGATGACATGTGCCTTGTAGTGAGGACATTCAAGAGAGGTTTGATGAGTACTTAGATTGCTCAAAGATTGATTTTGAATCAGAAATTGGTGAAGAACATGAAGTGGTGAGGGGTGAAACTGAAGATGGAAGGAAAGAAAAGTCCCAAGTTTTGAATTTGGACAGTAGAGGCTCCTTTCCTCATTCTCACAAGTCTGCAAATTTGTCACATGGATTAATCAGTAAAGAAGAGGCATCTAGCATTGGCATTCAAGATATAAAGGTTGGGCTTGATTGACCATTGCACAAAAAAGGTGCTTAATTGTATCCATTTAAAATTTGTCACTAGGGTATGACCATAATTATGGGTTCATAATAGTGACATAACTCCACTACCTCAAGATATGGTAGCCTTTGGTCAAGAAGAGAACAATGATTTACATCCTATATTTGAGGGTACACATGGTGCAAGCATGGGACATCATGGGAATGATACGACTCATCATAATTAATAAAAGAACTCTTGCCAACATTAGGGTACCCACAGATCAAAACAGTCCTGGTATTTGGGTCAATAGACGACAACCTTTCCATATGTTGCCTCACTTGTTTGAGGTAAGCCAAACTTGGTCCAATTCTCTTAACAATGGTACACATCCATCCAAGTGCAGCAACCTTCAAAGATTTGCAATGGTAAAGAGAATCACTATGGTCATCATAGGATGGAGTGATATATAGTAGAGAACTATATAGGGATGGTTGATAGTGTTCCTTGAGGGAAGGGAGATTGTGAAATACTTGTTATCATTGTATTGTGTATTTCCAATATGTTTGGATGCAAGGCAGACCAGGAGAATGAAGAATCACTCACTAGTTGCATGATAACCCGGTTTCAAAGAGTCATTGGTTGAGGGGACAGTCAAGGTCCGGATGTTGATAGTGTTCCTTGAGGGAAGGGGGATTGTGAAATATTTTTTATCATTGTATTGTGTATTTCCAATATGTTTGGATACAGCACAGACCACGAGAATGAAGGATCACTCACTGATTGCATGATAACCCAGTTTTGAAGGGTCACTGGTTGAGGGGATAGTTAAGGTCTAGATGTTCATAGTGAATTCCTTGAGGGAAGTGGGATTGTGAAAGACTTGTTATCATTGTATTGTGTATTTCCAATATGTTTGGATTCCAAAATATAGTTAAGAATTTAAAATTCATCCTCTAAACTAGAGACAGATTAGTATAGGGGTTATCTCTTCTCAATGGGTATACATAAGATACTACTATCATACTACTGCCTTTGTGAACATTTAAAAACTAAAACCATTCAAATATTAAATTTTCCACATACATCAGCACATAGTTTTGTGAGTAACCTTTCCGACAGGATAAAAACAAATCTCTTTTATGGAACAAGTTATTTTTGCCCATAAGATCTAAGGTATACTTATAGGATAATACCTAATATCAACTTACACACAAGATGGAATACACATAAAGATATTCCTAAGAAATTTGAACATGATTCATTAAGCTAGAGTTTCATCAACATTACTTATTAACTATCTTATTTAACCAATTCCATATCCTGGAAATCCATAATAATCTTCTTACAAGTATATCTTTTCCCAACATTAACAAGTTTGTTTGAATTTTACCATTTTCCAAAATAAAAGTCATAGATTATTTAATAGAGGGAGAGAAATACATGAGTCATATGGCTACCCTCTTATTCAATCAAATTAATATGTTCAACTGACTAACATTTTGTACACACATTTCAATAAAAGCACATTTGAGGATTAACTACAAGTATTGTTATCCTTATATGCATCTTCAATATGACATCTATACAATTTCCTACAAATTCACATTCTTCTAATATTTTGATTTTAGGACAATTAGAAAGTTTGACTTAAATCTTATTCTAATAGACATATCATTATTCCTTTCATAATAACTCATTGTTCCTATATAATAGCAATGTTGTTAGCTTCAACTTCCATTTCACACACAAAATGCCAACAAAGTAAATAATTACAACACAATTTTGTTTAATATCATATTATTTCCTTGTAGTTGATGGTTTTCACTAGATCAATTCACACTGTTTACAATGATCATATATAATTCAGGATTCCTACCATATAATCAAACATTTATCCTTTCAACAATTGTGTACTATAATCCTATTTATTAAAAAACCTTGGGGACATAGGTCCTTTACCCAAGGGTTCCCTTTAGCTAGGCACATTCTCCTTATGGACACATTGATTTTTCCCTATAAAATTTAGTCTTTTAAACATATTTCTTGAGAAGAAGGGAGAGACACATTTGATTTCAACAATAAATTTAATTTCTTACTTGAGAGGGTATATAAAAGAGAGATGCTTCTAAATGAATCTCAATCACTAGTAACGCATGGACAGTCAAACCACTAGTCTCCAAAGCATTCAATAAGTGAATATGAATGTTTGAAAACTACTCCCAACAATTCTTAAACAAAATAAAGTATGTTTAAGAATTGTTGAGACTAGTGCTTTGGTGTGTATTAAACATAATAGAATTTTCAGCATATTATTATCATTCTATTTCTTTGTTGTAAAGATGCCATTGGTTCAGTTTTAATCTACTAGTGTGGTTCCCTAGCTCATGCTTTATCTCCATTATTTGATGTTATTCACTATTTTGAAATGTTGAGTATGGTTATCAAATGGAAAAAATAGAAAAAAAAATTTAACACGAATTTTTTTTTACAAAACTAAACCAATGGCATGTTTACAACAAAGAAATAGAATTATAATAATATGCTGAAAATTCTATTCTGTTTAATACACGCTAAACGACCAATTGTATGAAATTGTCAATCACATAGCATTTCACTATTGTATGAGTGGATTGTGTAGGAACAGTTAACATTAAACAAAGAGAAAACTCCTCAACACATCTTGGAAACCATTGAATTCAATAATAAATAAAACCTAACACCAACACTATTCCTTCCATTCACTTCTACCAAGAATAAATCATTTAATCCATTCAACATTACATATAATCATTAGACAGTTACATTTCCTGACTGTGTAGAGGAACAGTCATGACCAAAATGATCAAAAGTACTTTCACCCTTGCACAAGCTATTCCAAACTTCAAGTAAAATGAGAAATATGCTATATCAAATCATTCATATTTATAGTAACCATTCAAAGGATCATTTTGTCAATGAACCCTCTGATTGTACCCCTGTGACAGAGAAAGGAAGCCTCAAAATAGAGAAAGGAAACTTACTAAAACTAGTCTATGCCATTGTTTGTGAGGGTACAGTCATGATAAGTGCCTCTCAAACCTCTCCAAACATGTAAGAATGTCTTTAAATACTTTATTGATCTCTTCTAAACATTAACGCATGGACAGTCAAACTAGTAGTCTCCAAAGCATTCAATAAGTGAATATGAATGTTTGAAAACTTTCCTCTCAATTTCCCCAACCACTCCTAATCAGTTAGAGGGATTAGTTGAGTGTTTAGACACTAAAACTTCTTAAACATACTTTATCTGATATGATGAATTGTAATAACAAGAAATGTGAATCCAAACATTTCAAAACAATGAATCGATATCCTTGAGCACAACCACCAATAACATCAAATAATGGAGATAAAGCATGGGCTAGGGCATGACACTAGTAGAATGTGGTCATTTCAGTGAGCATTCATGATCAAATAAAATGCAATGCATTTGAAATTTGCAATTGAATATGATGCCAGAGGCTCGAAAGACGTTGCTTGTCAAAGATACCAATCAAAGATGAAGAAATCGCATACCTTCTCTTGCACTCAGCTTTCACAAAGGAAGATTTGATAGCCAAATCTTCCTTGTGCCACACAAAGAACATGTCATTGGTTCAAATTAGCATGTTATTATCATATCAGATTAAGTATGTTTAAGAATTGTTGGTAAGGATAAGAATAGTGGAGATTCTAGAAATATCCCTCTAACTGATTAGGAGTGGTTGGGGAAGTTGAGAGGAAAGTTTTCAAACATTCATATTCACTTATTGAATGCTTTGGAGACTACTAGTTTTATTGTCCATGCTTTACCAGTGACTGAGATGCATTACCCAATTTTGAAGGGTCATTGGTTGAGGGGACAATCAAGGTCTGAATGTTCATAGTGAATTCCTTGAGGGAAGGGGGATTGTGAAAGACTTTTTATCATTCTATTGTGTGTTTCCAATATGTTTGGATGCAGGGTAGACTAGGAGAATGAAGGATCACTCACTGATTGCATGAGAACCTAGTTTTGAAGGGTTGTTGGTTGAGGAGACAGTCAAGGTCCGAATGTTGATAGTGAATTCCTTGAGGGAAGGGAGATTGTGAAAGACTTGTTATCATTGTATTGTGTATTTCCAATATGTTTGGATGTAGGGTAGACCAGGAGAATGAAGGATCACTCATAGATTGCATGATAACATAGATTTGAAGGGTCACTAGTTGTGGGGACAATTAAGGTCCAGATGTTGATAGTGAATTCCTTGAGGGAAGGGAGATTGTGAAAGACTTGTTATCATTGTATTGTGTATTTCCAATATGTTTGGATGCAGGGCAGACCAGGAGAATGAAGGATCACTCAGTGATTGCATGATAACCTAGTTTTGAAGGGTCACTAGTTGAGGGGACAGTCAAGGTCCAGATGTTGATAGTGAATTCCTTGAGGGAAGGGGGATTTTGAAAGACTTGTTATCATTGTATTGTGTATTTCCAATATGTTTGGATGCAGGGTAGACCAAGAGAATGAAGGATCACTCACTGATTGCATGATAACCCAGTTTTGAAGGGTCACCAGTTGAGGGGACAGTCAAGGTCTGGATGTTGATAGTGAATTCCTCGAGGGAAGGGGGATTGTGAAAGACTTGTTATCATTGTATTGTGTATTTCCAATATGTTTGGATGTAGGGCAGACCAGGAGAATGAAGGATCACTCACTAATTGCATGATAACCCAGTTTTGAAGGGTCACTGGTTGAGGGGACAGTCAAGGTTCAGATGATTGGGCCATTCGAGGACCCTATTTCTTTGTATTAATTGCTATTCAAATTGGATGTATGGATTTCTTAGGAATTATCGGCTGCTATGTATCCTACAACTACATCTATAAATCTACATATAATTATCTAGGGTTGTAAGCCACTTAGGGATCAAAATAGAGAAAATAAATCAAAATCATTCTTTGTCCTCTTTCCTTTTAACAAAGTCTCAACTATCAATGATACAATACATTTGATTCCCTAAGCTATCAATACAAATGGTGCCTAGCTAGAAGCTCACGGGCTATCCATTTAATAACCACAATCAACATTTCAAAAAAATGGATATCCTTAAGCACAAGCACCAATAACATCAAATAATGGAGTTAAAGCACAGGCTAGGGCATGCCACCAGTACAATGTGGTCACTTCAGTGAGCATCTCAGAAATATACAATGGCATCATTAAATGTGCTAGTAATATCAACAAACATGAATCCAAACATTTGAAAATAGTGAATCGATATCCTTGAGCACAATCACCAATAACATCAAATAATAGAGATAAAGCACTGGTTAGGGCACAACACTAGTAGAATGCAGTCATTTCAGAGAACATTCATGATCAAATAAAATGCAATGCATTTAAAATTTGTAGTCGAATATGATGCGAGAGGCTTGAAAGATGAAGAAATTACATAGCTTCTCTTGCGCTCAGCTTTCACTCCTTTTCTCCCACTCCTTCTCTATCCAATCGAAATAAAAATGATTTGGTGCTTCAATTTTTTTTTAATGTATACCTCGAACCTATCAGAATTTTGATGGTCAATTTAAAACCCATCAGAATACCAACACCATTAGGGCCTATTTTTAAAAAAATTACCCGTTGAAATTTTCTATCAAAATTTGGCCCCAAATGTAGTAGTGAAATTAGGAAGAGTTATATGTGATTTCAAGGTTATGTTTATAAGAGAATGATCCTTCTTGAGATTTGTTTCTTAAAGCGAACCTCTTCCAACTCACCATAACTTCATATTTTACTTTGGAAAATAATAATATTACATAGGTATGTTCTTTTATATATCTTCCTATGAGTCAGTGATATTTTAGGACCGTAATGACAAAGGGATCACCTGATAGACCTATATGCTTCTTTGCGAGGTACTCATTAATAATGTTTATGTTTATCTTAGGTTAATTGATAATAATCACTTAAAGTGTTGGATGTGTTACCTACTCTACTAATGTTACTAGTTAAACATGACTAATGCATTGAGGGTTATATGATTTATTTATCTTGATTTGATAATGAGACTTTTTGATTACAATGCCTGATGGTTATACTGGTTTGTGAAAGACAATAGATTATTTACATGATTATGTTATGATGCATTCCTATTATACAATATGGAATAATGATTATTCTATAACTAACCATACTGATTTTTTTTTGGTTCATTGGTATCATTGTTTGGTGTGAGTGTAGGATGAGGGGAGGCAGTCGTAGTTACTCCTACAGGAGGTCCACACGATGTCCCACTCTCCCTCCTTGTTTGCTAGTTTTTGTGCATATGCATATATATACATGTTGGAATACTTGGTTGGTGTTGCAAGATGTAGGTACCAAGCATTAACTCCACCTGCCTATATAGGTTTGAGCATGCCTTGAAATCCTTGAGCTATTGTTGTGTGGAGATATTACCAAGATTACTCTAAAGATTACCCATGGACTTAGATTTATGTTTAGGAGGTTAACTTAGTTGGGGGATTGGAATGCAATTCTGTGATGTTGTGTTGTGGCTTAGGTTTTGATGTTTCTTTGGAATTAATGTTGTGAGTTAGATTTATCCTTGTATACATGTATATTATTTATTCTATAACTATTTTATAATTGAATGTATGTTATATAGGTATGTGTATATGAGGGTGCACACACATATACCCATGCATATATAAATAATATTATATATGTGTTTTTAATTGCTTGTATAAATGATATTTTAATGATTAAAAAAGTGTATTAAATAAAAGTAAAAATAATAATAAGAGATAATAAAAATAGCTCTTTTTGGTAAAACTAGCTATCTAGGGGGAGTTGAACTTGAGACCTCCTATAAATTAGGCTATTTGGATTCCAGTTGTGCTAAGTGTTTTCCTTGAGATCATTTTGTCTATTATGTTTATTATAGATTTTTTAGAAGGGTATTTTAATTAAAATAATTAAAATCTTTATTATTATTTAGGGGAAGTTTTGGTTAAATATTTCAACCAACTATGGAAGTTGGAGAAGTTTCTTCCCGTAAAGAAACTTCTCGAACCATATAGTTGGGGGATAAATTTATTGGATTTGGGGAGTTTTGGGGGATTAGATTTTTTGAAGGAGAATTTAGAAGTTTATGCAAATATCAATCCGGAAGTCATTTGGGGGGATTTTGTTTCTATGTGTATTATTCATCACCTTTTTGAGAGTGTAATTGGGAATTTGTCTGTGAGGAAGTAAGATTTGTTGCTAGAGGAGACTTCATCAAGGAGGCTACCATCTCACTCAAAGGTTGGAGGACTTGTAGAGGTGCACTCCAGTCATTGTGAAGTTTCTCCATAGGACTCCAAGTAGGATTTGGATCCAGAATAGTTTATTGCTTCTTGTTTGATTGTGTGTATGTGTGTGGAATTATTTATAAGTGTGTTTTTATATTAATCTAATGATAGAATGATGTAGATTTCTATGTAGTTGTTTAAAAATATTATAACCAGTAAAATGTGAAGTGTGTTGTTGTTAACATATTTGCTAAATTTCTTTCTGAGAGTTCATGAATGGTTGTATATCTATATTTTGGTATATTTTACTATTTTCTTATGGTTTAGGAAGAATTAGGAAGGTTTAGAGTGGTTTAGGAATAAGTAAAATGAGTTTTCCTTCCATGGCTTTTGTAGATTTATGTTTTGTGTTTTTAGTTTTAATTACTTTTATTTATTTTTGAGTGTAATGGTGTGCTGAGGAGGTGTTTTGGATGTGGTACTAAGGTACCTAAATTAGGTATGCCTCAAGGAACCCTCCCCAAAAACTCTCCACACCTTAAACTCTCATTTTGGAGCAATTCTGGATGAGTTTTTGACAGTCCTCGTATGAGTAAAGAACCTTGATCATGTTTACTCATATAAGTTAGGATTAATGATTGTATGGGCCTATGAGGATACTCATATGGCCCTATGAGAATACTCATATGGGCCATATGGGGTCCTAGGGTTTCCATTTTGCCATTTTTTGGGCTTGGGATTGGTCTTGTGGCTTCTACAATTGTTCCTTATGAGTGGAATGCAATTTTTCTCACTTGCATATGTCCATCACTTGTTTTTTTAGTGTTGAATGGTGTCACTTATGATTTTTTAGTACTTGGCATGTAATTGTGATCTTTTTATGAGGCTAGGACTCATTCTGGTGACAAGATTTATACAAATATAACATTTAAGTATAATAAATTAATTTAATTTCTTATACTTTAAGTTATATTTGTATAAATACCTTTTAGGATGTTTGAGAGAGGTCCTAGCTTCATAGGAGTTAAGATGCAGATTTTAGATTTTTGGATTTTAAAAAAAAATCAGACTTAGCCAAATTTTCAGGCATAGGAGGGTGCCTTGGACCTATAGATAAGCCATCGAATGTTGTGTTAAGGCATGTGGAAAGTTCTATGTTTTGTTTTATGATGTCATGTGGTAGACATCCTTCTAATGGTTCATGTTATGTACATGGATAAGGTTAGGACTAGTCCTGAGGGCCTGAGTGCGTAGGAGAGTTTCCTAAACCTATGAATTAGGAATTGGAAGTATTATCTTGTATCTTTGGCTTGTGATGGGGTAATGAGATAGGAACTCTAGGTGAGTTTGTCACCATGGGTGATGGAACCCTAAAGTGGTTTCCATAGAATCCTATGGATAGGTTAGTAAAAAGTGATAACCTTAAGAATTAACCTAGGAAGGGGGGATTCAAAAGATAATGAAATAAAATATAACAAGGCCACACAGACCTGATTGGAGTATCAGGACCAAGGATCACTACCAGGGGGATCCCTATTCATAAAGGGGGGACCAGGGTTACATGGTTTCCAGGGTGGATCCCAATACACAGGTTGTGTGATGACACTCACTTAGGTGGTATCTTAGAACCTTGACCTTAGTGTTATAGTATGATGATATTTTATATGCTTTACTATTGTTCTTTTGAGTTTTAATTTTTTGGTGTTTGAGACTTATATTGACTTAAGGTCTTGAGATTACCTTGGTTCTATCTCCTAGCACGGTGGGTGGAACTTTACCAGTTTCACATGGCTGGGTGGAAAATATCTTTCAAGGTATTGTTTGTGGTTCATGTCGTGGCCTGGATTCTAATTTTTTCAATGATGAATTTATCCTATCTTGTATTGTGTATCTCTATCTTTTGATATCAAGGTGTAAATATTTAATGTAAGCCTTTGGGGAACTTGATGTAACTATCTTTATGTATACCTTCAGGCCAGGTGCAACAACTATAATTCTAATTGTGTTGTAAATGAAAATTGTAAGAAAGAAGTTATGTATATGGGAAGGGTAGTATTTAGGAATCTCAAAAAGGGGATTCAATGTTGGTAAATCAAGCAAGGATTATGTTTAATTAATTCCTACCCTATCTCTCTTGTGAGTTTTAAATGAATTGAAAGTAATTATTCTATCTAAGCTTTTTCAAATATGGTAATAGATGAAAACTTCTTAAAGGAAACTAGTTTTGATATGTGGAATAGTGAAAAGATATGCTTAGGGTTGAAGGGTATCTCCAGGTGAACTAATAAGGGAAAGGAAACATGTATTTTATTGAAAGTATTAATGAGATATAATTTCTTCTAATGCTCTTAAATGTGTAGTCCTATGAAAATGATGAAAGGTTATTTAAACTAGGTTTTAATCTCAATTCTTAACTGGATATATACAAGGTTATAGATGATAATTTGTGATAGTTAGACTTGTCAAAAAAATGATACAGTGAATGGTTTATATTGGTTAACAATAGATGGTTAAGTACTTTACACTCCTATTATGATCTTAAGTGAAAATGGAAAGTGAGGACTTTTAATGGAAAGCTTATTTAAGTTTTGATAGTGCAAGTGAGTTGAACATAGATAAGATTAAGGAGTAAACAAATAGGAAAGGATAAATGTACTTAGTGGATGAGATAAGTAATGTGTGTTTGTTGCATTTCCAAAAGTAAACATTATGTAAGTTTGGTAAAGAAAATAATTTCAAACAACTCATTAATGTAATTGGTTTTGATGAGGAATGAAAGTAAAGTCTCAATGTAAATTGAAGTGAAAAGGTAGACATTCAATGTGTAGGAAAAAGGAATGAAAATGAAGTAGGAAGTAAAAGATGTAGTTGTAATATTTTCTCTCTTACTCTGAAATGTAAAGAAAAGGAAATAGACTTCATTTGATTAAGTAATGCAATACTTGATAATGGTAAATTAATTCATTAAGGGAACCTTAAGGAATGTACTTGTGAATGTAATAAACGATGTAACGTTAGAATGTTACAAAAAAAAAATTGTTAGCTATGTTTTAGGGTCAAAGACCTGATTACTTATAGGTTCCCTAGCGGGGACATTACATTTGGTATCAAAGCCCTAGGTTGCTACACTAGGAGCTCTAGGGTCTATTGGCATTTAACTTAGTCTCTTCTTCTTCTTATTTAATGTCAACCCAATACCTATCCTTAGGTTGTAACACTCTTCCAAGATGATTTCTAACACCATAAAGGATCTTAGGAGTGAGCTCAAGATTCTCCCTCATCATCTCAAAAAAGAAAATTTCCATGAGGGATATGTGGGAGAACACTTTTTGAGTAATGACTATGAGGGGTGTCAAATGAGACAACTCTGATAACTGATTTTGCTAAGGGTAGAACCCATCGAAAGAAAAGTTATCTGAGAGGAGGCAACTTATTTTGACCATTATGATAGGGATAGAAATATAATCCCTAAGTTTTTCTACTAAGAACCTTGGGACTCATACTTGGCCTACTCATCACACTTGAGTTTATTGTGTTTCTTCATCTGATGTTTTCTTTCGGCCAAACAAACTTGAATACATTGTGTGTCTTCTTTATGTTAACAACAAACTTGAGAACTAGACATAAAAGGTATGTTTTCTATATTTCCGCTATTATATCTTGCAAGAAAGCATCGTGTGAAAGGATTATTTATGTTTTTCATTATAAGATTCATGTGGTCCAAATAGATTGTCAAGAATTATTGATACTTGAATGTTCTATTCTTATCCTTGTTCTAAGAAAACCTTAAAGAATAGTAATGAAAGTTGTTAATATTATCTCTTAATCTTATGATGATTACTATAAATGGCTGCCAAAATTGTTTCCAAGTGATTCAAAAAGTTATATACTCTACTTCCCTATAAATTTTAGATAACATCGTAATTTGTTATACCTGATTATTTAAAGCTAGTAATATAAAATTTAAAGATAGATTTGAATCATGTTGTACTTATGGTAGGAAATAAGGTATGATTATATGGATACTCATGTTCCTATGACATAAAGGATTGTATTATAGGATGGTTATAAAAAAATGTCTAGTAAATGTATTTTTTTATCCTTCCTCGAGAACTTAGGAATTTATGAACTTATATTTTCTTGAAAATGAGATAACGTGTTGAAATTGGGTAATGTCTGATATTTCAAAGTATGGAAAGATTAAGAAGTATTTTTCTTTTTTACCCTCTCAAAGAAATAAATTGAATCTATTGTTTAAATTGAATGTGTCTCTCCCTTATTTCCTCAAGAAATATGTTTAAAAGACTAAATTTCATAGGGGAAATCAATGTGTCATTAAGGAGAATGTGCCTAGCTAGAGGGAACCCTTGGGTAAAGGACCTATGTCCCCAAGGTTTTGTAAGAAATAGGATTATAGTACATAATTGTTGAAAGGAGAAGTGTTTGTTTATATGATAGGAAATTTGAATTATATATGATCATGTAAATGGTGGGAGTTATACTAGATAAAAGTCATCAAATATAAGGAAGGAATATGATATTAAAAAAACTTGCATAGTAATTATTTACCTTGTTGTCATTTTGTGTGTGAAATCGGAGTTGAAGTTAATAAAATTACTAGTATATAGGTATGATGTGTATGTAAGAACTCCATTTGGTCTTTCTAATTCAACATTACTAGTTCAAGAATCAAAGTAGTTTAAGACCACATTTACTACATCATGGAGAACTTAGGTGTATGTAAGAATTCCATTTGATCTTACTAATGCAAGAGAAAATTTTCAGAGGGCCATGGATGTTTCTTTTGTTGAATTCATTAATAAATTATTGGTGGTTTATCAAGATGATTTGATAGAATATTCTAAGAAAGAAGAAGATCATTTCTTTCATTTGGAAAATATATTTACAAGGGCTTTGGAATATGGTGTATCTCTGAACCCAAGAAAGTGCTTCTTTGGTGTGACTAAAGGTAAATTGTTGGCTCACTTAGTTTCCAAAGAAGGTGTTAGAATTGACCTTGAGAGAGTGGTTGCCATTGATAAAATCCAACAGCCTAAAAATGTGAAAGGTATTCAATCTTTCTTTGGACAAGTGAATTTCTTAAGAAGGTTTGTCACTAATTTTGTAGCAATTAGAAGACCTATTTCAAAGATGTTAAAGAAAGGAATTGAGGTTAATTGGGATGGGGATCCATCAGTGGATTTCCAAAGTATAAAATAAGAAATTAAGGATTCTCACGTGCTTGGCTCTGGATTATGATAAGCCCATGCATATATTTTCTTTTTCATTTTTTTCATATTGTGGTTATAGTATTACTACAAAAAATTCAAAGGGATTTGAGCAGCCAATTGCATTATTCATCAAGTCACTTCAAGTTGTTGAGTTAAAGTATGAAATAAATGAGAAACAATCTTATGCATTGGTAAAAGAAGTAAAATATTTTAGATGTTACTTTATGGGAGAAAATATTGTTGCTTATGTACCTAGTGCTCCAATAAAAGATATTTTTCACATAGCAAGAGGTCTTAGGCAAGAGATGTAGATGGATTAACAGAATCCAAGAGTTCAACATTGATGTTCAAATTACCAAGTTGGTCAGAGGTCAAGGGCTTGCATAGATGATAACCCAAGAAAATCTAGATTCCAACCAGATGAATCAGGTTGAGGAAGAACAACGATCATATACTTGTGATATGGATCTTTGTGATTGGTATGTTGACATCATTTATTATTTGAAAAAATTGAAATGCCTACCTGGTTTAAATGAAAATGCTAAAAGAACCTTGAAACTTCATGTCATCAAGTATGCAATAATACTAAATAAGCCATGGTGGAGAAATGTTGATGGTATATTGTTGAAGTGTGTTGACAAGGATCAAGTGAATAAAATCTTAAATGATATGCATTGTGGGATTTATCGAGGCCATTATATGGATAAAACAACAAAACACAAGGTCATAAGAGAAGGTTTTTGGTGGCCTTCATTATTTAAGGATTTTTTTGAGCTTGTGAAGAAATGTGATGCATGCCAAAGATTTTCTAGTAAGTTAAAGTTTGCAGGTAACTTACCTTTGAAACCTATTAAAATTAAAGCTCCTTTCCAGCAATGGGGCATTGATTTTATTGGCAAAATTAAAAACAAGTCTAGTGGTGGTCATTCTTGGATTTTGGTGGCCACTAACTATTTTACCAAATGCGTAGAGGTTGTCCCTACTAGGAAATCCACTAGTAGGGTTGTGATGGATTTTATTTTGAATAATATTATTATCAGATTTGGATGTCTAGAGAGAATTGTGATAGATAATGCAATGTGTTTTAGGTTTGATGAATATATTAACTTTTGTGAAAAGTATGGTATAAATAGGTCCACTTCATCCCCTTACCATCCATAGGGTAATGGGTAGGCTAAATCAAGCAACAAGAATCTACTAAAGATTGTCAAAAGAATCCTTGATACAAATAAGAGAGCATGGGATGCTAAGATACCTCTGGCAGTTTGGGATGATAGGGTGATTGTGAAGAAATCAACTGCATGTGCTCCATTTGATCTTGTGTATAGGATTCATGCTAGATTCCCTTAGAAAAACTTGACTGGAATGTACCAATTTGTTTAGTTGTATGATGAAGAGGTGATAGATGAGATGCAAGAAGGGATTAATGATATCATAGAATTAGATGAAACAAGGAGAGAATCTACATCAAGGAATGCCAAGTTACAGATACAAGTTAAGAACGTGTATGACAAAAGAACTACAAAGAGAAATTTTGATGTTGATGATTTGGTTCTTTTTTGGAATGATAGGTTGGAGGATAAAGGAAAACATGGTAAATTTGATCCTATCTGGTTAGGCCCCTACAAAATTCATGAAAGGTGGGGAGAAAATTCATATTTTATTAGAGAGGTTTCTGGTAACATTCAGGAATTGCATGTTCATGGACAATTTTTGAAAAGTTACTTCTCATGAAGGTACTTTCTTTTCCATGAGCATTAGCTAGGTTTGTAAAGTTTGTATATATTTCCTTTAGTGTGTATGTGTTTCCCTTCTTGTTTGTCTTATTTTTAGGTTTGGTTGTTTTTTTGGTGCTTTATGCGGTCCTATTGTCAAGTTTATGGTCTTCTCTCCTAGAAATTCTAAGATATTTCTATGCCTACGAGAGGCATACATCCCCAAACAAAGCCACTAGTGATCAATTTTCATGTCATAGTGCAAAATTTGAAGAAAATTCTCATTTCTTACATTGGGTTGGGGAAATAGGGTTTATTATCCTGGTAGGGTTTCAAAATAGTTTTTCATAAGTCCAAAACCCTACATGTGATCTATTTATTCATTACTTTTTGAATTCGCTTAGGTCAATTTCAAATCATGTGTCTTAAGTTGTCATTGAAGCAAGCCAAGTCTTTTTAGGTTGTAAAGCCTAATGGGACCCATGATTTATTTTTCCCCAAGTCTAAAGTTTCCAATGATATATTAAAATTAAATCAGATCAAAGTTCAAATCAATGGTGGGTGTGATCTGATGATCAGAAGATGTGCGAAGATTTTACCCTTCAAAGAATCATGCCCGAGTGACATGTAGCTGGTGGTGGGACCTGGCTGGGACTAAAGGTGAAGATAGATATTAAGAAAATCAAGTTTGATCTAACGGTGGGTATGATGTCACTAACCAAAGCTATGTACTTTTTATTCTTCTCAGGATCACGACTGAGTGACAAGTGTCCTCCCAGAGATTGTGGGACTAGTATTGAAGAAGATAAAGTAATGTCAAATCAAGCTTGATCAGATGGTAGGCATAATCCCATGATCAATATTTTCTCATTGGATACTTATCAAGACATCAAGCCTTGGTGATGCATGTCTAGGATGACATCATGTAGCGCAAGCTAAAATTTGGTTAAAGTAATTACGAGAGATCAGTTTTGATTGAATGGTAGGCATAATCCCATGATCAAAACCTGCAAGAAAGATATTCATTAAGGTATCGCACCTAACTGACGCGTGTCTATTTTGATAAAGAGGAAAAGGGTTGGGGCCTGGGTGCCATGTGGAGCTGAGATGTCTCTTTTGGATTGGTCATTTTTGTAGCCTTGAGGAGTGATGTGGAGGTCATTGGTCCTTTTACTATTTTTGAACCGCACGATGTGTTGAGATGTTTTAGATAGATGAATTTATTTTAAATTTTGTTTCATGTTTTGAAATTCTATGGTTTTTACCCATTGTGGTCACAATTTTGAAATTTGATGAAGTATTTTTCAGCAGGGTTGGTAAATTGAAGGGGTAGAAATCGATGGAGTCAGCGAGCTAGGAAGATTGGATGTTGGTCAAATCCAATTTATGTTGCAGAAATGGAAAGGATAGAATTGCAGGTGAAAATTGATGAATGAGTGTTATGTCGGTTGATCATATCTGATTTGTTTGTCTTTGACCACCATTGAAATTTGAGATGGAAAGGGAAACTCTTCTGGAAGGAGATATGGTATGGGAAAATTGTCAAAGAAATTCAAGTCCCTACCACACGGAGGTAGGTGACATAGTTCTGATATTGATTGAGAAGCTGAGGGTGAGAGGTCATTTAATGAATAAAATCTTATCTTTTTGGTTCACCTGCTATGGTTATGCCTACATTATAAATCGGATTGGATTATGAAGTTTTCAAGTTACTTGTTGTCACTTCTCTAATAACTCTGAATTGATGAAACAACAACTTGGTTGCTAATAATTTTCTTTTCCTGAGTATGAAGCTTGTTGCAATTCATATATATGTGGATTTCCAAGACTGGGAAGAGGACGACTACACAAAAATAATTTCAAGATGAAGTCAGTTTGTATTTTCTGAGAAAAGTCTCAGTAGTTAGTCAAGAACTATGTAGAGAGTCTGTAATGTTTTTCTTGCAAGGATTTTTAATGAAGCATATAATGTTCTGAATTCATTTGTGGGATGTTTTATGTCTAGTCCAATAATACATGTGTTAGTTTCAAGGAAGTTAATACAAAGGTTTAGCATAAAATTTCTTTAAATCTTGTCTCCTATGGTGGTTTATAATTTCCTATGTCTTGTGAACAAAGAGCTCAAGATCATAGTTGCAGTTTGTTTTAAATTGTCTGACCTGATATGCTTTTCCTTTAATTCAAGGAGTTAAGTAAATGCTTAGTATAAACTGACAAAGTTATAGGGTATTAAAGAGGATTGTGATAAGAATGATATTTTGAGTATCAATTGATTTTCATTTGCAAGGTAAATGATTGGATCACCAAACATAGTGTGGACTTGTTCTGAATATGCCCAATGAATAAAGCACTAATCATAGAGAATTGGTCAAGAAAATATTCTCTCTTTTCTCTCAGTTCAATTTTAAAATCAAATCAAACCATTTAAATTTAAGTTGTAGAACTAAAGTGCAAAGCCCCTTCTTAGCTTGCGAGTGATTTGATAGTGTGACTTTCTCTCATAGTATCTATTTATTTCATAAGTATGAGAATATAGTAAGGGAATTTATCTGCTTTGTTAAGGATTAGTGGAAAGGAAAGTTGAGAGTCAAATGAAAATAATCCTAGGTGTACCTACCTGAATTCTACAAGGTTTGAAGTGTAAAAAGCCTAAGGGCTTTGTTAGTTGGTCCTTGTTCTTGCTAGACTGTATTGATTGTGGGAAGTAAGCTAACCCATAGGTGCATTTCTTCACTTTCAAGGTAGTTACAATTCTACTAAACTAGGAACCAACACACCATAAGCCTTAAGTTTTTCCTGGTAACTACCTATAATTATGGGCTCTCACTCAAGAAGAAATTAAAAAAGGATAACTTGACACTTTTAAATAATATAGAAACTAAGAAGGGTATAGTTCTTACATTATATCTACAAAATGATACATGTTATGAGATTGGTGAGAACCAACTTGTCGAATGCATCCTACATTTACAAATTAGCATTTTTAACCTTATTACATGTTTGATGTTCTTACCATACTATTATGAATTTTCCCTTATGTTTAATTCTTTGCATTCTTTATACAAAAACAATTAGATAGAGAACATGCTATCATTTTCATCTTTTCACAAGTTTATATAAGGATATTAATTTTCCATTGTAATTATGCCTTATAATTATTTAATGCCTATAAGTGACTTAATGCCTATATTTAGGGTGTCTATATTTATCCCACATGGTATTTACCTCATAGTTCACTTGTTTAGACACTATTTAAAGAGGTTGATTGTAGTGTAATTTTACTTAGCTATGCATTATTTAATTAAGTACTTCAAAAATAAATTTATGATGTTAAGGTACCTGATGTTCTTATTTTTAAATTCAATTCTTGAGAAATTTCACCCTTGTTCCTTTAATATGTATATGTCCAATGTCTTTCCCTACTAGTATGATTATAGTGATATTGCTATGACAGTTGTTGGTGTCCAAAATGACAAATATGCCATAAGGCTACCAATATACCCTCAGATGGATTTTGGGAATGGTTAACTCCAAAATGTATTGAGGTCTTAGGGTAACTAGACCAACTATAGGGACTTAATATGCCCTCTTCTGCTTCTGGCTCTGTAAAACCAAGGCAGGTGCACCTAACCTAGTATAAAATATACTTCATACACCAAGAACTAGGTTTGAATAACAGATAATGGGATAGTAAGAAAGTACTAAGTGTTAACCACACACTCATTGAATCTCCATTACTATGGGTAAAATGGCCTTGTGACCTCAAAACTATGAGGGATTGTAGGAATGGAGATATTAAATATAATTGGGTTTCCTGTAGGATGCAGACAACCATGCAACACTTTGCATCAACACAAGGATACTAGCTTAAGATCAGTGCCTTATCCATTGGGCATCATACCTGAAATGAACATGGAACACAAGGACAACTACTAGATTCATCTGAGAATCCAAGCCATAAACACAGTTAAACACCTCTTACACTACTTACAAGTATCCTTATTGATTGAACCAAATGAATCTATGCTTCACTCAGAGACTTTTAACCTAATTCTAAACCAAGGCTGAGAGATGAAACATATACACAAGCAACCAAATGCAATGAGCCAGAAAACTCAGAATTCATTAAGAGCAACTAAATGAGAGATCCAAGATTGAGAAATTGTATTAAGTATGTGGATTCAAATCCCTGCATTACAAGTTGATTCAGAAAACACCATAGACAATATGCAAAAGATACATGAGTTTTTTCCCTAATGTTGATACCACTACTAGAACTGACAAAATTCAGAACCCCTACACAGTCAAAAATAAAAAATTTATACCACTGGTTACCTTGGAATCCTAAACCAGTAGGATGCAACAAGCTATAGGTAACCAGGGTTAGGATTTCACCCACCTACAAAAACATCTTGAGCACAAAAAGTCCTTCACCAGGTACAAAACCATCATGCAGTCAACCACATGAACCCTAGATCACATCGCAACAACCAACACCACCAAACTAGATCAAAAACTATCAGAAAAACCATAAATTCTGGGTACCTCCAGGTCGCAGGAAACACTTAAAAATTCAAATCTACAGGTTAACGACTACATTCATGGCACCAGAAGTAAATTGGCGGTCATCATTCAAAATCAGATCGGCCAACTTTAAGTCCCATTGTCAAAATTCACTTAGGCATCGGTAAGATTAACCGCAACAAAGGTCTCGGTTACATGTGTGCTTGGTCGCATGATCGCAAGGCATCAAACTCACCCTTACAATCATGCAACTGCAGTCTCCTAGCCATGGTCAACGGTCACAAACCCCACTAAAAATTCTTTGGCCATATCACCCTCACAACCCCGCAACCACGACAACCCCCAAACCCTTACCACCGCAATGGCGACATTCAGACCATTGTCGCATGATCGCATAGCCCGGAGATGAGCTATGTGAACATGCGACAACCCACGAACCATCACTTCTACATAACTACCACCGTAGAGGGTTGATAGAAAATGTCAATTGCATGATCACATAGCCTTGCAAAAGGCTATGTGAACATACGACTAACCGCCAGCAAACCGCCACTGCTTGCCCACCGACCAATCGGGAACTGCTACGCCACCACCTGCTACCGGGCCCTAGGGAGGAAGAACCTTTTCACATGGTCACAAGCTGTGAAAATGGCCCTTGTGATCATGTGACAAGGCCATAAGACCACCACGTCGTCACCCGCCGGCCAATGAAAAGTGCCCACGCCACCAAGAGCGCTAGCCCCACGCCCCCTTTCTTTCGGACATGACCACCACCACAGCACCATGTGGTACCCAATAGAAATTCACCACCTCACCATCGTGGATGCCACATGACCACCTACCACTGGGCCCATAGGGACACATGTCAACCGGTCGCATGATCACATAGCCAAAAACTAGGCTATGCGATCATGCGACAGCCAATCACAGGCTACCACATCACTACCTCCGGGACCACTACCAAAGAAGCCTTACCTTTCAGAGGATCAGATGGTTGTCACAAAAGCATAGAGGTTAAACACCGTGCAACTTTACCATGCAAACTAGCGACAGCCACAGATCTTGTTTGAACTTTAACCGTGCCGGGCAATGGGAAGAACTGGGACCCACACGGACAGGTGGCAAGCGGTCGCATGATCGCATGTCAAAAAATTCTGACATGTGGCCATGCGACAACCAATCAGGAAGAGCCTTTGAAGACCTGGGCCCACCATCTAGTTAGACTTGTGCAGTTGAGGGTACACCAGCAAACAGGGAACTAGTGCGAGGTCGAAAACACACAAGGTTTTCGATGAAAGAGGATCGAAAACACACAAAGTTTTCACAATGGAAAATGATCGAAAACACACAAGATTATCAACAGACCGAAAGATAGCAAGGAAGCTGAAAACATCATGGATTTTCAAAAATACTATGGGTTTTCGACACTGTGGCAGATTTTAAAAAATATTTTCCTGCAAACCTTAGAATTTGAATATCTTTCTGGGTTTTGCAATTCAGCACCTGCAATTTGGGCTGGAGCAAGGTGATACAATAAATTACCAGGGGCTAAGGGCAGGACACTTTTACAAAAACATTTGCAGGGAAGAGGCCATTTTCATAGGATTTTTCTATGACAAGAAAATGGACTAACAGTGGCTCTAGTTGGGGATGCATGGCTCTTGCAGGCATGGCAAGGATTCAGAATCACTGGGAGAAGCAGACCACACCTAGACAAAACAATTAGGCCCTCTCCCCACTTTTAATCCAAAATTTCACAAACTGGCTCCCTACGAAAACCTGGCACCACTAAACAGGATATACAGAAGCAACATCTGGATGCCAAAGGAGTGCCATCCTTTTCCTCTATCAAAAACTTGGTTTCTGCTCACAAAATCAAACAAAATTCTGAAACCTTTACCACATGCATGATGATAGAGATCACTGTTAAGCATAGACTACAGAACAACTCTGCATTTACCATCACCAATGCCTTCCTTCACATGTTCCCCCACAAACTCACTATTTGGAAAACATGCATCATCAAAATCATCATGGATTGAAACATATGAAAGAGCACAAGAAACCGATACCTACTCTTCCTGGCTGCAATCATCCAGCTCATCTTTAATACATTCTTGCATATCAAAAGAAAAGCAACTATACTCACTTTCACTTACCTCAGCCAAGGCCACTGAAACATACTCATATATCAGGTTACTCGGGTTTATCAAGTCTGATTTCTCTTGATAAATCACACCTTTATCCTCATAAGGATGATTCACATGATCAACATCATGAACTAGATTATCACCATTATTCTCACTACTTGGTGGTAGAAGAAAAACATTGTCCCAATGTAATGCATCTTCATCAACAGAGTAACATTCATCCTGCATTACCTTTCTTTCAATTGGCCTCATTGGTAAGGGAGACTCCAGATCAACTGTATATGAAGCTTTAAGTGTAGAAGGTGAGTAATCCTCAACAAATTCAATCCTCTGAGCACACTCCTCAAATAATGGGTTAGAGACTACATGGAATTGATTCTCATAGTAATTTAGACAAAGCTCCATCTGGTTCTCACTAGTGTCCTCATCAAATAACTCATTGGAAACCACACTATATATGTCTTTATTTCCATCATCATACACATCTTCAAAATAAGAAGAGAATTTAGAATCAAAGCTAGAGCATGACTCACCATCACTGCTGTCAACATATGAATAATCAGTGTTGTACTCATCAAAAGAACCATCCCATGGATTTCCCCACAAATCCTCAACTTCCAAGACTTTGTAATCAGCATCACTACCACCCACTGACATAGAAGACTACAAAGAAAAAACCTCTGCAACATGAGAGAAACCCTGTGACATATCATCAGAAAGTAATTCATTCTCAACCTCATCCATGCTCCCACGGTCAACATCTTTCTCAGCATCTGTATCAACATCACTTGGTGGCAAAGAATTTTCACAATCATCATCACTATTCTTGGGAAAATCATGTGAAGGGAAATGTGTATCCTCTATAATCTAAAAAATGTCCATTACCATCATTACTTTCTTCTCCCCATGTTGCATTTGACTCATATGAAGACACCTCTCCATCACTGCCTTCATCACCCTCACTTGAGTAACCACTTTCAGCACTATGTTCTTCTGACTGTGACTAATATGCAAATGAATCATATTCCTTACCTTGTGCAGCAACTTCAAACTCATCATTAGAGACATAACTTTCAGCCTCTTCATTTTCATAGGACTGAGACATAGAAGCAGCAATTTCATGTCTAGGAACATCAGTAGCATTTTATTTATAATCAATATTACAAGGATTGAGTGTGGTAGCTAATTCACACTTCAAAGCACCAGCACACTGCTCAATCCTATTAGGGTCTGGAATATATCTCACTGTTGTAGCATCCTGAACACATGTCTCATTAGTAGCAAAAGACTCAATAACATTTATACACATATTCTGATTTGACATCTCAACCTGATTACAAACCACAGCAGAAGTGTTGATACACTGATTTGGGACTGCAGTATTAGCACTACATTCTTCTTTTCTTTCATATTCATTATACCGGCAGACACTCATGGAAAAATGACCTCTAGTCAATCCATATTTCAAATTGTTTTCAATATCCATTGCAGTTACAAATGCCTGATATAATGTCCTAGGTTCTTTATCCCTCAACAAGTAATTCATTTTCTTATCAAATGCATCAAAATAGACATTTACACACACTTGGTCATTGGGTCTATAACCTTCAGGGATTTCATTCAAAACTTTTGCAAATCTGATATTGAACTGAGGGACAAGTTCATCTTTCTCAATATGAATCTTTAAAAACTTATCATAAGAATCAGATATGCTTACCCTTTCTCCAAACTGCTCCATGAAGACTGAATGCATCTCACTCCAAGATGAAATAGAACATGCCGGCAGGAAAGAAAACCAGTCTTTAACATCACCCTCTGGAGTTTGAACAAACAATTTCAGCCATAGGTGTTCATGGAAAACCTCAAAATCATTCATCACGTCAGTAAAGCACTGAACATATTTTCTTGCTGACTGATACTGGTTCCTATTAAACTTAGGCAAGTATCCCCTGATTTTATCAGGGATCTTATTAGGGAAACTAGGTATGCCATCATAACAAAATGGCACATATCCTCTGACAAAAGAAACCCTGTGAACATCCATCACTGGCTGCAACTGTGGCACATCTACTTGAAAGTCTTCAAGACCAATGAAAGGAAATCTGTACTTGAATTGAACCTTCTTTTGTCACTGAACCTTTCCTACATACTTCATGCTTATATGTCCTTTCTTTAATGACAAAACCATTTGATAAGGACCATGCAAATGCAATACACTAAATGGAAAATACTTGGATTGCCTTGTTAAATGTTGTTGCCTTCTTCTTATCTGACTGAAGTCCCAACAAAACTTCATAATTCAGGTTCTTTCTAGCATAGAGTCACCACCTCTCTTCAGAGGACACAAAATTTACTGATCTGTCTTGAAACACCAATAGACTCTGAGCACTCCCACAGCAAAGCCACATATAAATCAATCAGCAAATTCAGGTAGCACATTTGCAAATCTGAAAAGCAATTCTCAGATTGAAAAATGTATAAGACTCTTCCCCAAACTGAATACAACAAGACTCTGGGATACTCTTATCAGTAAACTCATTTCATTTCCCCAGTAGAGTCACCATCTTGTTGGTGTCCAAAATGATGCTTATGCCATAAGGCTGCCAATATACCCTCAGATGGATTTTGGGAATGGTTAACTCCAAAATGTATTGAGGTCTTAGGGTAACTAGACCAACTATAGGGACTTAATATGCCCTCTTCTGCTTCTGGCTCTGTAAAACCAAGGCAGGTGCACCTAACCTAGTATAAAATATACTTCATACACCAAGAACTAGGTTTGAATAACAGATAATGGGATAGTAAGAAAGTACTAAGTGTTAACCACACACTCATTGAATCTCCATTACTATGGGTAAAATAGCCTTGTGACCTCAAAACTATGAGGGATTGTAGGATTGGAGATATTAAATATAGTTGGGTTTCCTACAGGATGTAGACAACCATGCAACACTTTGCATCAGCACAGGGATACTAGCTTAAGATCAGTGCCTTATCCATTGGGCATCATACCTAAAATGAACATGGAACACAAGGACAACTACTAGATTCATCTGAGAATCCAAGCCATAAACACAGTTAAACACCTCTTACACTACTTACAAGTATCCTTACTGATTGAACCAAATGAACCTATGCTTCACTCAGAGACTTTTAACCTGATTCTAAACCAAGGCTGAGAGATGAAACATATACATAAGCAACCAAATGCAATGAGCCAGAAAACTCAAAATTCATTAAGAGCAACTAAAGGAGAGATCCAAGACTGAGAAACTGTATTAAGTATGTGGATTCAAATCCCTGCATTACAAGTTGATTCAGAAAACACCATAGACAATATGCAAAAGATACATGAGGTTTTTCCCTAATGTTAATACCACCACTGGAACTTATAAAATTTAGAACCCCTACACAATCAAAAATCAAAAATTTATACCACTGGTTACCTTGGAATCCTAAACAAGTAGGATGCAACAAGCTACGGGTAACCAGGGTTAGGATTTCACCCACCTGCAAACACATCTCGAGCATAAAAAGTCCTTCACCAAGTACAAAACCACCATGCAGTTGACCACAGGAACCCTGGATCACATCGCAACAACCAACGCCACCAAACTAGATCAAAAACTGTCATAAAAACCATAAATTTTGGGTACCTCGAGGTCACAGGAAACAGTTAAAAATTCAAATCTGCAGGTTAACGGCTACATTCATGGTGCCAGAAGTAAATTGGCGATCATCATTCAAAATCAGATTGGCCAACTTTAAGTCCTACCGTCAAAATTCACTCAGGCATCGACAAGATTAACCGCAACAAAGGTCTCGGTTACATGTGTGCTTGTTCGCATGATCGCAAGGCATCAAACTCACCCTTGCGATCATACGACCGTAGTCTCCTAGCCACGGTCAACGGTCACAAACCCTGCTGAAAAATCTTCGGCCATATCACCGTCACAACCCCGCAACAGTGACAACCCCCAAACCCTTAACACTGCAACGGCAACGTTCAAACCGTTGTCGCATGATCGCATAGCCCGGAGACGGGCTATGCAAACATGCGACAACCCGTGAACCATCACCTCCACATAACCACCACCGTAGAGGGTTAACAAAAAATGTCAGTCGCATGATCACATAGCCTTGCAAAAGGCTATGCAAACATGTGACTAACCGCCAACAAACTGCCACTGCTTTCCCACCGACCAATCGAGAACCACCATGCCACCACCTGCTACCGGGTCCCAAGGAGGAAGAACCTTGTCGCATGGTCTCAAGCCATGAAAATGGCCCTTGCGATCATGCGACAAGGCCATAAGACCGCCACATCGTCACCCACCGACCAATGAAAAGTGCCCACGCCATCAGGAGCGCTAGCCCCATGCCCCCTTTCTTCCAAACATGACCACCACCGCAGCACCACGTGGCACCCAATATAAATTCACCACCTCACCATCGTGGATGCCACATGACCACCTACCACTGGGCCCATAGGGACATGTGTCGACTAGTCGCATGATCACATATCCAAAAACTGGGCTATGCGATCATTTGACAGCCAATCACAGGCTGCCACATCACCACCTTGGGGACCACTGCCAAAGAAGCCTTACCTTTTAGAGGATCAAACGGTTGTCGCAAAATCATAGAGGTTAAACACCGTGCAACTTTACCACGTGAACTAGCGACAGCCACAGATCTTGTCTGAACTTTAACTGTGCCGGGCAATGGGAAGAACTGGGACCCACACGGACAGGTGGCAAGCGGTCACATGATCGCATGTCAAAAAAGTCTAACATGCGGCCATGCGACAACCAATCAGGAAGAGCCTTTGAAGACCTGGGCCCACCATCCAATCAGACTTGCGTAGTTGAGGGAACGCCAGCAAACAGGGAACTAGTGCGAGGTCAAAAACACACAAGGTTTTCGATGAAAGAGGATCGAAAACACACAAAGTTTTCACAATGGTGAATGATCGAAAACACACAGGATTATCGACAGACTGAAAGATAGCAGGGAAGCCGAAAACATCATGGATTTTCAAAAATACTATGGGTTTTCGACACTGTGGCAGATTTTAAAAAATATTTTCCTGCAGACCTTAGAATTTGAATATCTTTCTGGGTTTTGCAATTCAGCACGTGCAATTTGGGATGGAGCAAGGTGATACAATAAATTACCAGGGGCTAAGGGCAAGACACTTTTACAAAAACATTTGCAGGGAAGAGGCCATTTTCATAGGATTTTGCTATGACAAGAAAATGGACTAACAACAGTTATGACGATTTTCTACATATAAGAATTCATTGCCATATCAAAATGAAGTAAATATCTCAATATTCAAAGGATTTTATTGTGTTATCTGTAAATTTAGATTTTAAATTATATATATAGATGAATCATTTTTACAATTGTCTTTTTAGTTAGATTATTTCTACATAGTCAAAGATTTTATCACCTTTTTAACAAGTATAATATACCATCCTATATTATAGCCAATTTCAAATTCTTAATATATATGTCAATCATAGCAATTTTTTCTTTCAAGATTTTAGATTCTTGAAATGGAGCACAAATTATTACAGTCACTATAGATCTATATCCTTTCAATGTCTAACACATTAATTTCCATGTTATATATTCTCCTATGTTTTTCAGTAATCATGACCTTAGTCTATAGTCTAGATGCTAGTTTTTACCAACTTTCTCAAACTATGTCCTCTATGGCTTAAATACTTTGGTAATATTTTCTTGGAACATGTGATTTCATCATATATATTGTATGGGTTTTTTGATAAATCTATAATTTTGTTATTGCAAAAAAGAAATAAATTTGCTACTTTGTAATGCTTTCTTTATTTTTTCAACTTTTATGTCTACATTTGAAGTTTTTAACTTGTCTCAAAAACATTATATATGTTTTTTGTAATGGAAAGATATATTTTTCAATCAACTCATTTTATATGTATTCTTGTTAATATTTATCTATTCCCCTCACTTCAATTATTTTCAGTTTGGTTGAATGAAACACAAAATGTTTATCAGGGTTCTTGAACAATATAGTCTAGTAGTGGTAATTACAGTATATTGAATAATTCTATTGCCAATTTACTATTTCAATTATAACCCACTCCCTTCAAGTCATATATAGCTTTAAAAATATGGTGTTGTAATTAATTTAATTATATTAAATTAGGATATTAATGTCCATATTGTATTGTTCCTGAGAAAAAAGAAAATTAACATTTTCAAACCATTTAAAAGAATCTAACACAACAAAAGGATTTAGGAATTATTTGAAAAGATTCAATTCTTCTAAGATTCAAGGGGTGCAAAACTAATATTTTTTCAATTTGCTTATTTCTTATTCAAAGGCCTTTACTATAACTTTTCTAATCCTTTCATAGAGCTCGGGATGATATTAAACATCATCAAAATTTCAAGCCACTTCACTATTTTTATATCTATTTTTAGATTCTAAAACTGAATAAAGCTTTTGGATCAAAACATAACTATTCTGAGAAAACCCAAATGACCACTAAAGGTAGTCTATTTGAGTTTTGGCAGCATGGAAATTTTTTTCCCTAAGTATATTGATAACAATTTCATAACCATCATTAATAAAATCCATTCTTTATCTTCCCCCCGGGGAACCATCATTAAAGAAGAGGAGATAAGGGAAGAAATGATGGGTCACTTTGCTTCTCTTCTTTCTAGGGATCCTAGTCTTAATATGGAAAATCAAAAAATTCTGTTGGATTCTATTCCTAGAATCATGGATCCTAAGGACAATGTCTTTCTAAAAGCCATTCCAAAGGATGAGGAAATTAAAAAGGCGATGTTCTCTTTTGAAGGAGAAAAGTCTCCAGGACCGGATGGGTTTCAAATGTTCTTCTTTAAGCCTTCTACAATATTACTGGGAATGATGAGTACTCTGTAGTAAAGGATTTTTTCGGATCCAAGACAACTCTCAAAGAATTCAACTCCACTTTTATAGCTCTCATTCTGAAGAAGCCTAGGGAAAATACTGCTGATGGTTTTAGGCCCATAAGTCTTTTTAATTCACTATACAAGATCACGTCTAAGGTTCTTACTTCTAGATTGCTGCTTCTTCTTCCCTCTCTTATATCACCTCAATAGAATGGCTTTGTTCTAGGGTGACAGATTCTGAACTCTATTATGGTTGTGCACGAGAATATTCACTCCTTGGAAAAATCCAAAAAACAAGGTTTCCTAATGAAGTTGGATCTGTCGAAAGCCTATGACAGAGTTGATTGGGATTTTCTATCTAAAATCCTTCAGGCCTTTGAATCTAACTTGGGGGAGGTCAGACTAATTATGCAGTTGGTTACTATGGTCTCTTCCTCTATCATTGTTAATGGTGGCTCTACTAATTTTTTTTAGCCTTCTAGATGATTGAGACAAGGAGACCCTATCTCTCCTATTCTCTTTTCTATCATGGCTGAAAGTCTTGGGAGATATGTAAACAATTTGGTGTTGATAGGGAAAATTGTTGGTCTTCAACTGTCTTCCTCTTGTCAAAAGTGTTCGCATGAACAATTCGTTGATGATACAATTATGATAGGGGAATCCTCTGTAAAAGATGAAAGGAATTTGAAAAAGGCACTAAATATCTACTCTAATGCTACTGGTCAACTTATAAACTGGGAGAAAAGATTTCTTTACTTCAATAATACACCAGAAGATAGAAGGAAAAATATCTCTTATATTTTAGGTTGCAAGATTGGGATTCCTCCTGCATCCTATATGGGGTTGCCGCTTTGTCTAAAACCTAAAGCCTCCTTTTGGAATGACATAATAGACAAATTTCATCATAAGTTGGCTGGTTGGAAAGAGGCTCTATTAAGCCAAGCTGGTAAAGTTTAATTGTTGAAGGCTACACTCCAAAACCTTTCGGTCTATGCTCTAAGTTTGTTTAGAATCCCTCAAAAGTATGCTGAAATGATTGAAAAAATGCAAAAAATATTTCTTTGGACTAGGGTAGAGGAAAAAAAAGAACTCAACCTTGTAACATGGGAGAAGGTTTACAAACCTAAGAAATATGGGGGGTTGGGCATTAGAAGCATAATTAATACCAACAAGGCATTGCTGGCAAAACAATGTTGGAGGATCTTTGAAGAAGAAAAAGAATGGAACTCCATAATAAAAAGTAAATACTATCTTACCTCTTTAGATAACACTTTAAATTCCCAGTTGGATATTCAGGGATCCTTTATATGGAATAGTATCAGAGAGGCTAAGAACTTGGTCAGAAAAGGTGGTAGATGGAAGCTGGGAAATGGCAGGAAGATTCAGTCCTAGAATGACAACTAGCTGATGGAAAATCCCTTAAATGAAAACCAAGAATGGCTAAATGCCATTTAGGAATGCAAAGATATTATTGGGGAAATGGTTTCAGACTATTGGATTAATGATGACTGGATAGATCTTAGCCAAAAGGATGAAAAATTTAAAGAAGTGAGTAAACAACTCAACAACTGGTTAATTAGAGAAAATGTGCAAGATAAATTGATATGGGGCCCTAGAAAATAATGATAAATACTCTGTCTCTTCAACTTCTACTCTTATGACTACCTAGGAAGATAAACCTCTCTTCTCCTAGGTATGGAAAAAAAACATTATCCCAAAAATTAACATGTTTTTCTAGTTGCTTGTCCAAAAGAAAATCCTTACCTTGGATAACCTCACAAGAAGGGGTTGTTACTTGCCTAATAGATGTTTCTTGTATTGTGAAGTGGCTGAATCCTATAATCACATGATGATACACTACTCCTATACTAGAAATGTGTGGGATTCTTTTATCAAAAATATTCATTTGGAGTGGGTGAAACCTCAGAGCTTGTAGGATCTTATTCTTTAGTGGTAGTGTCCTCTTCCTGGAAAAGAAGAGAAAGTTCTTTGGGATCTCATCCTTCCTCACTTCACTTGGAGAATTTGGAAGGAGAGAAATAATAGATTCTTTAGAGATAAACACACTCCTTATGACAAGACTGCTATTCTTATTTGTAGAAGTCTCATGGAGAATTTTAGAAACACCATTCCTAGAAACTCTCAGCTATGGAACAATTCTCAAAAATTTGAAGATATTCTTTCTTGGGATAGTCATAAAAGAAACAAAGACCCCAACCCCAAAGATAATAGAATGTGGACTACTCCCCCTATGGGATGGCTCAAAGGAAACTTTGATGGAGCTGCTAAGGGGAATCCTAGAAGGGCAGGGGTGGGAGGATTAATAAGAGATTGGGCTGGTAAGTGCTTGGGAGCTGTGGAAGCCTCGCTAGGAATCCAAACCAATCATGTTGTTGAATCTGAGGTGGCTTTACATGTTGTGTTGTTGGAAAAAGAGCTAGGTTGTGTGAAGTTTTGGCTAGAAGGAGATTCTCTTAATATCATTAACTACATAAAAGGTAAAATGAGACCTCTTGGACTATAGCCCATATAATTGAAAAAATTAAAATGACTTTACAAAATTTTGAGGAAAGCTTCATAACCCACATCTACCGAGAAGGAAACAAGCCTGTGGATAGTATAGCTAATGTGGGGGCCCATAATGACATCACAAAAATTTGGAATGGGGAAGTGAATCTAAAATTCGAGATCTTAAGTCTTATCAACTATGATAAACATAATCACAAGGAGGGAAACATAATTAAAATTAATGATGATAAGGATAATTAATTTACTGAGGAAAGCAAGTTTCCAAGTAAGGTGTGATAAAATTATTATGGAGTTAATGACACACGGATTGTGGACAATTTTAAACAACTTGATTTGTAAGAACTAGATGAACATTATTTTGTTTTTCTTTGGTATCTTGAGAAACCAGTGTTGTCTAAGCTCTAAGAAAATGGGAGGTGGTCTGAGAAGGGAGGAGCCCCTAGATTGTGATAAATGGAGATAGGAGAAAAAAGTGTGGAAAAAATTGGAAAGAGGTAGTGTTACCCCATACATGGAAAAGCTTCATGAATTCAACAAAAAGGTAACCAAAAAATTTGTTGAGGGATGGGTTAATGGTAAAGTTAATCTGTGGGGTAAATCCTTTCCACTTACTCTGAGTTTGGTCTCTGAGATAACTGGTTTGTCTCTTGAAGGAATGAATTTCTATAGGGATAATAAATGTATAGGGTCCCTAAAAATGTTGATGAAGAATCTTTGTTGAGCAAAGAGCTAGGGGATTATGTTGAAATTGTGAAGATTAAGAAAATCTAGGCAAAAGTTCTTAGGGTGATGATAGAGTATTTTACTTTAGATGGTCGCTACTCCAAGATTTATAACTTGCATTTCATTCTGGTTAGCCATTTTAGGCATAATAAGAAAGTTTATTTTCCTTACTTTCTTTTAAGCTCCCTGAATAACATCATAACAGAGAACAGGAAGAAATCAAGCAACCCTGTGCTTCATGAGGGTTTGATTTTACTCATAGAGGACTATGCCAGGGACATGATTTAGGAACCCATTCCTAAAAGGGTTACAGGAAAGAGAAATAAAAATGAAGAAGAAGAGATCAAGGTGGATACCCACAAGAAGGGTAGGAAAAATTAAAAAAAGCCTCCATGACAGCGCGGACAAAACTGAAGAACCTCACCCTTCTTCTTAGGAAAGGAATGAGGTCACTATCCTTGATGAAGAAACTAAGTTGGAGCTTGAGAATGAGGAAGGAGCCATGAAAACTAAGGATCTTATTTTAGGGGAAAATGAGAAGGACAAAGATAATGAGGAGACAAATAATGTTGGAGGTGAAGAAGAAGAGGACAAAAAGGAAAATGAAGAAGAGAAGGTGGAAGAAGAGGAATAGAATATGGAAGAATAAAAACAAGAGGAAAGAAAAGAGTAAGTCAATGATAAGGAGGAGTCAAAGGGATAGTCTAGCCATGGGGATGGGGAAATTCATAACGAGGCTATTGTTGGTTTCAACTTGGATGAAATAATTCTGAAAGATGTAAAAAGTAAGGATGGTCATGTATCAACATGGAAAAGTGGATTAACCAAGAGATGCAATAAATGAAGCGTCACCTGAAGGAAATGGAAGAAACTATGGAACCCCTAAAAGAAAAGATGGAAAAGATGGAAATGGAGTTTTTGATGAAGGTAAAAAATAATAAACAGAATGAGGAAAAGACTACAGAAATCAAAGCAATGGTGGAAAAGCAGCTTAAGGACCTGACTAAGAAAATCAACTACAATGGGCATATCATCAATGAAGTTCTTAAGCATAGCAAAGAGGGCCTTAGTGTTTCAGTAATGAATCTTAAGGCTCTGTACAACCATCTGGAGAATAGAATGTTGGGGAATACTACTATTTCACTGGATGGTGATGCTGGGAGCTCAGGGCCAGGAACTAGAACCAGAAGTGGCCTTAGAAGGAAATTTCCTGATAACCCTAAGGAGTCGAAAGGTCTCAAAGACTCCGTTCAGAAGATGGAGGATCTGCAAAAATAGGCGGAGAAGGCCATGAAAAAGATAAAGCAGTTTCTACTGGGTGGTTGTTGGTTTTTGTGCCAGATTTTATTTTTTGTCACTGCTTGTTTTGTTTTTTCTATTATCTTTTTGGGATGGTTGGGGTCCTGTTGTCTGATGTTTAGCAAGCTTTTGAATTATGTAAGGGCTGAATTGAAAAAAAATTATCCTACTTTGTAAATGGTTTCAGGTTCCATTCAAAACCTATTTTTACCTTTATCAAAAACAATTTCATAACCACAAATAGTGTTGGCACTCATGTTGGTGATTTAAAATTTTACAATTGATAACTAGAACATAGGCATGGTTTTTTAAAACATTAACAACCATAAAAATGTATTTACCACAAAAGGTGCAACATTTGTAGGATCTAACTTGATAAGATTTATTTCCGTAAATTCTCCTAGCCTTGTATTGTTATGTGATTTACAAAGCAATCCTTGATAAGTTTATAAAACATCACTTGTTGCAATATTACTATTTTTTTCAATAAACTTCCAAAATAAGTACTTGATGGTAACTAAATTTCAAGGAAATCTTTACTATATGTTGACAATATTGTGGGGCGTAGATTATTGTTTCGATTTAAAAATTAAACTTGTGGCTTTGAACATTTATAGAGAACATGAAAGAAATGGTTAGAGTACAATAACATAAAGGATATTATGAAAGACATCATAATAGTTGGGTATTTCTAAATATTGTAATGAACATTTCAATTACAACTTATTTTTAATGGTGTAAAAATGACTAAAGTTTGCATATACACATGTGAAATATATAGAAGATATTATACAATATCTTAAACACTAATCCAAATTTTGAGGCAAGACTGTAATCCTATGGAGGTTAACTACTTTATGTCCAAATTAATAATTGTTGAACATATCAAAATTTGGAAAATGGGTAAATGATTACAATGGAATAACTCTAGATGCCACAAAAACATAGTGATCAAAAAATTGCTTGATTGGTTTCTTGACTCTCAATGCATTATCTCTTAATTCACCATAACTTAATTTCTTTTTGGATGAATTTCCATAAGAGCTTTTTGCAATCATAGTAGTTAGGGAAATTGGCGGTATTCATATGAAAAATATTTTGGTCCTGAAATGATTTCATTACATTGGAAAGATGTTATCATTCAATGGAACAATACAAGTGATCATTAAAATATTTGGGAATAAATTTTGTTTGGCATAGCCATGTGAGGAAGATGTCATTGGAAACAATGCTATGTTTTATAGTAATTTTAAAGATAAAGTTAACAACTATAATATCAAATAAGAATCCAATTTGAATTATATTTTTATGGATCTCCATAACCTATTGGATATCATTCTTGGTAGCTAATGGGAAGATGGTATTGTACTATTATAGGTTACACTAAGACAAAATATAAGTTTCCTTAAAAAGTATTACAAGAAAGAGTTAGAATTGTAGAGACTTTATAAATATAGCCATCAAATATGTTATAGTATAATATCACTGAGGCAGGGGGGGTGAATCAGTGATGTGAATAGCAATATCAATTTTTAAAGTCAATTTTATATAATAAATCAAATGTAATAAATGAAATAATGAGATAAAGACAAGACATGCATATGAAAATATAACACAAGATATATCCCGAATGGAAAACCCTTATGGTAAAAAACCCACTTGAAATGTCTCACTAGCTTAATTTGGAAATATCTTTTACACTGCCTCACTAGATACACAACTATCTCATTGAAAAATTCAATCTCACTACTAGTCTTTTATGCCTCACTAGCTTTTCAACTCTTTTACAAATTTCTTACATATAGAGTTCAAAAATATGATTATTGTATAGATCCTACAATACCACCTTATGCATTATTGAAGACATAATGAATTTGTGTTGAATAATGCACACCATGTAATCATAGACACTATTTCTTCAATTAGGTATTTCTAATTAGTACATAACTAATTGTACACAACATAAATATATATCAGAATCATAAATCTGATTCAATAACTAATCTCAAACTAACCAAGTAAACTAAATTCAAACTGACTAATCATCACATCATTTTTCTTCAACATATTATTTTGAATGTATACATGTGTTTTTGTTTAACATTATTAATAAATATTTTAACAATAAATCTTTCATGCCTCTATTTTGTATGTACAACATTATATTTTATCTTTGTCGAGAATTCTTTCAAAAAGTTAAATCTTTTAATCTCAATTAAATAAACAATTTGATTTAAACTTCAACATAATATTCTCAACAAAGTAATGTTTTTTTTCTTCTTTAATAAATGTCATGAATTCTGAATACCTTAACCATAATCAACCAGTGTAATAACATCTTTATGCATGGAAAAAATTTCTATTTTCAAAATACATCTCAAGATAATGTAAACTCACCCATAATGTACTTAGACTAAAAAAATAAGACATATAATTTGCATGGTGTCTACACTGACCTCATACTGGACCCACATTACAATATGTGATGGTAATGAAACATGCAGAAAGATAATGAATAAATGAATGAAATCTTGGAGAATCAAAACCCACAGTATACATATGCATGAAAACTAAAACCCTCAAAGGTATGTATACATCAAAAAACCTTATAAAATCATGAATAATATCATAGTGAATGCCCTCAAAATTCTTAAGCCTTGACTAGGGTTTATCACAGTGATTGCAAATGATATAACTGATACATATTCATGAATGAATGATTGTCATGAATAAATGTATCATATGTCTTTAACAAAATGCATAATTGAAACTAGGGTTTAAATGCTTATGAACAAAATCAATTCATGTCTAAGTCACAAATGGACAAATCACAAAAATTGTGATACGTAAATGATGATGACCCATGAAAGAAGATACATCATGCATTAAACTAAACTAGACACAAATCAGGGTAAAAAGTATGATCACAGAATCATAAAGATAAAAACCATGTAAATTATACTTTAATCAAACATAAACTAAAACTAATTAAGAACTTGATAGAAAAACATAATCAACAATGAGATGAAACTAAAACACCTTTAAATGAAATATGGTTACCAAAACTGAAATCCCTTTCTATTCCAAGTCTCCAACGGTTTTACCATCAACTACTCAAACCTCAACATGGTGGAAACCTTTCTTATTAAGATCTATGTGAACAATGTCTCTTTGTATCATGTTCAAATCATACCCTACCTGGGCAGTTCCCTAGATCGAAAGAGCTAGGTTTTTTAAATGAAAACCAAACTGCCTAATGCTACATGATGAGAGAAATGACATCACTTTTGATTCTTTTAAGTCCACATTAAATACCACATTGATCATACTCACTTAGTATACAATTCCAAGTGATGTGTTGATCATATCACAAAAAATAACAAATCAAAAGTTGCTAGGGGTCCAACCAAAAGGACTACCTAGCACATCGCTTTTTTTCTTTTCCATGGTCACCATATTGGTGCTTCAAAAGATAGAGAAATGTTATCTTACAAACCTTTTGTCACATTTATGAGAAATACTTTTAAAACTCTACAATTGTTGCCAATTGGAATGTTGGATGTTTTTTCATTGATGTCAACATATTAGAGCAATCAAAGGGACTTCTACATGTCAGAAAGGTGTAGAAGAATTGTCTGGAAGATCTATTTGTTGGCTGCTAACTGAACTATTGCAAGTTAGCCAATGGAATGGGAGGTTTAGAGGTACGGTGAGGTCTGGATATTGAAGATATCATGTCATGCATGTGGGATATTGTTGGTGAAGGTCAATACTAAGTTCACTCAAATTTTTATAACATAAGATGAAGATTTAAATGTGATTCAAGGTAATAATTTGTGACTGGTAAATAAAGTGGCAGACAGTGTTGACAGGAAGACAGAAAAGGATTCAGTATGCTAAATCAAGTTTGAATCTATTGAAGCATGTTACTAATATATTTTCATTAGTGCCACACATATAGTTGGTAAAGGAAGCATATAGGATAGTCGGTCAACACACCAAGAATAGATACCGAAAAGAGCACAAGGCAAAATATCATAATAACCAAACATAGTCTTGACCGAGCACTCATACCGAGCCAGATGATTATCAAGCACCAAAAAAAGTCTTGACTGAGCATTCATATATACTGAGCATCAGTAAATTACTGAGTAATGAATGTAGTGTATACCGAGTAAATGAAGAATGACATAGAAGTTTGTAATGACACAAACTACAAGGTAAACAGTTTACACCGAAGTGGAAAAAGGTTTATAAAGATTGAGGTGAAGATTAAATATGGATGTAATCATTTAATGATTCATGAACCCTATGCAATGATGTTTTAGGTTATTCATTTTGAATGTAGATCTTAGGTTTTCTAAATGTTTCCACAACCCTAATTAGGTCAAAATCCTTTGTTATAAGAATTGTAAGGATGTCATTTTGACATGTACCACACATGAAGTAGCTGCACATATAGACATATGAAGATTAGATAGGGTTTTGAATTTAAAGCATTGATAGAGCATTCAAGGACTGAATCAGATATTAGATCATAAGGCTACCAAGCAGAATTTAGAGAAGATATCTATCACAAAAAGGTGATAACAATTAAGTACTTATCAGATCTGAAATCAAGAAAAGTTAGTTGCCATATGCAGATTAATTTCACTATTACTTTCTAAAAATTGTGGAAGAACTTAAATCTCTTAACAGAGTAGACCTAACAATATTTTTGTAAATCTCTTAACTAAGTGCACACTTAATTGTATTGCTTAAATCCTTTAACCAGGTAGATCCTCATAGATCTTAATTGTTACTCCTAATAGGGTAATATCATTAGAAGTGATCAAACATTGTATCATTAACTGGAAAACTTTATTACTGTAGTTAGTGAAGCTTTTTTGGTGTCATCCCCACCATAGTTTTTACCTTCTAACAAGGGTTTGTGCGATACCAAAATTATAGTGTTATGTGTATGAAGTTTCATGATTTCTTATTTGATTAGATTAGAAGTATTTACATTTCAGTTATGTTAATGAATGTATGGAGACAGTAAATACTACAGTTGGTTAATGAATTACTCTATTACAAGGATTAAGATAAAAAGTTTTTAGGATTATCGATTGACCCCTCCCCTCTTAGTAACTCACCTTTCCATAATCCAAACAATTGGTATCAGAGTTAGTTCTCTTGTTGAGGAAGTTTAATCACTGAAGAGGAAAATATCCTAGAGATGGAAAGGTATAAGCTTGATAAGACTATTGAAAATCAGAAATTGGAGATGCGGAGTCTCATGGAACAACTTAAGGAAGCCAGAGAAAAAATGAGAGTCACTGATCAAAAGGAAGGAATTAGCACTTTAGCACAATGAGACTGATTATCAGGAAGAAGAGATAAAATAATTATTTGAAGGATATGGAAGAATATCTGATGCATATGAAGGAACTATATCAAATCTATCTAAAAAGAATCAACACCTTACTAATCAAATGAAAACACTACAAATTGGACAAGAGACTCAAATGGTATGAATGATTGATGTCATGAACAATGCAAGACAAGCTAAATAAGAAAGGAATTTGGCTATTGAAGATAGAAGAAAAATGACTGAAAACTTGGAAGAGAAGGAATCTAAAATACTGAGACTTACCAAGCATCACTTTGAAATATCCAATTAGATGGTTGTCATGAGTTAGGAAGTCAATTGAGTAAATAATGAACTTGCTAGAAATTTGGAAGACATTGGTGGATTAAGGGAAGAGAATGAAAGAATGAAGAATGAAGTGAAAATTCAAAAACAACATAATGAGATGATTAAGAAAACTGAAGAAAGTACTAAAAGGATGGATGGATTCCTAAATAGTTAGAGAAGACTTGACAACACTACTAGTTTAGGCTATACCGAGCAAGGAGAGTCATAAAAACAAGTTGAACAAAATAATTCTTATGTAAATGGACAAGGAAAAAGAAGCTCTCATGCTATCATTGTGGAAAACCAAGTCACACATCAAATCTCTACAGAAGTAAAGCAAAAGGTGTTCCTAAATCTACTCCTAAATTTGATGGTTATTGTTATAATTGCAACAAGTATGGACATCAAGCACATGAGTTTAGATTAAAGTTGAATAAGTCACCTAAGAGACAATACATGGAAAAGAACTTTTGTACTTGCAACATGCATGGACATATATCACAGGAATGCAAGACAAAGATGAAACAATTCTAGAAACCAAAAAGATAGGACAACACCTATCAACCGAGAAGATAAGGTAACTCTTATACTTGGGATTAAAACACTTGGGTTAATTGTACAACATGTGTTAGATATGGTCATATTGCAAAAAATTGTATGAGATTACACTGGAGAGCAAAATCTAGAAACTAGACAAATTCTAGAATGGCATGTTTGCACTATCACAAGGTCAGTCACTTAAGTAAAGATTGTAGAGACCGAGCACTAGAAGTGAATGTTGATGAAAATGAGAATACCATTGAAGGAATCATGACGATAAGGAACCAAATGTGGAGAAGAGAAACATATGACAATGCAAGGACAAGCACAACAGTCAGTGACACCTCATCCTTTAGGTTAGGTGATTTCACCACCTCCACCTAAGAAAATCAAGTAAGTATGGGAACTAAATTTTTTAATCAATTATATCTTACACCAGTTCCTTATATATATTGCATGAATACCAAATCAGCATGAAATAAGATGCACTAGTTAGTTATATGTTTTGAACATGAAATGAGTATAGTCGGTAAAAGCATGAGCGAGTGAAAGTTTTTTAGTTGATGAAAGTGTTAAGGTTAACCAAGTTGAAGAGTCAACTGAGAAATGCTAGTGTTAACCGAGATGAGTATCAAAAGGAGATAACTAAATGTTTAATTGTTAACCAAGTTGTGGTTGGTGAAGCATTTAATGAAAACATTTGAGTGGGAAAATATTTTTTGGGTATAAATACGTGTCAAGACAACTCATTTCTTTACATAGAGAACTAGAGAAAAACAAGAGCGAATCGAGCAAGATTTGAGAAAATAATTTCCAAGGTTTTCACAGTGAATTGTGCAGAAGACAAACAGGTTGAAACCAATCCAAGTAAGCTCAAAGAAAATTGATCTATTTACATATAGTTTTCGTGAAGCCCTAATTTTTTAAAACAATGGCATCCTCATCTAAGACCGCACAATCTAAGACTGATAGTGAGAAGAAGGTTACATTGATCAAGTTTGCAACCTATGAAGAACAACAGTATAAACTACACCCCAAGGTCACATCATAGGTTGATGAGAAAGGTGCATTTTTTAGCATACCGCCTAGGGTTTTTTTGGCTTAGGAAATTCGGTCATACATTCACTGCAAGATCAGTGAAATATGAGATTTTGAGCTACAATCCAAATACCCAAAGTTATGCTAGGATGGAAAGTTGAAGGATAAACATACACACCTGGAGATCAAAGGTTTAACTAATGCCCTTCACTTCCCAAAGGAGTTCAAGACAGAGTGGATTAGGGTAGTACTCAGATGAGTATACGAGGGTAAAATATGGTTGGATGAACTGGTCAAAATCAAAAAGAATGTTATTTACATGGTCACCGATTATCCAACAAGCAACAAAGAGAAATCCCTAAGGCACCCACCAAGGATTGATATTGAGAAATTAACAGGAGCTAAGTGGGATGGTAGAGGTATGTGGATCAATACAATCCATGACCTCGAGACTAGATTTGGAGCCTATGTGATTACCTACAAGATATTCCAATCTAGCAGACCTAACAGTGTTCCTTGTGGAGTTTTTGACATAGCATACAAGGTTGTAAAGAAATTTGTATAGTTATACCTCACTGAGTTGATGCTGAACAAACTAGAAGAAAACATGAGGACTATACACGTTGCTAAGACCAACAAATGTAAGTTTGGATCACTTTTAGTATGTATCTTTTTCTATCTACAAAATTCATTTCCCTCAATTGTTAATGTACAATGCGATGTTAAAAAACTGATCATCATATAAATCGGTGAATTCATAAAGAGTTTAGGACATAATTTTGAAGCAGTAATGGATGATTACTTCAGTAAATTCAAAGAATGAATACACAAGAAAAGAAGGATACCTACATAGTTAGTAGAACAACACAAAGATGATATATGTTTTCTAGTGGACACTAACACCACTCTTATCAAAGCAGTTGAGCCAAGGACTATATGGTTACCACCTATGGGTTATGAACTTGACATTGATTGAGCCTCTAGGTCAATAAAGGCACTACTAGAAGAGCCCAAAGACAAGAAGGAAACTAGGTTTGGAACCTATGAAGAAGCTAATTTAAGAATCAAAATGGATTTAGTTGGAGTAAAAGTAAGAATAAAATCAAAGAAAATAATGGACACTCTAGCTAAAAAATTCGGTGATGATGAAGAAGAAGCAAAGAAGTTGGTTGAAGAAGCAAAGAATTTGGTTGAAGAAGCAACTGAGGAAAAATTATTGATCGGAAAAAGTGAAAATGAAGAAGAGACTAAGTCATATAAAGAGATTCAAGCTACACCAGTGAAGGAAAAAGGAAAGAGGAAATGGGTCGAGACTTCCACACAAGCTAGAAAAAGATCCTCTACAGATGTTTCCCCACCTTTAAAACATGGAATAGTAAAAATTAAAAGGCCAACACCGACAAAGACCTACCAAAAGAAAAAGAGAGGTACTCAAGCATCTACTAAGCTACCTAAGAAGAGGAGAAAGTTGATAAGAGGTAAAGATGATATTGATTCTGATGAAGAAGAAGATAATAGCCAATTCAAGGTAGTTGTGAATAAAGCTCAATCAATTGATGAAATAGCAAATAACATAAAGGAAATGGGTAGAGTAGGTCACCCTAAAATGAATCGGTATGTACATATGTCAACCGAGGATCAGAAAAAACTAGAGGAAGCAATCATCGGCATGATGATTAAATTTAGAAGGTTACCAGTTGAATTTTTAAGTTATATTCCAAAAGAGCTATATGAGAAGGTATCAATGAGATGGACCTATGCCTTGCATATTGAGAAGAAGATGAGAGAACGAGCATTAATTTTAGCAATGCCCAATCTCTCTATTACAAAAATTGAAGATATGATGAAACAATATGCTAACATATTTTTGATGAAAGGAAGAGCGCTAAATATACTACAAGGAAAACTTGAAGAGGTTGATGAAGACAATAAAGATTTATGGACAAAAAATTTTAAGTTAAAGGCTGATGCAAAACAAAACTGCACTTGTAGTTATCCCTAAGCAAGGTGTTAAAGGAAAGGCAAAGGTGTACATTCAGATGATGTTGATCTTACTACACAGAGGCCAATAGAAGAGCCTATACATATATATGACACTGAGAAGCTAGAAGATGAAACATATGTAGGAGACTTCTATCCTCCTGGCTACACTAAGGAAGAGAAAGAGGATACTCTCGAGTAGTTAGTTATTACCAGGAATGACGAAGTGATAGCTAAAGACATCATTGAAGGAGATCTGATGAGGAGGCAAAATAAGATGAAGATGTTACTACCACTATTGTCAAGAACATGGAGGAAGATAAAACTACTGAGGAATCTACAACACATATACTAGGTAATTTACCTATTTTGGTGCACATCATAGATATTTCTACCCAAGAGAAACTTGAGGAGAACACACTCGAGAAAAAAATGGACACTACCAAAGGGCAGGGTGAAGAAGGAAACAAGGAGCCCACCGAGCTTGAAACAAAAGAAGCAGAAAATAAAGGAAAAAAAACTGAAACAAATGTAGATGATTCTACAATAAGTACAAGGGAATAATCCCAAGGACCTCATACTAAGTGAACAACAAAATGGCAAGACAAGGAGGAAAGTGTCTCCACCGAGAAAACAAAGTTTAATCCAAAGATGAAACATTTAGTACCATATGGACAATCTCCCACATCAAGTAAACATGACAAGAAAAAGAATAAGAAACATGGTAAAGGTCTGGTCACCTTAGATGAAGTCATTGAAATACCTTCATGTGACTTGAGAACCTTAGACCCCGAAGCTCTAAGGAGATATGGAGAATTGTGCATGAGGAAAGCAACGCAGGAGAAGTTGAGACAAGAGAGTAAGCACAAACATGTGTTAGAAGATGTGTGAGACATATTAATGTAGGTTGTACCTAATTTCAATGTTGATGAGGCCACTCCCATCATTGACCATCTTTCAAATTTTACCAGACACATCAACTCTCCAAATGTTAATGCAAAAAAGAGAATTGAAGAGCGAGTTGAAGCCAAGATTCAATTCAAGATTGTAGAGAAAATTAGCCAAGAAATGGAAATACATAAGGTGAAATTATTTGAAACCATAAATGAAATTGAAACTATCATTGATAAAATAATCACCACTTTGAAAAAGCTTTGCACTGTCGAGTCCTTCACTGCATAGACAACAAAAAAACTCAAGCAATTAGATGATGATCTGTAGAAGAGTGAAGAAAACTTAATCATAGACCCCAATGCATTGAAAGCACATTATGCTAAGGTCAAGCATATACATGGGTTAAGGAATGAGCTAAGAAGAGAAGTAGACAGAATACAAGATCAAACAACCGATCTTCAAGCAGATTTGTTACCACATGTTGAGGTGATGTTGAGGCATGTAAAGAAAGCTAAAGATCTAGTAGCTACTCCTGAGCTATCTATAGTAGATCATATATTTAATATACATGCACAATTTGGTCTGGAGAAGATTTCCTTAGACAGCTTGAAACAGGAATGGGAAAACCTCTTCACCAACTTGAAGAAAACCCATCAAAACATTTTTGATAAGCTATAACTATATGGGTAAAAGCGCAATAAGTTGTCACCCTTTTACACAGGAAGAGGCTAACAAAATCAGAGTTGTTCAACTCCAATAGTATAAAAATGACATTTATGTTTGGAATTTGAAAATGATGTAAACTAATTAAATGTGATAAAATGGATGAAGTTTATGATTAATATTTATAATAATTTTTTTGAATAAGAATTGATATGCTTTTTTAATTTTTAAAGATGATTTTTTAGTTGCTGAAAATTAGGGGTCTAGTCCCCACCAAAAAATTATATGTAAATAAACATTTTTTCCCCTAATTTCAAATTTGTCATAGATGACATATATATCTAGTGCATGAAGAAATAAAAATTGATTTGTGACCTATATTTTCTCTTTTATAACAATTCAAATTCCAACTCATGGAAATCGACAGTTTTCATCTTGCAACATATTTTTCATAACAAATCTTTCCCAATCAAAAAAACAAATATATATTCTTGAACAGGACTCTCTCCTCTAGTGCACTATATGTTTTTCAAAATTATTTAATATGATTTACTATTTTTTTCTTTCTCCGAATCAACATCTCCTTGACTGTTAAAATACCTACTTGCAATATTTTTTAATTACTGTAGACACCGAAAAATCCTTCAGAAAATAAATTATTTTTGTTTTCTGAAAATCTTTGATGACATCATCATTTATTAATTAATTATTTATTTAATTAATTAATTTATTTTTATGGCATTAAATCCCTCTCTCTTAATTAAAAATCTTTAATTAAGGAATCTAGCCTAAAAATGTCATTTGGACATTATCCCTAATTTATTAATTATTTAATTAATAAATTGACCAAAAAACCTTCAAAAATAAATTAATTTATTATTAATTTATTTTTTATCCCAAACTTGGCCAATTTCTTTAAGACCACTAACCTCTTCCAAAATCTTCTAATCCCTTCTTAATTTCGATTAAAAGGCTAATCCCATCTTTTCTAACCCTAATCCCAAGGTTAAATATTTAATTAAGGTTAAATATTTAATTTTCATATTTATTGAAAATATTTTAATAAATATTCCTAAGACTTAAGCTTTTGGAATGAATAAACTTTTATTCCATGAAACTAAGGAGAAAATCTAGACTCTTCTAGAATCTTCTCAAATCCACCCTCTTCACCCATCCTAATCCTTTTCTTTGTCCTAATCTAATCCTAATCCTACCCTTAAACCTTTGTGCAATCCTAACCAAGCTTAAGACTTTCCTAAACCAAAGCAAAGTCTTTCCTTCCAAATATCTCAACCACAAAGCATTTATTGCTTCCCCAAAGTCTTCAAAGCCTCTTAAAGCCCATTCATTGCTCTTACAAGCATTTATTTGGAGAGTTATGAGCTTGGAGCCCCCTTTGTTGACTCCTCTTTGCCCTTCCCTTCATCCACTCACCTTGTGACATGTGTCACCTCCTGATTGGCTGAGAACTAGCACAATCCATGTGCTTCCCTTTGAGTGAATCTTGGCCTCTCTTAAGGATTTCAATCCTGGCCATTCATTCCTCCTACCCCAAGCCTTAGAAATCCTATAAATACCCTCACTTCCTAAGGCAAATGATCTCTCAACTCTCAAACTCAATAGCAAAGTTATAATGCCATTTTCATTTTAGCATAAGCATAAGCTCATCATTTTTAGATCATTTTCAAGCTTAAATCACATCTAAATTAGCTTAAATGGATTAACATAGATTCATTTCTTGTTTCAATCTTAGTTCAATCATCTAGCTTTGCATATTTGTGTGTTCTTGAGGCCTTTTGAGGCAAAATAGGTTCCTCATACCTATTTTGTGTCATTTTGGGTCTTCTTGATCCTCAAATCATCATTTATCTTGCATGCTCCAAGTGCTTGAGTTTGCACACCCACATCCCTCTATATCTAAGCATATCAAACGGTGCATGGGCGCATCCGTTTTAAGCTTAAACTGAGGTGGCTTTGATTTTAGTTTGTTTACCTTTAAATTTGTTTTGATTATATGCTATGACGTTTGTTTGTCTTTGGCCTTCAAAACAGGTTTAGGTGCACTCACAAATCCTAGTCTACAATTACAATAAACTATGTCTAATTAAAACACTATAAAATCTATATGAGGATATTCTTGACTTTGATCTCTACAAAAGGCTATTTTTTTTTTATTTTAAATATCATTAAAAAGATTAGGTGCTATTGAAATGCCGCTTTTCTGAAATAATTTTATTTTTATGGTAATTGGACCCAAAGTGGTATAAAACATGCATTTAATAGATATTTCCAATTGGAAAAGTTAAAGCACTTATCTAACTTAGCTAGAATGAATCTAGCTAGATCATATGTTTGGCCAAAATTAATTTTTAGTTAGAAATACTAAAATTCAGTTGTGCTGATAAGTTAGCCAAAAAGGTGACACCTGATTGTGCTTTTACCCATATACAAGTTTTTGGTATTATTCCAAAAAAGGGGGAAAAGATATGTATACTTACAAGGAAGGGAGAAGATATGTATATATGTATAATTACTGAAGCACATAGACCGAGCGTCATTAAACTACTAAGTGATGAATGCAGTGTATACCAAGTAAACTAAGAACAACATATAAGTTTGTAATGGAATAGACTACAAGTTAAATAGTTTACACCGAGATAGAAAATGGTTTAAAATATCAAGGTAAAGATTAAATACAAATGTAATCATTTAATGATTCAAGATCCCTATGTAATGATGTTTTAGGTTATTCATTTGGATTGTAGATCTTTGGTTTTCTAGATGTTGTCATAACCCTAATTAGGTCAAAATCCTTTGTTATAAGAATTGTAAAGATGTCATTTTGACATGTACCACACATGAGGTATCTGCACATATAGACATTGAAGACCAGACAGGGTTGTGAAGTTAAAGCATTGACAAAGCATTCAAGGACTGAATCAGATATTAGATCAGAAGGCTACTAAGTAGAATTCAGAGAAGAGATCTATCAAAGAAAGGTAATAAAAGTTAAGTACATATCAGATCTAAAATCAAGAAAAGTTAGTTTCTATATGCAAATCAATTTCATTGTTACTTTCTAACAATTATGGTAGAACTTAAATCTCTTAACAGAGTAGACTTGAGAGTCTTTTTGTAAATCTCTTAACTGAGTGTACACTTAATTGTGTTGCTTAAATCCTTTAACCAGGTAGATCTTCACAGATCTCAATTGTTAATCTTAATAGGGTGAGATCATGAGAAGTGATCAAATATTGTAGCCTTAATCGACAAAATTTATTATTGCAGTTAGTGAAGCTTTGTCGGTGTCATCCCCACCGCGGTTTTTACCTTCTAACAAGAGTTTTTGCGATACAAAAATCATAGTGTTATGCGTATGAATTTTCATGATTGCTTATTTGTTTAGACTAGAAGTGTTTACATTTAAATTATGTTAATGAATGTATGGAGATAGTAAATACTACATTCAGTTAATGAATTAATCTATTACAATGATTAAGATAAAAAAAATTTAGGGTTACTGATTCACCCCTCCCCTCTCAGTAACTCACATGTCCGTAATCCCAAAAAAGCACACTTAGGATTATTTTTTGGACATACTCATCTGCCATCAAATCAAAGGGTCGATACTTCAGAGGTTTGCATGGCATAATTCTATTATCTCAAGGGTTAGTGTAAGTGTTCTTGAGGAACAAGTGAAAAAGGTTTGGCAAATCCAATAGTTGTGGTGGATTTGTATAGATGAGTGTTTATCATGATGCTATAGGATGTCCTTGAAGTATTTGCTTCATGAATTGGTGATATACATGGATCAGAAGGAGATAGTTGGTGGAATTTTTCAGTCAATACTAATATTTTTATTGTTATTCTTGTTCATCACTTAATAGGTTGGTAAATTATGTTGCGCAAGTAGGAAATCATGAAATATGAGAGATTTATGATCTCTAGGTGGTTGTTATGAGTTGTAAGTTGCATTTGACGGTCAGACATGGAATTTACATAAGATTTGGTGTGAGGATTTGAAAGGAAGATGAGTTTGGTTTTGGAGACCTAATTCTTGATATAAGAAGATGAACTGGGGAAATTTCAGTTGTGGATCATGGATGTGGATGCTAGAGGGTTCTAGTAGAGAAAGAGTATGATTGTGTGATGATTAGAAATGGTTTAGCAAGAGGTTGAGGAAGGATCTACATTGTTATACATTGGAGATATATTAGACATGAGGTGGACATCATTTGCACAGTTCAAAAAATCTCATATCATTATAGTGATTAGTTTGAACGGAAGTGACCCTTCCTCGGGGTTTTAGCTTAAGGCTTTTCATTTGAGAAGTGAGTTCTAGGCAGTGATCAACCCCACTATGGTTTTTCCCTAAACAAGGTTTCCATGATAAAAATATTGTGTCAACTTATTTGGATATATTTCTGATTTATGTATACATACATGCTTTATATTTCTTTTGATCAGATCTGATTTTTAAGGGTTCACAATTTTAAGGCTTTTTCAAGTTTAAGGGTTTGAAGTTTAAGATTGCAAGAACAAATAATTCACCCCCTCCCCCTCTTATTTTTTCTCTATCATATTATCAATAATTGGTATTAGAGCTTGGTCCCTTTGAAGGAAGCTTAACATCTTAAGGGAGATCTGATATGGGAGCTTACAAGAAGGACACTCCTAGGTTTGAAGGCACAAACTACCCTATTTTGAAAGGATGGATGATCACTCATTTAAGATGGACTGGAGAGGATTATTGGATCATCACAAAGAACTCCTAAACTCCTCCTAAATATATATATATATATATATGGCTACACCAAATGAGAAGAAGAATTTTAAGTACAACACCATAGAAAAGGAAGCATTTCTAAGTGCCTTATCAAATATAGAGTATACAAATGTGAAGGAGATGGATACTGCACATGAGATTTGAACAAAGCTGGAAACCCTACATGAGGGTGATTCATGTGTCAAGAAAGGAAATTTTCAAAGCGTAAAAGGAAGGTATGAATCCTTGAGAATGTCTGAGGAGGATAACATCAACTCTTATATGTTGAAGATAAATGAATTAGTTTGTAGAATCACATGTGTTGGTGGTGTATTGGAAGGAGAGATTGTCTCAAAGGTGTTGAGATATTTGTTGTCTTCTTATAAGAGAAAATTTGTTGCTATTGAAGAAATTAGAACTGTTGCAAATGTGACAAGAGACACATTGGTTAGTAAGTTGTCTTCTTTTTTAAAAAGTGAGCTTGGTGATTCTTTACCTAAGGTTGAATCAGCTTTCAAGGCTACAATATCAAGGAGAGACATACATAGATCATATCAAGGTGAGTGATCTTCAAGAAGAGTATCAAAGTATGAACAAGAGTTAAGATAACTTGAAGAAAAAGAAAGAGAGCTTTAGGAGTTGGAAGAAATGGTGTCAAGAAGGCTATCAAAAGGATCTGGTAAGTACAAAGGAAAAATGCCCTCTAAATGCTTTTTTTGCAAAAGGATAGGACATTATGCCTCTAGATGTTCAGCAAGATTTCCTAAGGATAAATATGATAAGCCTAGAGATGAGAAAAAGTGTTATTATGTTGTTGATGATGAGAGAGTCACTAATTTTGAATCTAATAATGTGAAGAGTGAAGATGGACTTGTATTTGTTGCAATCCAAGAAGATGAATATAAGTCCACAAATCTTATATCTGGCATTCCTTCTATAAGTATTGTTGAAGATCCCATGCCCAATATTGTTGTTGGAAGTGTGATTAAACATGGAATATTAGGCACACAAGATAAAGAGAAATCATTAAATACTTATAGTGTCAAAGGAGACAAATCGATCATAGATAATGGTTTCTCACATCACTTGACCAAAGACATGAACAAATATATGGAATTTAAGAAGCATGAGAGTAGCACTGAAATGAAAGAAGATAAATCTAAAGGTAAGAGTTGTATGATCAGTAATATTGTAGAAAATAATGCTAAATATATTATGATTGATGTTCATGATAGATGTGCTAATGAGAAGACCAAGACTAGTGATACTTCTGCTAGTATTGTTTCTGCTTGTAGTAGTATTGATGAGGTCACTTTTGAGAACTTTATAAGTTGAGAAAATGGAGAAAATAAGGTCATAATTGCACAATTAGATGGAAGGAATGATTGGTTGATAAATAGAAGATGTTTGTAGTATATGACTGGTGATATAAAAAAAAATTGAAATATGAAGAGTATGATGGAAGAATTTTCATATGGGGTACAAACACTGGAGGAAAAGTCAAGGGAAGAGGTATTGTTTTCTTAGATGGAAATAATACAATAGATGATGTGCTACCTGTTGTTGGTCTAACATATAATCTTTCTAGTTTTGGTTAGTTAGTTGAGAAGGGACACACTGGACACTTTAGTGATCAAATATGTTAATCTTGAAGTATTGCTAATCTAGAGAAGGTCAATAGACAAAAATGGCACTAGATCAGAGAAAGGAGATTGCTCAAAATCTATTCAAGACAAAGGAAAATCAAGAAAGAAGAAGAAGAAGACCAATAAGAATAAAGTTGAAGAACAAAAGAATCAGGCCAAGCAGAAATTTTAAGGAAAGAAGGACAAGAAAAATAACAAGAAGAAAAGTTAGAAGAAGTATAAGGACAAAAAAAGGAACAAGAGAAAGCAACATTTTGTAAGAAGTTCTAAACCTCAAGGCTTCATTGGTAGTTGCTTTGATTGTGGTAAATATGGATATAGATCCTTATATTGCAAAAGAAAGAATAATTCTCTTAGATGAAAGAGAAACAATCATGTCTCTGATTCATTCAAAGTTGTGAGAAGGATAATTAGTAATATCACAAGGCAAGTAGGTAGATATACATGTACTATTATAAGGAATGTTAATAGAAAGAAAAAAAAATTTCATATGTCTTAGATGTAACAAGTTCACACAAACTATTGAACATTGTAGATACATACAAAGTACTGAGACCGAGAAGATGAATAGAGGCATGCAAGAAGTTGATAGGAGCATACAAGGAGTTGATAAGATGGAAAAGCATGATTGAATGAATATGAAGAGGAGAGGAAAATAAAAGGAGGACAAGGAGAAGAAGCACAAGAAGAGGACAAGAAGGAAGAAGAACAAAGAGATTTTAGATATGGGATCTACTTCAATACAATCCAAAGACAAGTCAAAGGTACTTTCTCCACCCAAAAAAAATAAGATGCATAAGAGTGCATCAATATAGAAGATCCCTTGGAAATATCATTTAAGTTAGATTGACGTAAGGAGGCTACTACTTATGGGGGGTAGTGAGCATGGTAAAGAAATTCTGATTAGTTTTTGACATCAAGTAGTTGTAAAGTAATGCATGAGTTTGAAAAAGTCAGTGAGATAGGACTTTTATGTACAATAAATATTTGGATGGATTAGAGGTGTGTATGAAATAGGGTAAATGAGCTTGACAAGGTAACTAAAGCAGAGAAGGAAAAGGAAGTAGAAATTGATACGATAAATAAATTTGAAAAAAATAGATGGTCACCTTTTTCATTGATGTCAAAGGAGGAGAGAAGTAGATGTGAAAAATATTAGAAGAGATATTGAAATCAAATGAGTGATTAGATGAGATACCTAAGAAGATAAGAAGGATGTAAAGAAGAAGATTATTAGAAGAGAGAAGAAAGTTTATATACAAGTGCACATAAGAAAGAATAAGAAGAGTGGCATACTGTTGGATACAATTGTCTGAAGGACATTGTTGGATTAGCTATGTGTTGTCTTTGATGTCACACAAATGTCATATCAATTATCTTTCTCAGTATCTACCGAATTCAGTCGGTCAGCTAGGCAGTTTTTAGTGTCTACCGAGTTCTCTCGGGTGTCTAAAGGAAACATGACAGGATATCAGTGTTAACCGAGCCTCCTCGGTTATCGAAGGAAATTAGTGGTTACCGAGCTCTCTCGGTCTCCAAAGGATGTTGCAAAATTTGATGTGGTTACCGAGTTCTCTCGGTCACCGAAGGAAATCTTTTCAGGATTAATGTTTACCGAGCAAGGTCGGCCCTTTCAATAAATTTTGTTATTATAGTCTGTTTATCCTAGCCGACTGTTATAATAATTATTAGTGCCGACTTGTCAATCTAAATGATTATGAAATGGCATATATATATATAGAAGGTAAAATGATGAATAAAACATATACAGCATGCAGAAATCATTTTGAAGAAAGGTGTGTGCGAATTTTGAAGGATGGTCAGATATCCTTGAGGAGCAGCAAAGATTTAATTGATCAGTAAGGATCTAGTGAAACAGAACAGAGATCTATATTCAGCAATTCAGTTGTAGGTTATTTCATTGTTACTCTCTAGCAATTGTAGCAGTGATATCAAAATCTCTTAACCGAGTTGGTTTAACAACCATTTTGTAAATCCTCTAACAAGGTAACAGTTCTGTTGAATTGTTTCAAGACCTCTTACAAGGCCACTCCTAGTAGGGTGATTAAATCCTCTAACAAGGTCACACCTAACAGTGTGTTTTGTAACCTTTTACCGGGTTGGCTTCTAACCGGGCATCACTTCAGAAGAGTGAAAAATAGTAACTAGTTACATTGGTGGTTTTTCCCATATTGGGTTTCCACGGTAAATCTGGTGTCTCTTGTGTTCATGTTATTTTCTTTATTCATGCAAGTTAATCAGTGATGAATGTTTAAGAACAATTTAATTATTACATACTTCAAGGATCAAGTTTTCAGCATTTCTCTGTATATTTACCAAGTGGCACAGTAAATAATTTGTTAAGATATTTAAGGGATCAGTGGTAATATTTTTGTGGTTAACTGATTCACCCCCCCTCTCAGTTACTGCATCTATATTTCCAACAATTGGTATCAGAGCATTTGGTGCTTGCAGGAAGGGTTTCAAGGACCTAAGCTAAAGATCAAGATGTCTTACAAAAGAGAAATTCCAAGGCTTAACAAAAATAACTTTTCAGCATGGCAAGGTCTCATGAGATTACATCTGGCTTCCATTAGTGATTCAGGATGCAAATATATTGATCAAGAATATACAATTCCTACTGGCACATTAACTGTTGAAGACATTGCAGAGAAGAAGAACCATAACACAATGATGATAGACATTGCATCAGCTCTTAGCTATGAAGAATTTGATGAAATCAAAGACTGCACAACTGCTCATGAAATGTGGAACAAGCTGAAGAAAAACTATGGCGGTGATGACAATGTGAAGAGAGCCAAAGCAGAGAGCCTAAGAGGACAGTTTGATCAAATGAAAATGAGAGAAGAAGAAAACATTGCAAAATATGTTGAAATAATCAAGACAAGTGTTAGTGCAATCAGAGCTTCTGGAGGAAAAATTGATGATGAAACGGTTATAAGTAAGGTTCTTAGAACATTACTCCCTATTTATGCAATAAGAGTTTCTGCTATTCAAGAAAGAAGATGTGAAGAAAATCACAATATAACTTTGGATGCCTTAGTTGGAAGATTGATAGCCTTTGAACTGGATAACTATGACAATTATCTTCCAACCTCTAAAAATACTGAATTAGCTTTTGAGGCCAAACTTTCACTCAAGAAAGGGAAGAAAATTCAATCAGAAAGTGAAGAAGAATCAGAGGAAAGTTCTGATAGTGATCTTGAAGTTATTGAAGCATTACTTGCAAAGAAGTATTCAAGAGGCAGAGGAAAATACAGAGGTAAAACTCCCTTAATCTATTTTTTATGTGAAGAAATTGGTCATATTGTAGCTAGGTGTCCAAACAAGCAAAGCAAAGATGAGAAGAAAAATTACAAGTACAATGGCAAGAAAAATTTCAAATCATTCAAGGATAAAGGTAAGAAAACATGTTTCTTAGCTAAAGATTCGGATGATAGTGAAGAAGAAATTGTTTTCATTGCTGTAAAAGATGAATTTGATAATGATGAAGATGAGATGGCACTTATCTCTCATATAAGCAAGAATGATACATGGATTATAGAAAGTGGATGCTCACATCATATGACTGGTGACAAGACCAAGTTTGAACACTTTGAAAACTTTGATGGTGGTAATGTAAGGTTTGGAAACAATGAACCCTGTTGTATAAAAGGAAAGGGACGAATTTCATTAACCAAAGAACTTATATGTGATAATTCATATTGGGTCGAAGGACTAAAGCATAATCTTCTAAGTGTAGCACAGCTAATCAACATTGGATTCAAGGTTGAATTCATGAATGGCAAAGCAAGATTGCTGGATGACAAAGGAAAACTGATAGGATCAGGCAAACAAACCAAAGGTAACCTGTTTTATCTTGATCTTGGTGATTACTCATGTTTTATTGCTCAAATTGAATAAATTTGGTTATGGCACAAAAGGTTGTGTCATGTAAATTTTGACAACATGATGAAAATAAGCAAATTCAAGAAAGTAAGAGGTATTCCTACTTTGAAGAAACGTGATGTTGGTCTATGCAAGAATTGTCAAATTGGTAAAATGGGAAAGTCTAGTTTCAAAAGTAAAAACTATCAGTCTAAAGATATTTTGGAAATTGTGCATACTGATTTATGTGGACCTATTGGAATTGAGAGCTATACCGGAGAAAAATTCTTTATTCTCTTTGTTGATGATTATTCTAGAATGATGACTGTTATGTATTTAAGAGAAAAGTCTGAAGCATTTGAGAAGTTCAAATGGTATTTAGCAAGAGTAGAAAAGGAAATAGGAAAAAGAATAAAATGCTTGAGATCAGAAAGAGGTGGTGAATTCATCTCCCATGAGTTCAATAATTTTTGCATTGAAAGAGGAATCAAAAGACAGGTATCAACCCCGAGAATTCCTGAGCAGAATGGAATAGCTGAAAGAAGGAATAGATCTATCATGGACTGTGCAAGGACTCTAATGATCAAAAAGAACATTGCTATGAAATATTGGAAGGAAGCTATCAGCACTGCAGTTCATACCTTAAACCGAGTACAGCTAAGAAAAGACACATTCAAGACTCCATATGAGCTATGGTATGGTTACAAACCAAATGTAAGTTACCTAAAAATATTTGGTAGTAAATGTTACATATTGAAAGAATCTAGAAAAGGAAAATTTGATGTAAAAAGTGATGAAGGAATATTTTTGGGATATTCTTGCAAAAGTAAGGCATATAGATGTCTAAATTTGTCTACTCACAAAATCATAGAAAGTGCACATGTGAGAATTGATGAGTTTGCAGAAAAGATTGAAGAAGAAAGCAAAAAGGAACCAGAGGACTACAGAAAATTTGTTTACATCGAACCTGATACATTGCCAGACACATGTAAGGAGACTACATATACCGAGCCCAGTACAGTAACCGAGTCACAAGAAGAAGTTCTAACCGAGTCACAAAGTACCGAGTCTCAGTTTGAAGCTACCGAGCAAGTATCTACCGAGCCCGAGCAATCTGAACCTGAAGATGAAGAAGATGACAATATAACTCATTCAGGAAGCAAGGAACTTGTATTAGCCAAGTACGTCAGAAAGCATCATAAACCAGATCAAATTATTGGAAACAAATTAGATGGTACTATGACAAGAAGTAAACTAAAAGGTACATGTTTATTTGCTGATTTTGAACCTAAAAATGTCAAAGATGCATTAGAAAATGAAAGTTGGATTGAGGCTATGAATGAAGAAATAGAGAAAATAGAGAAAAATAAGACATGGACTCTTGTACCTAGGCCTAAAGATAAAAAATGTAATTGGGACAAAATGGGTATTCAGAAATAAATTGAATGAAGATGGTCAAGTATCAAGAAACAAAGCAAGATTGGTATGTAAAGGATATTCTCAAAAAGAAGGAATAGATTATGGAGAGACTTTTGCTCCTATTGCAAGATTAGAAGGTGTGAGGACTTTACTTGCATATGCAGCACATAAAGGATTTAAGGTATATCAGATGGATATCAAATCTATTTTTCTCAATGGTATTCTTGAGGAAGAAGTCTACATTGAGCAACCTGAAGGTTTTGTTGATCTAGACAAAAGGGATATGGTCTGCAAATTACACAAAGCATTGTATGGTCTGAAACAAGCTCCTAGAGCATGGTATGAAAGATTACATAACTATCTTACTCAAATTAATTTCAAAAGGGCTAATGACAACATCAATTTATACATCAAAGAAGGATCAGATAACAAAATTGTTTTGGCAGAAATATTTGTGGATGATACTGTGTTTATAGGAAATGATGATCAGTGCAAAGAATTTTCAGAGCTTATGAACAAAGAATTTGAAATGTCTATGTTTGGTCAGATAAAATTCTTTGTTGGACTTCAGATTCAGCAGAACAAAAATGGCATCTACATTACTCAGTCTAAATATATCAGGGAAATACTTAAGAAATTTGGTATGGAAGATTCAAAACCAATTGTTACACCCATGTGTACTGGACTGAAGCTTACCAAAGATGATGATTCAAAAGAAGTAGATCAGACCTTATACAAATCAATGATTGGAAAATTACAGTATGTAGTACACACAAGCCCTGATATTGCCTTAGCAGTTGGAATAGTGGCAAGATTCTCGGCTAAACCCAGAGAAAATCACATGATGGCAATCAAAAGAATCTTGAGGTATTTAAGGGGAACTGAAGATTATGGCTTGTGGTATAGATTTGGAGGCAATCTGGATTTAAAAGTGTTTACTGATGCTGATTGGGCAGGAAACATTGATGACAGAAAGAGTACAAGTGGTGGTGCATTCTTTCTTGGCAAGAGGTTAGTATCTTGGATTAGTAAAAAGCAAAACTGCACTTCCCAATCCATAGCAGAAGCAGAATATGTTGTTGCAGCAGTAAACTGCTCTAATATTATATGGTTTAAACAGCTTTTAGAAGGCATGAAGGTTGAGATCAAAGAACCAGTTGTTATGTTTTGTGATAATACAAGTGCAATAAATATTTCAAAGAATCCAGTAATGCATTCCAAAACCAAGCACATTGCAATTAAATATCACTTTGTCAGAGAATTGGTGCAGGACAAGAAAATCAGATTGGAATATATTCATACAAAAGAACAAATTTTAGATATCTTCACCAAGCCACTACCTAAGGATGCATTCTTGTATCTAAGAGGCAAGTTAGGGGTCACTCCCCTGTCCGAGGTTCACTAAATAAAGTTTTAGTGATGCATCAACCAGAACATGTTGAAGATCAATCAGTTGATGCAGCATAGTCAAGGAATCATTGCATATGAATCAGTACATAAGGTACATTGATATTTTACCGGAACTATGTAAGTTGTCTTTGGAATGTGTTTTCAAAGAGGGAGAGTTTGCTGTCATTTCAAGAAATTTCTAAGAAGAATAATTTGAGAAGTTAAGAGGGAGAGTTCTCAGATTAGAGAAAGAAGTTTGAAGATAATGAGAATCGGAATGAAGCTAAGGATATGTTTCTTACTCTTGGTTTATCTGTGAAATTTCATTGTGCTATGACATGTTGTGTTGCCATCAATGCCAAAGAGGGAGATTGTTGGATACAATTGTCTGAAGGACATTGTTGGATTAGCTATGTGTTGTCTTTGATGTCACACAAATGTCATATCAATTATCGTTCTCAGTATCTATCGAATTTAGTTGGTCAGCTAGATGATTTTTAGTGTCTACCGAGTTCTCTCGGGTGTCTAAAGGAAACATGACAAGATATCAGTGTTAACCGAGCCTCCTCGGTTATCGAAGGAAATTAGTGGTTACCGAGCTCTCTCGGTCTCCAAAGGATGTTGCAGAATTTGCTATGGTTACCGAGTTCTCTCAGTCACCGAAGGAAATCTTTTCAGGATTAATGTTTACCGAGCAAGGTCGGCCCTTTCAATAAATTTTGTTATTACAGTCTGTTTATCCTAGCTGACTGTTATAATAATTATTAGTGCCGACTTGTCAATCTAAATGATTATGAAATGGCATATATATATAGAAGGTAAAATGATGAATAAAACATATACAGCATGCAGAAATCATTTTGAAGAAAGGTGTGTGCGAATTTTGAAGGATGGTCAGATATCCTTGAGGAGCAGCAAAGATTTAATTGATCAGTAAGGATCTAGTGAAATAGAACAGAGATCTATATTCAGCAATTCAGTTGTAGGTTATTTCATTGTTACTCTCTAGCAATTGTAGCAGTGATATCAAAATCTCTTAACCGAGTTGGTTTAACAACCATTTTGTAAATCCTCTAACAAGGTAATAGTTCTGTTGAATTGTTTCAAGACCTCTTACAAGGCCACTCCTAGCAGGGTGATTAAATCCTCTAACAAGGTCACACCTAACAGTGTGTTTTGTAACCTTTTACCGGGTTGGCTTCTAACTGGGCATCACTTTAGAAGAGTGAAAAATAGTAACTAGTTACATTGGTGGTTTTTCCCATATTGGGTTTCCACGGTAAATCTGGTGTCTCTTGTGTTCATGTTATTTTCTTTATTCATGCAAGTTAATCAGTGATGAATGCTTAAGAACAATTTAATTATTACATACTTCAAGGATCAAGTTTTTAGCATTTCTCTGTATATCTACCGAGTGGAACAGTAAATAATTTGTTAAGATATTTAAGGGATTAGTGGTAATATTTTTGTGGTTAACTGATTCACCCCCCCCCCCCCCCCTCTCAGTTACTGCATCTATATTTCCAACACATACATCCTAGTGGGAGAAACTGATGGAGAGAAGAGTATGTAATCAGATTAGGACCAAAGGAATCTTTCTTCTAGGGGGAGATAATTAGTGAGGAGAATGAGTCAAAGAAAATCTAAAAGACAATATGTTTGATTGGTCTCAAAGGGGAGACTATTGGTTTTTTATTACATTACTATTTTTTTCCCATCACATGTTTCCATCAATGCCAAAGGGGGAGATTGTTGGAAATTTTCATGTTGGATGTGTTATCATTGATGTCAACATATAAGAGGAAAAAAAGGGATGTCAACATGTCATCAAGGTACAAAAGAATCTAGAAGATCTATTTGTTGGATTCTAACTAAACTGTTGGAAGTTAGCCAGTGGAACAAGATGTTCAGAGATCCAATCAGGTCCAAATATTGAATATATGAATTCGTGTACATGGGATATTGTTGATGAAGGTCAATACTCAGTTCACTCCAAGTTTAGAAGATAACATGAAGAGTTGAATATGATTCAAGGTCAAAACAAGTGACTGGAAGACAGAGTGACAGATAGTGTTGACAAGTAGACAAAAAAGGGTTTAGTGTGTTGAATCAAGTTGGAATCTAGTGGAGCACACTTATGAGTTTGTTTGGGACATACTCAAATGTCCTCAACTCAAAGAGTTGATACTTCATAGGTCTACATGATATAATTCTATTGTCTCATAGGTTAGTGTTAGTGTTCTTGAGGAACAAGTGAAAAAGGGTTGGCAAATCCAATGGTTGTAGTAGATTTGTATAGATGAGTGTTTATCATGATGCTACAAGATGTTCTTGATGAGTTGGCTTTTGGATCAATAATAATATTTTTATTATTATTCTTGGTCTTGGTCAACTAGGTTGGTAAATCATGTTGTGCAAGTGGTAAACTATGAAATCTGAGAGATTTATGATCTCTAGGTGGTTATAATGAGTTGTGAGCTAGATTTGATGGTCAGAGATGGATTTGACATGATATTTGGCATGAGGATTTGAAAGGAAGATGAGTTAGGGTTTAGAGACCTAATTCTTGATATAAGAAGATGAATTAGGTAAAATTCAGTTGTGGATCGTGGATGTTCATGCTAGAGGGTGCTAGAAAAGGAAGAGTCCGATCATGTGATGATAAAAAATGGTTCAACAAGAGGTTGAATAGGTATCTTCATTGTGCTACATTGGAGTTGTATCAAACATGAGGTAGATGTCATTTTCACAATTCACAAAATCTCAGATCATTGTAGTGATTAGTTTGTAAGGAAGTGAGCCTTCCTCAGGGTTGTAGCTCAAAGATTTTTATTTGAGAAGTGATCTCTAGGAAGTGAGCTTGAATGAAAGTATATTCCCCATAAATTTTTAATAGTTTTATACTTCTAACAATGTATTTTCTTATTGTGGGTAATCAGCCCCACCGTGGTTTTTCCCTTAACAAGGTTTCCATGATAAAAATCTTGTGTCAACTTGTGTGGATGTGTTTTTGATTTGTGTATACATACATGCTTTATATTTCTTTTGGTCAGATCAGATCTAAGGGTTCACAAGTTTAAGGGTTTTGGGGGTTTAAGGGTTTGAAGTTTAAGATTGTAGGAGCAACTAATTCAACTCCCCACCCCTCTTAGTTGTTCTTTTCTATATTATCAACAACAATTACTAGTGCAATGTTGATCATAGGTATAATGACTTTAATGCAATGACATGTTAAATTTACTAAGCTTATGAATGCAATGTCAAGAATGTCTGAATGTTTCCATTGTCACTATTGATGTAATGTGTGTGAGAATAACTTGTCCATGTATCCACAATATAAAATATTCAACTAAATGATATAATGGTCATAATGCAAAAGTAATCTAAATGATGCACTGCATATGACACTAAATGCAGATGTCATTATTACCTCATAAATGAATGATGATGTATTGTGACTTAGTACCAAACTGAATTACATAAACCTTGTCATGAAAATAACTGGAATGATCAAATGAAAATGATATCAACCTCAACCTGAAATCAATTGGCATGATCAAACTAACATGATATCAACCTTAAACTATCATGAAAGAATGAATCTTTCATAATACCATAAACTGAATAGGTTGATCATAATACTTGGAAACTAAATATTTCATTATATTAATGCTTCCATGCATATTGTTAGTGTGTTTGACAACAAGGATAACAACAAAGAGGTGAGAGAAACAAAATATAGGTCATCTTCCCTATTCATGCATAGATGTGTCGATGAGTGAAGGAATAAAAGTAGAACTTTCTAAAGAGTTAGTGATCTAAAACATTGATTAAAAAATATTTATAGTTAGAACTAAAAAATCATATTATGCAAAACTATTATATATTCTTGATGTATTTGTCCTCAGCTACTAACTAATCACTTCCAAGTGAAATATGTTGGTTTGGAAAAACCTTTATGAGATTTTGGAGCATGAAAATGTTAAAAGCTAAGCAATCTATCACCTATGAGACATCTCTTTTTCTTAATCTAATAACTTTTATATTTTCTACATTTCAATGTAAAGGATGTCTCAAATAGAACAGTATGAGGAAGACTATAAATTTTTTGACAATTTCAAATAAAAATACTACTAGCTTTTGTTATTACAAAAAGCTAATCTCTTATATGATTTTGTTAAATGATTTAAAGCTAAACCCTTATATGGGAAGTTAACAAGAAGCCAAATATATATTATAAAGTTTCTCATACAATCCCACTTGGGAAATTTCATTTCTATTAGAATGTATACATGTTTACATTATAACAATCTACGTTAATTATTTAATTGTAGAAATAAGGATATTTCAATAATTTATTAAAAATATTAATGTTGACTAACATATTTGGATCTTAAACTATCAAAAGATGAGTGGTGAATTACATTTGATATCTTAGTAGAATTGACCTCAAAAACCTTGTCAACATGGAACATGACTATATTTATTGTGGTTAGTAATTATGATAATTGTATTATTGAGGAGATTGTTTCAAAATTTCGTTCTTACATGTTACTTATAAGAATCGTTATTAGTTCTATAATCATTGTTGTTGTAATAAAATTATAAGAAATATTGTTGATCGCAATGATAAGTAAAAACTATTATTGTTAAGATTGGTCATTGTCTTCGTCAAATGCAGGGCATCACTGTTGTACTATTACAATTATAGATAGGATTATAAGTACAATTACAATTTTAATTAAAAAAATTGATATCTTAGTAGAATTGACCTCAAAAACCTTGTTAACATGGAACATGACTACTTTTATTGTGATAGTAATTATGATAATTGTATTGTTGAGGAGATTGTTTTAAATTTTCATTCTTACATGTTACTTATTAGAATCGTTATTAGTACTATAATCATCGTTGTTGTAATAAAATTATAAGAAATGTTGTTGATCATAATGATAAGTAAAAATTATTGTCGTTAAGATTGGTCATTGTCATCATCAAATGCAAGGCATCACTATTGTACTATTACAATTATAGATAGGATTATAAGTACAATTACAATTTTAAATAATTAATTGGTTTGGTAAGGATCAAACATCAAATGCAAGGCATCACTACTGTACGTTTACAATTATAGCTAGGATTATAAGTACAATTCAAAATTGAAAAATCAGTAATAAGAATATGATTATAATTATAGCTACAAATATGATTACTACTTTAATTAAAATATTAGTAAAGTACTTGGATTTCAATATTATTTTTACACTTCAACTAATTTCAAACTACCATTAACGAATCACTATAGTCTACAATGACAAGTACTAGCCACTATGTGGCACTTGTTTAATTGGTTTATTTAATCCCATGATGTATATTTCATTAAATATACCCTAAGAGTTATATTTGTAAGTTGCTATGTCACTTTTTGGGGCCCATGGAAGTGTTGGCTTACCACATATACAGTGTGGAACATGAAATTGTGGCACTTGGCACTATGGTGCACTTTTGGAAGAGAGAGTTTGTAGAAACCTCTCAAAGGTGTGTTTGGGTTCCATATGTCCTTATTTTGTTGAGTTGACTCTTAGCAAATAATGGAAACTACTATTTTAGGACTTATGGGTTGAGAGGAGTTAATGTTTGGTAGCTTATATTTATTGTGAGTTCATTTTGGCAAGTAGATTTATGCATATTAGATGTTTGAATGTGGATTTGACAAGTTTCCATGTGATAGTTATTTTATTTGGAAAGTTACTATTTTGGAAGGATTTTTGTTAGTAGATTAGAAAGTTCTATTTTCAATGTGTCAAGAACATAAAAAGTTGCTTTTGACACCACTTGACTACCTAGGTGGGGGAGATGGCTTTGGAAATAATGGGCACCTACCTTTCATGTTTTGGGCTCTATAAATATGTTGGCCCCTTAGTTGTTTTCATGAGACACTTTAGTTATTATCTAAGATGTCGTATTGATACTGAAATCACTCCAAAAATCTTTGTTGTTGTGGCTACACATGAAAGAGAAAAGACTCTGAATAGTGTATTGTAATCTTTAATACTAATTTAATAATTGATTTGTGCTTTTAGTGTGTTGGTTTTTCTGTAAGGATTTTCCCATGCATATTTAGTTTTCATTATTTTATGTGTTTGTGTTTTGAAACTTTTCATTATTTTGTGTGTTTATGCATTCTAAAGCTACTTTTCCTTTGTGCATCTAAATCTATAACTAATTAAGGGTTTACAAGATTTTTTTTGCATTCACTCTCTTGTAAGATTTTGCATTAGGAAGGTTTTTTCCACATTCTACTCTTATTTCAAATTGTTATGGCAAAATCTTGAATTCCCTAAATTATATGATAAGACAAAGTATTTAAAGACTAACTTTAATTAGAATGTGAAATCAACACCTAGGTCAAGAAATTTTAAGACAAATCAATAATATTTGTTTGTGATGTCATATTAGGAGTGTATTGCATTCTTGATTATTTTTTATTAGGGTAAAATTAAGTTTTGAAAGAGCCCTAAAACCCTTTATAGTCATATTTTGAAGGGGATCTGGAACCCCCAAAGAAGAAGAACTATTAGAGAAAAAACATTATAAAATTGCAACCAAAAAACTAGCAAACATACAACAACCTAAGAAAATGGATCATAAAAAGCTCCAACTGCCCAAGAGAACCAATAGGCATAAGCATCACATCAAAATGTATAGGGTTTTCAAGGCTCCCTTAACCTTACAAGTGATCCAAGGGTTTTTTCCAAGCTCCCTTAACCTGATAGTAGGTTTTGGTAAGGCTCTCATAACTTGAAATTTAGCCTACAACAAGATACAACAACAAGAAGAGCAAATTGGACCAAAAAGATCCTTCCAAATGATGTGGGCCATGGGGTTTTGAAAGGCCCCCTAGACCTTATCGTTGGGTGTTACTGTGGCTCCCAAAACCATCATCTCAAAAAGCCTTGAAAGATTGATCATCAAAAGACCAACTGAAACTATGGGGTTTTGAAAGGCTCCTTAAACCTTCACTATGGAGTTTTGGAAGGCTCCCCAAATCTTTTTCACATACAGCCTCATAGAGTTGATCATCAAAGAGCTAGCTGAAACTCTGGGGTTTCGAAAGGATCCCCAAACCTCCATGATGGGCTTTTGAAAGGATCCCTGAACCAACACAAGGTTTTTAAAGGCACCCCAAATTGTCAAAAGGGTATTAAACTTGGCTCTCACAACCAAAGTGTTGACACTAGAGAAGATACCCCACCAATTCTTTCATTCTTGATTGTTGTTCTCAACCTTCATTCATCTTTACTAAATTAGTCCATCAAAGAGTTTGCTTGAAGAGAACATGACTCTCACAATTTAACAAATTATCTAAAGATATTTATCACTTATCATTATACAAATTTAAATACAAAAAATAAAATGAACAAACTTTATTTTACAAAAATTCAAAAAAAAATTTTACAAATTTATACTAAATAAAAATCATAAATAATAAGATAATAATATATTATCTAATTTACATGTTGTAAATTTAAATTATCAATATCTAAATGAATAAATTATTGACATCTAAACAACATATATCTCCATTAAAATTCAAACAAAATACACACAAATTTTATTTACTTCAAAAAATTTAAATATTCATTATAGCAAAATATCGACATGGATACATTTCTATATAAGGTAGTATATTCATGCTTTACATATACTATACTTTTAATGAGAGTGGTAAGACACGATGAAAATGACAAGAATTTTTTTATATTTAACTTAAACTATAGCCATTTAATATTTCTAAACTTGATACCAAATCAAAATATAGTAATCTTACATTTTTTCTAATTATTAACATTGCATGTACGGAAGGGGCCAAAACGTTTGGAAAGTTCCCTTCCACAATACCTTAAATTAAAATAACTCATTAAAATATTTCAATCAAATGCTATTGAATAATATAAAAATATAAATAAGGTGTTTCAATTCCCAATAATTGGTGACGTAAGTAGATTGGTGCATGCAAGGTTGTAATATGACTAAGAATTGCTTTTCCTATCCTAAAAGTTATGTATTATTGAAGGGAAAATAATTTATAAAATTATTGTCGGAGGAATAATGCTCATTTTTAAATTGACTCGTTAGAAAAACATTTAAAATGCCATGCAATATAGGATATGGAAGAGTGTGCCATACTTCACAAAAGAGAGATTTTTTAATAGAATTTTGAAATGAGAAGGGTTTTGGGCGGCAAATGTCATGGAAGGTTTAGTATGCTAATTTAATCACTTTTCAATGGGAGAATTGAGAGTACAATGTTTTTTTGTTTTTGTTTTTTATGGAAGTTCAGATCTGTGAGGCTGCTCAGTAGAGGCATGAAGCCTGGAAGTAACCAACCAGCGAAGGCCCACCACAAAGATGTTTTAGCAACCTGATATGGGTGCAGTCGTGCCTAAAACCTCTTCGGCTAAGAGCCAAGGATTGAGGGGTATCCATTCCGCCAAAATCGCTTGGGGTATGATCCCGGCCTCATCCCTTATGATGTCAGAGACTTGCACTCAACAAGACTTGATCCCTGGTGGGTTCATTGAAAACCATTCAACTTCACCAGCAAACCAAGGGCCCATTGATAGAGTATAATGTTGATAATTATAGATAGGCAAAATTAAAAAGATGTTGAAGTTAGTTTATGAAAAAGTTGAAATTAAGAAAATTTATTAGTTTATTTTTTTAAATAATTTTATGTTTTTGGTGAAAGTTTTATGTTGTGGTATTCATTAAAAGTAGTTAGATTAGATAGTAGTTTTTAAATGGTTTGGTTAGATTTATTCCTGATGAATTTCAATTTAGGGTAAGTGGATAACAAAAAAAAGAGATTGAGGAGTGGTCTATGATGAAATGGAATTCAAATGTAGAAGTTCATCTTCTAAAGGTTGTGTATAGTCCTTTTAGATATAGCTTTAAAAACTAAAGTAAACATTAACTAAGGAAATAGTTCATTTAAGACATATGGAGATATGGGTGTTAGCATGGGTGTAAACTTCTCAAGTTCATATTTTTTATATAATTAGAATATCTGGATGAGATTGTATGGTATTTCTTTGGAATTATGGATCAAATCTAGTTTAAAAGGTATAGCTAAAGGTTTCAGGGTATTAAAGGAGATGTATTAAGTAATTCTAAATATAATGAAAATTGTGGTTGCGAGAATATGGATTCACGTAGTTATGAGACTCCTTTTATCAAAGAGCATTTGCATAAAATAGACAATAAGGCTTTTGTTCAAAAGATAGTTTATGAAAGGGTATCATTCACATACTACAAATGTCATAAACTGGTCACAGAGCTTCCTCAACTGTAGGGATTAAAAGGGGCCTATTTCAATAAAATGTAAATACGAAATGGGAGGTTAAAGTGTGTTTGTATTTCACCAAAGTGTGCTTTGGGAAGGAAAGAAGAATGGTTTTTATTTGAAAGTCAAACCCTATATCTTAAAGCTTATTTTTAGATGAGAAAAGAAAGATTTCAAATTCTTTGCAAGTGTCTAGTTAGAGAGTCTTATTAATTAAATAATTGGATATTTCATTTGTAGTAAAGAAATAATAGCTAATTAGTGGCGTACTTTGCACGCACACACCATATTCACAACAATGACCCACTCTCGTTGCTTTAATCTTAGGTCAATTTGGTGAATCAGTTTCTAGTTTTGTTCCTTTAGGGAAGAGTTTGAGAGAATTTTCTTCTTAGATCTTGGGGGGTCTAGAAATGATTAAGTCTTGGTCAAGATGATAATTGATATTATTAACAAACCAAGATTGACAAATAAGAGAGATTAAAAATTCAAGTATTAAGTTCTTAGTTAGAAGAGAGGCCAAAAGTTTAGAAAATCAAGAAGTTTGAGAAATCCTTCACCTACTAGAATCCCTAACATAGCCCAAAAGTCATAGTTCATTGAATACTCTAGTATTTGAAATTCATATGCTCCTCTAAAGCCCACAAATCCATCAAGTGGGTAAAAAGATAAGTTTTGTTGCAATTAAAAAACTTGAGCTTGTCGTTTAGTGCTTAACAACTTGTCACACAAAGAGGCATTAATAAGGACTTCCTTTAGGGGTTTAAAATGCAAACTTGAATCATTTTATCTCATTGTGTTGTCCAAGTCAAAAAATTGGAGCGTCCGGGTGAGCTAAAAGTTGAGTTCAAACTGCTATGATAGATCAAGGCATTGTTTCTCATCAATTTGCAAGCCCTAAAATGGTGAGTAATCTTGTCCTTAGTTCCTATATTGAAGATTTGTTGTCAACTATGAATTGAACACATGAGTTTTTTTTAAATATCTTGATCTTAAGTTGAATGTGTAGATCTAGGCATCTTTTGTTATAATGTTTTTATTATTCATAGTTATTTTTGTAGATTCAATGGATGTGTGCAAGATCATAATATACCAAGCTATGCCCTTAAGTGGCAATGAAAAATTAGAAAATCAGGGTTAGTCAACTTGACATAAAAAGTTGAACATCTTATCAACCTTATGTCAAAAAGTTGTAAGAATAGAATCTGTAGGAAATTGAATGTAGTTTCTAAACCACAAGTCCTTTTCTATAAAAAAAATTAATCTAATTGTTGAAAATTTTAGATTTCAATGTAGTAGTACAAAAATTTTAGGGAAAAAATAAAAATTACATGTATCTCTGACCACCTTAATCACAATCAAATGATGATATTTTTTTACAAAATTCTAGATATAAGTAGTAGACTCACACTCGAATGTGACATATTTTTGTGTAACTTTTTCCACCTTAACTAATTTTAAACTTCACAAAATTGAAAACTTTTTTTTCTTATAGTAGGTGAAGGATAGAATGTGACACATATTTCAGATTTCAATTAGTTAAACCATTTGAAAGTTATAGTTGTTTTTCAATTAGTTTGTCAATCAAGACTTAGGTAACTCAATTAAAAAATAAGTAATAATTACTTACTGAACTAGAAATTTGGCAACAATTATATTGATGGAAATTTGATAATCTCTTTATGAAACCCTTTTCGTTTCATCAAATTTGAGTGAAAAAAGGTCGTCAGCTACATGGTCGAAGCCTAGAGATTAGAGGAAGTATGGTAAACACATTTTTTGGGTTGACCATCCACATTTGGCATTCCAAAGCCAAAACTCGAGGCAAATCTGAAGTCAAATCGAGTATCTGAAGCCAAATCGGGTATCCGATTATAAATCAGAGACCTAATTTGGACAGGTTTGAATTCAAATTTCACTTGTCCCACCAACGTCATTTGGGTTATTTTTTATTTGAAATATTCATTAGTTGATTTATAAGGATTGAATTTGTGATTTTTTTATTTATATTTGTTCATTGTTGTATTTTAATTTATTTATATTTTATTTTTAAAAAAAAATTTTATAAAAATGGCCAAAGCCATCGATTTTTATTAAAAAACTACTTCAGTGGGGCTCCAGGAGGAAAGAAGTAGGAAGAAAACCTCCCTTCTTAGCCAATATATACAAATATATACAAGTGGTACCCAACCACCAAAAATAAAAAAATGTGCCAAGAAGGCTTACATTCGAATGACGATCAACATAATTAAACACTCCAGGGTAGAAACAAAGAAAAGACATTAGCTATCACCTAGCCTGAACATTACAAAAAACCAAAACCATGGAGACTACTCCAAATAGACATCAATGGGAGCCTCGAGTATGGCAAGGGCACCTGCTTATTTTATTTTATAATATTTTTTTAATTAAAATATTATCTTTATAGATTATTTAAATAATGTACAAAATTAAAAAATATATGTTTTTAGATATTCTCTTTTAGATTATGTGATATATTATATAATATAATACTTATACTAATATTAATATAATATAATATAATACTTAAACTAATATTAATATAGTATAATACTAATATTATACTAATATCATAAAATTAATATAATATTAATATTATAAAAACAAAATCCAAAACAAAAATAAAAAACTAAAATCAAAATTGAAAATAGCGTTAAAATGAAAATGTTGAAATTTCAAATGAAAAGCAAAATTTGGGCAGGAGCAAATCAGATATCTGATTTTGTGTCGGATACCCAATTAGGCTTATGCATCGTAATTAGCTTTGGTCATGTGTACTAACACCGAGGCCTACTACAAAGTTAACACAAATTTTAGTGCATTTTGGGATGAGTGAAATAGAGATTTTTTTCACATCGCCACTTTTTGGCATACCACGATCCTGTACATGCCCCAATATTAATGCAAGGTCGAAAGGGTTTAAAAAATAGAATATATTGATAATAAGATACCTTGGGTTTATATATGACAAATGGAATACTTTTACTAGGAAACATTTGAAAAAAAAATAATATTATTCATGGTCGGTTAAAGATAAAACTCTATTTGTTAAAACCCAAGGCACCAACCTATGTTCATGTAAACCATGTAGAATTTATGCATGACAAGAGTAGAAAAAAGGTCGTGGAAACCCTATTTTGAGAAATGCCCCTTATGATATCAAATGGTCTATCAAAATTCTATATCCGCAACAAAACTCAGATCCCTATACAATTTGGTTATAGGGAAGGACTTTCAAAGCTTAAAATCACAAAATAAACGATGACACTAGCTATGGGGCCAAAAATCTACATGGTGACCCATCTGCACCTTTGCATGGCCATACATACCATGAATAACTCACGTACTATGTACAACAACAATCAAATCAAAATTTTGAGGTGCTGCAAACAACAGTCAAATGCTTGGTACGGTATGGCTCTCATTCTCCTCTCTCTAACAAACATAGCTATCAAGATTGATGAGAAATTTTTTTACCACAACAAGACTTAGCTACTTTTCTATGAACTATTAATCTACAAACTATTAATGTTTATTATTATTATGTTTATATTGTTATTGAATTGAAAATATACTTTTGAATAAAATTTGTAAATATATTAAATTTGAAGGCATTAGGTAAAATAGAAGATGTTATTTAAGTCAATTTATTTTTTACATTTATATTTACACTTCTTTTACCAACAAATTATAAAATTGAACAAAGCAACTTTATAGATTATTAAACAAATTAAAAATATAACATTATGAAGATTTAAAGATTAAAAATGGAGCATGTTCTCCAAATACTTTTGTCATATTTTTTTTAATAGTTTATTTAGATTTATTTTATAACTCACTAATTATATATATCATTTAAATTGAACATTTCATAAAATATATATTTAAAAAAAAAATTAACTATAAAATTTTATGTAAAAAGATTAATTAAATAATAAAATTTTAAAAACATAGAGTGGGCATTTTTATTTAAATATTGAGAAGGTTAATTGAATTATGAAAATTAAAGAAAATTATTTCTATAATGAAATATATTTGATATTATTTTTGAATTATAATGGTCAAGATTTATAAGTGTGACTTGATCTTGATATTTGACATTAATCTAATAGTTGGGTAGAATCTAATAGTTAAGTATAAAATGAAAGTTAAAATATGTTGAACAAATAAGCAAAATGAACATGAAAAATAGGTATATGCACATAAATAAGATAAAATGAAACAATCTCTCTTTCTCTCTCTACCCAAATTTCAACTATATTAAATAATTATTTTAACTTTGTCAAATAATTATTCTAAATGTTTTGATTTAATCATAAATATGGTAAGGTTAGGTTTAAACTCTATAGTTTTAGGCATATAACTAAAGAAATTATTAAGAATAATTATAATCTTAATATTATAATTATCAAGAAAATTATAATTTTAAAATTATTAGATTTATGGTTAGGGCTAGGTTTATGATGTAGGTTAGGCTTAAACTCTATAGTTTTAGGCATATAACTAAAGCAATTATTAAGAATAATTATAACCTTAATATTATAATTATTAAGAAAATTATAATTTTAAAATCATTGGATATATGGTTAGGGCTAGGTTTATGATGTAGGTTACAATTAGCATTAGAATTAGGATTACAAGTAAAGTTGCATTTTATTAGCATTAGAGCTCAAATAAGGTGTTAGAGTTAAGCTCAACATTAGAACTAAATTTAGAGATAAATAATGTTAGGTTCCAATTGGGATTAGGATGTTCAATTAGGGCTAAAGTTAAGTTAGAGTAATAAGAAAAATATTTGAGTTAGGATAAGGGATCAAATATGATAAAAGTAAGGGATTAATTAGAATTGGTGTTAATATTATATTAGGTTTTAAATAGAGTTAGCATTAAGGTTCAATTAGGTTAGATTTAATTTTAGATTAGAGTTAAGGTAAGGGTTAAGATTAAGGTTAGGGTTAGAAATAAGAATAAGGTTAGGGTTAAGAATAAATTATTTTAAAATAAAATATAGTGATTTAAAAAATATTTTTGTTATTTTCTAATTATATTATATAATTTTAATTTGAAAATACATAATTATATTATAGCATATTTATAATTTTGAATTATTGTTGCAAAAGGTTTGTAAGTAGAAAATTAATTTTAAAAGTTAAAATAAAATAATTTAAAGCTAACAATTATAGAAAAATAAATAAATAGATTTTGAAAATCTATGATAATGATCATTTCAATTTTAAATTTTTTAAATAAATTCTTTTACAACTGAAACAAGGAACATTGAATAATAAAATAAAATTTTACATCTAAATATTTTTTTTATTAGAGTTTTAAGACAATATGGGAGACGAGATAATATTCATCTTCTCTACTTTCTAATAAGACAATACCCATCACCGAATTAATTTTCACAATAAAATAATTTAAATCGTCGTACTTAATTCATAAACTACAAAGATCTTGTCTAGAATGTATTCTTAATCAAAGAGAGAGAGAGATGATTATAGAAACATTTTTATTTAATCTTCATAATTCAATTAAATTTAAAATTTCCACTCTGTATTTTTTTAATTTTTATTATTTAATTAATCTTTTCACATAAAATTTTATATTTAATTTTAATATATATATATATATATATATATATATATATATATATATATATATATATATATATATATATATATATATATATATATATATATATATATATATATATATATATATATATATATATATATATATATATATATATATATATATATATATATATATATATATATATATATATATATATATATATATATATATAATGTTCAATTTAAGTGATATATAATAGTTTGAATCATAAAATAAATCTAAATAAATTATTAAAAAAATATGACACACGTATTTGGAGAACATGTTCCATTTTAAATCTTTAAATCTTCATAATGTTATATTATTAATTTGTTTAATAATCTACAAAGTTGCTTTGTTCTATCTTATAATTTTTTGACAAAAATAGTGTGAATATAAATGTAAAAACTCAATTTACTTAAATAATCTCATCTCCTATTTTACCTAATGTCTTAAAATTTTGCTCAAAATTTATGAATTTATTCTAATGTATTTACAAATTTTACTCTAAAATAATTTTTCAATAATATCAATATAAACATAATAATAGTAAACATTAACAATCTATAGATGTAAATATTTCTCGAATGGCTAACTCTCTTGTGGGGAGATTCTTGGGATCTCACCCTAATATCGAGGTGGTTAGGGAATTTGCTAAAAAGAAATGGAGTCTGAAAGGTCAAGTGGAGGTGGTTGCTCTTCCCAAAGGATGTCTGGCTTTTTCCTTATCGTGTGAGGAGGATTTAAGGTTTATTCTTTGTGAGGGACCTTGGATGATAGGAAAGCATTCTATGATCATGCATAAGTGGTGTCCTAACCTAGATATGCAAAAGGATCATAATGTGCAGGCGCTAGTCTGGGTTACTCTTCCGGGCTTGCCTCTTGAGTTTTGGATGGAAGACATCTTTAAGGGCATTGCTAATGTCTTTGGGGAGCTCTTGTCTATGGACCTAGTCACAGTCTCTAGAAAATGCCTTACTTATGCAAGAATCTGTGTTGGAGTGCAACAAGGAGTGGATATGCCGGAATCAATCACCCTTCAGTCCAAACTTGGCTCCTAGGTCCAGAAGATAGAGTTTGAATCTACACCCTTTGCTTGTTTTCATTGCAAGAAAACAGGCCACTGGGCGAAACAATGTCCAAAGACATTACCCCAAAAGAAAAAAATGAAAAAGATTTGGGTAAAGAAGGTTGTGGATGGATTGAACTCGATGGGGAGTAGTAGTAATGAGAAGAAAGAAGGAAAGGAGAATGGGAAGGGTATTCCTAGTGAAGGATGCAACACATCTCATTCTGATTCTGAATAGAAATTAGCAGGTAGCACTAAAGTCTTAAAGGAATCCAAAACTAAAAGCTCTAATGACTCCGTAGCGGGACATATTCAGAGCAGGCCCCTGGGGATAAAAGAGGGTAATAATAACTTTGATGTTGGCATGTTCAAGCAAGAAATGTCAGGTGGTTATGGCCTTTTCCCCCCTCTCAGAGTTTGGTTATATGGCAAGATGCCCAAGTTTGGCCAATTTTGGGCTTTTCAGAGGAGGGGTTTTAGAAGAACTTTGGTTCTCCGAGGGGACCAGATAAGGTAGCACCATGCCCTTCTAAAGCTATGTGGAGTGATGTGGTGGATTTAGAAAGGGCCCTTGGGGGATCAGATGAACTGAATGAAGAAGGATGGTCCAAAGTGGAGAAGAAAAAGACAACTAAAAATGTTAAGAAACCTAATAATAAAGATGGAGGATATATGAAGAATGTCTCCTCAATCCTCAAAAGCACTAGAAGCAATAAGATTGGAGATTTGGGGGCTCCCCATGTTTCCCCAGGAAGACCCTCAAACCAAAAGAGGCAAGCACTTGAAACCAGTAAGTGTTTAGCAGATGGTAGGCAAAAGACCATCCTAGAGTCTGGCCCATTCCTTAAGCAATGAAGTTTATATCATGGAATGTAAGAGGATTAAATAATCCTCACAAGCAAGCAATGGTCAAAAACATGATTAGAGACAACAAGCCTGATATTGTTCTTTTACAGGAGACTAAGATGTCTAAAGATAAAGTGGAGAAAATCCAATTTTTTTGTAATGGCAGGTCCCATGGTAGTGATGTGGATGGTGCCTCAGGAGGGATTGTGACTAGCTAGAATTGCAATATTATCAAAGGGGAAGTTTTATCCAGTGGCAACAATGTGACTAATATTAGAATTTGGCACATCAAGGATGGCACTTCTTGGGTTTTGACTAACATTTATGCTCCGAACACTAGGTGGGGTAGGAAATCTTTTTGGAGGGAAGTCTCTAGTTTTAGGAGAGATTTTGCTAATGATGGATGGATCATAATGGGGGATTTTAATACTCCTTTGAAGGAAAATGAAAAATTTGGGGGTGGTCAACCCAATCTGGAAAGAAGAACTGATCTTATGGAATTTATTAATAGTCAAGAATTGCATGACATTGATCTGCAGGGTATTAACTATACTTGGACCAACAGGAGAGAGGGTAATGAGCTCATTTATGTCAAGCTTGATAGAGCTCTTGTTAGCAGCATTTGGTTAAACCATTATTCTTGTGCCTTATCTGCCTATGTCAAAGCTGGTTATGACCATTATCCGATAACCATAAGAGCTAATTTCAATGGCTTGAAAAGGAACTTCCCTTTTTGATTTGAGAAAATGTGGACAATCCACCCTAACCTTGAAAGGTTGATTGAGGTTTGGTGGAGTATTAGGATTGAAGGAACGATGATGTTCAAAGTTGTTAAGAAAATGAAAAATGTGAAGGACAACATTAAAAAATAGAATAAACAAACTTTTGGTAACATCTTTACTAATAAAAAGAAAATTGATAAGTAGGAGATATTTTCCACAGCAAGTCAAATTGTGATATTGCTATCAGGATTCAACTGTGTAGTGTTTTGAGTCAAACTCATTGACCCATGATTCATGAGTAGTGGTTCACATGAACCCATCTCTCATGAGAATGAATGGAACACTTAGCACTCATTGGATCTAGGTGATGCTCATAGAGGTGAAGCACCGGGACTTCTCGGGAGGTCACCCATCCCAGTAGTACTCTAACTTGAGCATGCTTAACTATGGAGTTTCCTCCATGGTTAAACCCACTCTGCTTGCAACCCCATTTGCAAAACCTTCACCAAGTGTTGTGCCTTATGAACCACTCATTATAAATCCCCTTAAGCTCATCAATTGATAAGCAGGAGATATTTTCCACAGCAAGTCAAATTGTGATATTGCTATCAGGATTCAACTGTGTAGTGTTTTGAGTCAAACTCATTGACCCACATGATTCATGAGTAGTGGTTCACATGAACCCATCTCTCATGAGAATGAATGGAACACTTAGCACTCATTGGATCTAGGTGATGCTCATAGAGGTGAAGCACCGGGACTTCTTGGGAGGTCACCCATCTCAGTACTACTCCAGCTTGGGTTCGTGTGAACCACTACTCATGAATCATGGGTCAATGAGTTTGACTCAAAACACTACATAGTTGAATCCTGATAGAAACATCACAATTTGACTTGCTGTGGAAAATATCTCCTACTTATCAATTGATGAGCCTAAGGGGCTTTCTAATGAGTGGTTCATAAGGCACAACACTTGGTGAAGGTTTTGCAAATGGGGTTGCAAGCAGAGTGGGTTTAACCATGGAGGAAACTCTATAGTTAAGCGCGCTCAAGCTGGAGCAATACTGGGATGGGTGACCTCCTGAGAAGTCCCAGTGCTTCACCTCTATGAGCATCACCTAGATCCAATGAGTGCTAAGTGTTCCATTCATTCTCATGAGAGATGGGTTCATGTGAACCACTACTCATGAATCATGGGTCAATGAGTTTGACTCAAAACACTACACAGTTGAATCCTAATAGCAATATCACAATTTGACTTGCTGTGAAAAATATCTCCTACTTATCAATTGATGAGCTTAAGGGGCTTTCTAATGAGTGGTTCATAAGGCACAACACTTGGTGAAGGTTTTGCAAATGGGGTTGCAAGCAGAGTGGGTTTAACCATGGAGGAAACTCCGTAGTTAAGCGTGCTCAAGCTGGAGTAGTACTGGGATGGGTGACCTCCTGAGAAGTCCCGGTGCTTCACCTCTATGAGCATCACCTAGATCCAATGAGTGCTAAGTGTTCCATTCATTCTCATGAGAGATGGGTTCACATAGATGGGTTCATGTGAACCACTACTCATGAATCATGGGTCAATGAGTTTGACTCAAAACACTACACAGTTGAATCCTGATAGCAATATCACAAAAAGAAAATTGCTGAAGAACTAAAAGAGATCCAGGATAGCATTTAGAAAGATGGCTATAGTGGGAACACCAAAAAGGAGGAAGATAATAAGTTAATGGAGTATCATGATATTATCTCAAAAGAAGAATGTTTTTGGAGGCAAAGATCGAGAAAGCTTTTCCTAAAACAAGGGGACATGAATTCCAAATATTTCTTCATGACCACTATGAAACATAGAATGTGCAATAAAATCTCTAGATTGCTAGTCAATGATACCATTAGTGAGAAGGAGGAAGATTTCAGAAGTGAGGCCAATAATTTCTTTGAAGTGCTTCTAAAGAAAGCTAAGAACTTGGATTTGGATTGCCAAGGAGAGTTGTTGGATGGTATACCCCTTATCCTGAATGAGGCTCATAATAGATCTATTGCTACTATACCTTCTATGGAGGAAATTCAGAAGGCCATGTTCTCCTTTGATGGAGATAAAGCCCCTGGTCGTGATGGATTTCCTCATTTTTTCTTTCAAAAGTATTGGAGGATTCTGAAAGATGATGTTTCTAATGCTATCAAAGAATTTTTTGGGGCTAGAAGGATCCTCAAGGAATTGAATGGTACCTTTATTGCTCTGATTCCAAAGAGAAGTGGGGCTGATAGTATCGACCAATTCAGACCCATCAGCCTTTGTAACTTGGTGTATAGGATTATCTCTAAAATCCTTACTTCAAGAATCCTCACCTTTCTTTCTTCTATTGTTTCTGGACAGCAGAATGGGTTTGTCCCCAAGAGGCAGATTCTGGACTCAATCATTTTGGTCCATGAAAATATACATTCTTTAACTATATCAAAGAAGGAGGGTTTTTTGCTGAAACTTGATTTGTCCAAAGCTTATGATAGGGTTGACTGGGACTTCTTGATGGCTACTCTAGAGGCTTTTGGTTTTAATAAAAGGAGTAGAGACCTTATCCACTGCTTGGTTTCCTTTTCCACTTTCTCTATTCTCGTGAATGGTTCTCCTACCCCTTTCTTCAAATCTTCTAGAAGTCTTTGTCAGGGGGACCCCCTTTCTCCTATTCTTTTTGTTATTTTGGCTGAATGTTTGGGTAGACACATTGGCAGGCTGGTTAACAGAGGCGAATTCAGGGGTCTGAAACCTTCTTCTAAGGATTTGATGTGTTCGCATCAACATTTCATGGATGATTCCATCATTATGGGTGATGCTTCTATCAAAAATGGTAAAACCATTAAAAAAGCCCTTGACAACTATGCGGGTGCTACTAGTCAGAGTATAAATTGGAATAAGAGTTCTATATTCTTCATCAATGTGCCTAAAAAAAGACAAGAGAGACTTAAAAGAATTCTTGGTTGTGAGGTGGACTGCCTCCCAGAGTCCTATCTTGGGTTACCTCTCTACCTCAATCCCCCAGATTCCTTTTGAAGGGATATGATTGACAAATTTCACAAAAGTCTTGCTAGTTGGAAGGGTGCTCTTCTTAGCCAGGCTGGTAAGATTTTTGTTCTCAAAGCTACCCTTCAAAGTATCCCTCTCTATGCTTTAAGCCTTTTCAAAATACCTAAAAAGTTTACTGATGGTATAGAAAAAATCCAAAAGAACTTCCTTTGGTCTGAAGTTGAGAAAAAGAAAAGGATGGCCCTTATTGCGTGGGAGAAGGTTTGCAAACCGACTAGGAAAGGGGGTCTTGGTCTACGCACTATAAGAAGTTTAAATGAGTATCTCATGGCTAAACTCCTTTGGAGGATGTTCAAGAACAAGGGAGAGTGGAGCACTATATGGCACAATAAATATAATAGGGACATCTTTGACTTCTTTAAGTTCTTGAACTATGATTCTTCCCAAGGTGGATCTTGTATTTGGGGTAATGCTCTTAGAAGAAAGGAGATGATTAAGCAGGGGGTGAAATGGAAGGTTGGTAATGGAAAGAAAATTATTTTTTGGGATGACATATGGTTACTTGATAAACCCCTAAAAGAGGATCCAAGATGGAACGACTGGTCTATCCTTTGTAAACAGCTCCTGGGAAATCAAGTGGAAAACTATTGGGAGGAGGGTAAATGGACTGACTTGTCTAGGTTTGATCCTTCCCTCAGGGGCTTGAATAACCTTTTGAATGTTGTGGTTCTTATTGATGATGAGGACTCCCTCATTTGGAGATTTAGTACTAATGGCTTGTTTTCATTTTCTCTCCTGTATATACAGAACTTTGAAGACAGCCCTGAACCTTGCTGGGCCAAAGCCTGGCTCAAGGGACTAACTCCTAAAATTAATATTTTCTTTTGGATCTTATTGCAGGATAAAGTTCTCACAATTGATAACCTCAGAAAAAGAGGCCTAATTATAACTAATAGATGTTATCTTTGCAAAAATAATGAGGAGAATATCAACCATATGACAATTCATTGTCCTTTCACTAGTCAAATATGGGGAAAGTTCTTTGATCTAATGAATATGGAGTGGGTGTTCCCTCATAACATTCAGGAGTTGTTTATGTGCTGGAAACCACCGACTAAAAACAAGTTTTTAATCTCCTTTTGAAATTTCTTCCTACCCTTTTTGTGCTGGGGGGTGTGGAAAGAAAGGAATGACATAATTTTTAGGGATAAGGAGTCCAATTGGGAGAGTATTTTTCACAAGATTAAGAGTGCTTTGCTGGAGAACTTGGGGTAAAGAACTATCATGATCCAAAGAATGAATGAGAGGCCAAAGTTTATAAGAAGTGGAAGCTTGAAGGAAGGAAAGTTCTAATCCAAAGAAATCTGAGGGAAGAGGCTAGGTGGGACTGTCCTCCTAATGGATGGGTCAAAATCAATTTTGATGGTGCCTCTAAAGGAAACCCCAGAATTGCAAGATGTGGAGTGGTTATTAGAGATGAATTTGGGAATTGCAAAGGGGCTATGGCTATTCCTATAGGCTTCAACACCAATCAGGTGGCAGAGGCTAATGCTGCTCTCTATGGGTTGTTACTTGCCAAAAGGAAGAATTATAAAAAAATATGGATTGAAGGGGATTCCCTAACTATTGTTAAGTGTTTGAAGAACACTTTGACCCCTTCGTTGTCCATAGCCAATGTTTTAAGTAAGGCGAAAAAAATTATTGACACCTTTGAAAAATGCATGATATCCCACGTTTTCAGAGAGGCAAATTTAGTGGCTGAGTGGGCTGTGAACGTGGCTTATAAAATCCACGTGGAAATTGAATGGAATGATGGTTTGGACATCCCTTGTGTTTGATCATCATTAATTAGCAAGGAGAGGACGAGGAGTAAGCAACACATTTTGAATGAAGAGATCATTAATGAGTATTGAGTGCAAAAATTTGTGTGACTATCATGAAGGACAATGGCCTGATTTCAAGACAATTATTGGGGTCCTTTGGCATGAGTTGTGGGCTGTGAATAACATTAATTTTGGTTATTACAGTTCAAAGGAAAAGTTGTAGAGAGAGGAAATTCATTTGAACTTCGGTTTTCTATTATTTCACAAAGCCATGGGAGGTAAAAATAGGAGATGCGACCCAACGGACTGTAGTGACTAGAAACAGAATAAGGAAATTTGGAAAATTATTAAAAATGGGGGTCTGGCAAAATTCTTGGAGAGATTACATGGAGGAAAAGTGGAAGTGACCAGAAATTTCATCAAAACTTGGAACAAGGGAAGCGTTCTAGTGGGCACACAAAACATGGAGGTGACTAAGGAGGTGGTTGTTGAAGCGACTAGCTTGATGACTGAGGGCATCAACTTCTACAAGGACAGGAAGATTTCAGACAAAGCCTTGGAGGCTTTTGCACCCACAAAGCAGGAGAGAGACCGTATGGTTAAGGTGGACAATTCGTACTTTAACCCTAAGTTCATTTCCAGGCCCTGGCACCTTGTTTTATTTGTTATCATAGGCTACATTACCCTTGATGGTAGATATACTATAATCTACAACCACCATCTTACTCTTCTGAACCATTTTAGGCACAGGGTTAAGATTAATTTTCCTTTCTATTTATTGAGTTCTTTGAATGCTTCCCTCCTTCACTAGCAAAGGGATCTGGAGGGTGATCATGCTTGCCATGAAGGGCTCATGGTTCTCATATTTGAGGTGTTGAAGTTGAAGAAGGTGGAAAGATCTCGGATTAATAGAAAAGTCCTGGAGGACTATGATACTGATGGGAAGGAGTCGGAGGAGCTGTTTATGGAGGAAACAAAAGATGAAGAGGGGGATTCTGAGGATTACCAGGAAGAAATCCCTAAGGAGGAAAAAAAGAAAAGGAAGATGGAGGATTCTACTACCGACATGGAATTAGAGGAAGAAGAGAGCAGGGAGAAGAGTCCCAAGAAGCAAGGGAAGAAGAGACCGGAACCAACTAACAATCATACTAGAACTAAAACTGGGAAGAAGAAAGTGGCGAAGAGGGTCTTCATATCTTCTGATGAGGGCTCCTCTTCCCAGGGTAAGAATGATCAGGAAAACTATGTGGAAAACAACCCTGCTAGGGAGGAGAGTAGGGGTACTGGTAAGGATGTTTGGGTTGAGGAAAAAATCCTGCAAGATGTTGCATAGGATGTGACTAATATTGAGAAAGAAGGGTATGAGAAGGAAAAGGACAACCTAGATAAGGAGAAGGCAGACATTCCTAAGGAGAACATGGAGGCAGAGAACAGGGGTCCTGAGATTAATGAGGGGAGGTATGAGGATTTCGATAATTTAGGATGCCTGGATTTCTTGTCTACCCTTAACATAATGAAGAATGACATCACTGTGATGAAGTCCAACATCCACCAGCTGCAAAAAGAAATGGGGATTCTTAAAAGGATGAACCTGGGGGAGAAAACCTTGGGCCAAACTATTGATGAGCTCATTGACATTGTTGCCAAAGCTGAGGGTGTTGCTACCTTCAATGACAGACTTAATGCCATGGAGGAGAAAATCCAATGCAGTGATGTTTTAACCAGGAAAGTTGAGACTATGGAAAAGAGAATTGACAAGTTGGAGAAGACCATGGGGAATATTGTAGAACAAAGCTTTGCTGTCCTCAAGGCTTCAAATGAGCACGTGAAGATCCTGGTTGACAAGTTTGATAGCGGGAAAGGGAACCAAGAGATCATAGAGTCTAAAGAGGAACAGGGACCTAGTAAGCGCACGAGATCCAGGTCCAGGATGGTGGAAGATGGAAACAAGAACGACATGGAAGAGCTGAAGTTGTCTACTGCAAACATGCAGATTCTTGCGGACCAGGCTACAGAACTGATGAAATGTGTTTAGACAGCAGCTTGCTGTCTTGCTTTCCTTTTTTTTGCTGTTTTGTCTTTTGGCTGGTCTTTGTGTTTAAGGCCTTGTTTGTGTTGCTTTTTTTGGTGCTGATGCACTTGAACTATTGGAGCCTAATTGTCTTATCTTTATTCTCATTGTAAAAGGTTTCGGGTCCTTTCAAAACCTATTTTTACGTAATCAAAACAATCTATAGACTAATAGTTCATAGGAAAACTAAGTCGTGTTGTAGTAAAAGAAAGTGCTCATTAATCTCAACAGTTATGCCTACTAGAGGGAGGAAAATGAGAGGTATACTGTACCGAGCATTTGACTGTTGTTTATGTTACCTTAAAACTTTGATTTGATTGTTGTTGTACATAGTGTGGGAGTTATTCATGATATGTATGGCCATGTGAAGTGGTGGATGGAGTACGGTGCAAATTTTCAACCCCATAGTCAGTGTTGTAAATGACATCACAACAAGACCGTTATGACATTATGTTATCAATAACATCTGAGATTAAAACATGACCCTTTTTTAAAAAAATATTTTTAAGGAGATTTGAATAATCCTTTTGACCCACAAAATTCCTGGAAAAGGCAAGCATTGATGAATTAATGAATGGTCGGGGCAAGATAATCAAGTGTGCCAAAGTAAGAAGTTAGAAGATTTCTTGATCACATGGAATCCCCACAAATAGTTAAACCCCAACTTCACTAGGAATAAAGTTAAGTTACCAAAATAAAATAAAAAACCTAAAGATCTTGGAAAATAATTTAAATTGAGAAACTTTCATAAAATATGCAAATCCGCATGTATGTCAAAAGACTAGATTCAGTCCAAAGTTAACCAAGGTTTGAAAAATGTGGAAATACTATGAGTTTAAAGAATCAAAGAAGAAAATAATAAATCCACGAAGAGGATTAATCCCCAAGCTTTCCCTAGTTAGAGATATTTCAAACATGAAGTAAAATTAAAACCGCCGAAGTAAACATAAAGTATGGAAAAGCAAGAATATACAAGAATTAGAAAGAACAACAAATCCACAAGGTCATTTAATCCTTGGATTTCCTAATTCTCAAGGACCTCCAAAACTTGACATAAGGGTCAAAACGTGGATAAAATGAGAGTACAAGGAGAGAGGGTAAATGTGGAATATTCTATGATAATTCTTAATTCCCAAAAAAAACCTATTCTCCAAGAGTCCCGTCATAAGGAAAGATGAAACCAAAATGATAAAAAGTGTGAAGAATACAAAATGTGTGGAGGAGCACAAGTGTAAGAAATCAATGAGCATAAGGAATTATTTTTTAACACACCCAAATCCTCAAGGTCTATACAAACCCAAACTCTCATAAAAGGGTCAAGTTTGGTTTATTCATGTTGCTTTTTCATGTGTGTTCAATGAACATGTTAACTTATTATAAAATGAAACAGAAAGAAAATGTGAAGAACTGACACAATCATGAAATTAATATGGATGTGGATAAATCCAAAATGAACCCCAATTAGTGCAAAATCTTAAAACCTTAATTCCTTCATCAGGCATAAAACTTGAACTTGCAGAAAATGTCTTAGATGCGATCAAATTACTCCAAATTTCCTATATGCTTAAATACTATGATATTTAATCCTAAGAAAATAGAATTAATGGATTTCTATAATTATTATGTGATCAATCAATTATGGTACTAAATTTGAATGCAAATTAATCCACTTATAGTAATTAAAGTCTATTTTTTGAATAGATCTAATGCCACCACAAGAAACTAAACCTAAAGACATAACCAAGGTTACAAAGTATAATGAAAAAGAAATGGAATGGGATTGATAATGGAAGTGGGTTGGATTGAGTGTTCACTATGATGATCAAACAAGCTAGGAGATGTCACACCCAAAAAATTTCTCTCTCTTATTGCATTAGGAAGAGGAAAGTGCCCACTAGGCTTAAGAGGACTCAAGTATTGAAAGGGTGTAAGGTTTTCTCCCTTCGCTAGGAGTAGATTGATTAATGAAGTTTGGAATGAATAAATGAGGTGAATATGATGAAATATAATGTAATGGAGGAAATATGTTTATATAGGAAACAAATAGATTGATATGCAAATTCTAGAACGAGATTTGAGAATCAGAAAAAGTCACTGACCTGCATACATAATTTCAACCAAATATTTATATCAAGGGAAACCTGGATAGTAGGGGGCGACTAGACTCAACCTCGCTTTTGGGAGTCATCCTTTCTTTTCCAAAAGTGGATGAATAAGCCAAAGATCTAAGGAAGACTATTATGCTTATCAAAATCTAAGTTTGAAAGAATATGTTATTTTTGCAAAAATTTTCAAGTAGAGCATCTTACCACATAAAAAAACCTACCAAATACTTATTTTCCTTCAACAAATAAAACCCAACACACCTTAATAAAGATCAATAAGAAGAAAAAATGTTTCAATACTTTCAATAAGGTCATTAATAACATTAGTAAATATTATTAATATTTTCTACATAAGACCTTAAAATTAAAAAAAAAAGGATATTATTGAATTTTCAACTGTATCCTAAGATATAGTTGTTGGCATAAGTGACCTTAAATTATATGTATATTTATTGTATTAGGAGGTATATTTTGCATTTGATTTTACTTAATATGTCTAATATACTCATCTTACTTGGTTATTTTATTTTCTAGCATATGGCCCTCATTTAAAATTGTTGCAATTCGGTTATAAATTTTGAAAAAATACCTTGTTGTTTAGTCTCCTTATAAGTCAACACATGCTCCTTCAACCACCTCATTTTCTCTAGAGAGGAGGGCATCTTAGTCAAACATAAATTCACTGTTAATGACTTTATTGTAAACCAAGAGTGAAAATAATCTTACCCTATAATTTTATTTTGATTCAAATTTATCTTGAAAGTATTGCCCACTTGTTTTGTTGCATTTCACCACAACATAAGGTGATTTGAATGACAATTTTATGTCATTCCCATACATCTTTTTTTAGTGAAAAGGCTATAAGTCTAATATATATTAATAATAGAGAAAGCTCATTATATGTCATTCCCATATATCTTATATTATGGTTCTATGAATTTTCTCCATTTACTCTAGCATCTTGGATATGTTTAAAATTTGTAGAAAGGACACAAAAAAAAAAGACAAGAATAATTATTTTACAAGCACTTTTATTATTAGATAGAGATCGTCTACTCATCAAAGAGATTTGATGTATCTTGGCAAGAACATGACACTATAAATTGAAGAAGTACAACTTGAGTTGGCCTAGAGGTGGAGAACTTGTGCTCTTGAAAGAGAGGTCACAAGTTCAAATCCCACAACAGGTAAGCTATGTATGCCTCCTTTATAACATAGTTAGGTGTCTCCTGTAATGAGTATGAGGTAGTCCCATATTACTGTCACTTTATGTAGACTAAAAAGTAGATGGCTAGTATTGTGGACTATAAATCTCTTTTCCTTTCATATAACTCTTAACTTGATTAAAATATAATTTTATCATATAAGAAATGTAAACATTTCTATTAAGTAAATGATAAATATGATTGGTGAAAATTTATTTGATATAAATTCCTTGATGATAGATAAAAAAAACTAACAAGTCCTAATAAATGTTGTTATAATCTTGTCCTTAATCTATTCCATCATTTTTTAAAGATCTATCGTCTCATTGATTAATCATTCATGATTCATAAGATCACTCAATAAAAAAGGACCTCATCAAATTTTAGGGTTATATGACAATGTAATTTTGGTTTTAGAAAGCAATTTTAGTGGTTAGATATATTAAGATTGTCCTAGGATTTTCTTTGGTTTAGAGTTTTATTTAATATATTGTTAAAAAAATTTATTTAAGTTAAGAGTTATTAGTTTTTAAATTTTTATTGTATAATTTGTTAGTTGTGTGTCTAAATCATTAAGTGTTAGAGATGTTCTAAAAGTATATTTTAATAAATGACATGAGTGTATGCATGGATAACATTAGGGGAAAAATGTCCAGTTGATGGTGCTAATAAACTCAAAGACTAGGTTGAACTTGTCTACAATGAGTCATGGGTCCAAAATCCTTGTTTTTGACATCTTTATGAATATTGATATTGTATGCAGAGGGTTGGGTGGTTGTTGAGATTAACTACCCAAGGTTCAGATTTTTGAATTGTTTAAGCCCACACCCAAATAGTCTTCAAGCCTCAAATGCCTTAAACTTCCCAAGCATCTTCCTAGTGACAAATATGATTGTATTTGGTCAATTAAAGTTGGATTCAAATGGTTTTAACAAGTTATGGGTTCCCAAGCAATACCCAACACTCTAAATCCTCAAATTGTCAAACATGCCTTATTGCCCTCCTATTAAGTCTCTAGCGGTACATCAGTGCATTTTTCTCACAACTTTCCAAAAACACAAAGAAAAATCTTTAGGTTTTTAGACACCCTTTCATCATACATTAAAATATTCCAAACTTACCATATGTTGTTTTGGACCAACACACATGTACTAAGACTATACCCCTGTTCCAAGCATGAAAATTGGTCACTTTACAAAGAAAGTATAAGTTGTATTCACTCCCAAACTTCAGGATTTTAAAAAATCTTTGGAAATGACTCAAAAAAAAGGACTTTACAACCAATTTGAACCTTAGACCATTACAAACATGAAACCCCCAAATAGGTCTCATACAAGCCCTCAAACCAAGGGTTTTCTAAATGACTAACTTCCACTCACTTCCAGACTCAACCAAGAGTGGATTCACCTTTAATGAAACATTATAAGACTCTCCAAACTCTTAGACACACCCCTTATTCAGGTAGATTAATTGTTGTTGCTCTCTACCAACCAATTTTATGAACCTTCACACATTCCTTTTGGTGATCACCTTCCTTTCACACACTCAAATGCATAAATTTATGTTAGATAAGTAATTTTCATGTTATTTATTTGATCATTCCATGAGAATAAGTAGGCTATCCTTCATGGAATGATCCATTACATGAAAATGAAACCAAACTATTAATGTAAATCGGTGAACTCCAAAACCAGTCAGCACAAATGGTGTAGATCTTGAACAAATACTTTCTTAGGGGATTAAAACTTGTCACAAAAATTAATTATATAATCTCAATGCATCAAAATGTGAAATGATAAAAAATAAACTCAAACTATGCCAAGAAACACATAAAGGTTTGCAAATTTATGAGTTTTATTAGGCAATCTTTGTTCCATCCATACACCAATCAATAACTTGATTGTGTCTCTTCGTACAATGACCAAAAACACACTTAATAACCTCTTCCAAAACCATTCCAACTAATTTGGATCAGTTACATTACTTGGTTAAGCCTAAAACTCTCTAAATCCATTTTCCCTCCTAATTACAACTAACCATTGGAATTCAAATTTTTGAATTTCCAACTTACAAATTGCTGCATAATTCATCTAAATAACTTATAAAACTTGACTATTAGATCCAAAAAAATATATTAATCACTCCTAAAGACTCCATGGACCTAATCTAATCCATTTCAACACTATGCTCTTATAGCATCATTGATGATCCTAAGGTCCTTACCAGGCCCTTTAGGATTCATTACAAATTGATTACATTTATTTCCTCCAAAGTCCATGATTGGTTCTAACACATACTAATTTATTGGTTTATCATCTTTCATATTCTTCCATTCTCCTTTGTCTTCATCAAATGTCCTTCCATGCCATGATGCTCCTACATCATACTCCCCGCCATTAAAGAATCTCTTTTCCCAAGAGTTAGACATCTTCCTCTTGTCACCTTGCCACTTTCCTCCTTTGTTTGGATAGGAGATGAACTCTCCTAAGGTTATCTTCTTCCTGTTATGCCAACCTGCACTTACATCACACAAAACATCAGATTTAAAACATTGTTTTGACTGTCCCATTCTAGGACCTTGCTACTTGATTTCTTTTGCTTCTTGTGCTCTGTCATTCCTTCCATGCCATTGAATTCTCTGATCCTTCAATACCCTAGTAACACCACTGCTATTACCCCTTTGAATAGGACAATCAATACACCCAACTTTGATGCTTTCAAAGTTCAAACTATTCTAAATTTTAGGATTGTTTTGTTGCCCTGTCATAACCAGACTTTTGTTTCTCAATTCTTGATGAACCCAGCCAGTATCATACTCCTTCTGACCCTGCAAAATCTTATCTCCAAAACACATGATGATATTCTCATTACTCTTGCAATTTAAAGGTTGTAATCTATATCTTTCTTTACCCTTATGCACAATGTAAGTATTAGAATAGCCATCATGAAAATTTCTTCTAGCACACTGCCAAGGTCTACCTAATATCATATGCCCACAAGTCATAGGTATTACATCACACATTACCTGATCAATATAAGGACCAATTGAAAAATCAACAATATCTCTCTAACTAACCTCCACATTCATCACTTGATTTACCCAAGTGGCCTTGTAAGGGTTAGGATGATCTACTATTATTAACCCCAATTTAGTCACCATATCAACTAAAACCATATTGTTATGTTCCCCTGAACCAACAATGAAAGTACATACCTTTCCTTTAACCATACATCTTGATCTAAAATTACTTGTTTTTGGTAATGACTCTCCTTTCCTCATAAGAAGACATTCTCCTTCTTCTGGTAGTAGTATCGTAGGCTCATTCTTCTCTTCTTCTTCTTGAACTAGATGCACTCTTCTATCTCTTTGATCTAACTCATTCCATTTAGGACATCTAAAAGATTGATGACACACCTCATTTCAATGAAAAAACTTTCCTGTAAAGACTCCACTTCCTCTTCCTCCTCCAAATCTTCCACCTCTATGGCTATATCCTCCTCTTGTTTCTGAAGTAGACCCTTGTCCGTGTCTCTATCATTTCTACCTTGATAATCAGAACTTGTCCGACCACCTCTTCCTCTCATAGATGATCCTCCTCTATTGATATTTTTCCTTTCATGCTTCTTCTTTATCTTCTCTTCTGCCCTTACTGCCATCTAAAAACATTCTCCCATTATTTGTGGAATACTCAACCCAATTTCATCCTAAATATTGAGTCTTAACCCATTGATGTACCTTGCTATCTTTTCATCCTATTATTCATATCCTCCTTAGATACTCATCTTATGGAACTTCTCTGTATATGCCATCACATCCATTTCTCTTTGTTTCAAACTTTCTCTCATCCTCTTGGTTTGTATTACAAAATCATTAGGCAAGAATTGATTCTTGACCATTCCTTTCATCCTCTCCCAACTAGTGATTCTTCCTAATCCTCTAGCCATTCTCTCTAATTGAACATTTGTCCACCATGTCAATGTTGTACCTCTCATCCTTGACTTAGCAAAACTAACCTTCTTACTCTCATCCATGTCTTCTAACTCAAAAAAGGAATCTAGGGCCTCTAACCAACCCAAAACTTCTTCACTTTCCATTCCTCCTTGATACAATGGTAAATTAGTAGTACCTTTTTGACTGGTACCTTGTACTTACTTGATCAACCTTATGAATCTTCTCTCCTTAAAATCATTTTCTTCCCCATGACCCTTATTAGCTTGTTCCTCATTGTTTTCTCCTGAACTTCTTCATGATTTTCTTCATGAATTTATTCTCTCCTAGGTTCTCTTTTCTCTTTCTCCAATGCTTCTATTCTCTCAATAAGATGTAGTCTCTTCCTCCTTGTTTCTCTTTTCTCTCTCTCCCTTGCGACCTCTAGTTCTCTCTTTTCCCTTATTTCCTTTTCCAACTCTTCCCTCAACATTCCTATCTCTCTTGCAAACTGACTCTTTGGTGCCATGACTTATCCTCCTTTACAAAAAACTTTCCCTAATACTCTAATACCAACTAATGCAGAGGGTTAGGTGGTTGTTGAGATTAACTACCCAAGGTTTAGATTTTTGAACTGTTTAAGCCCACACCCAAATAGCCTTCAAGCCTCAAATGCCTTAAAACTTCCCAAGAACCTTCCTAGTGACAAATATGATTGTATTTGGTCAATTAAAGTTGGATTCAAAGGGTTTTAACAAGTTATGGGTTCCCAAGAAATACCCAACACTCCAAATCCTCAAATTGTCAAACAGGCCTAATTGCCCTCCTATTAGGTCTCCAGCGGTACAAAAGTGTAGTTTGCTCACAACTTCCCCAAAACACAAAAAAAAATCTCTAGGTTTTTAGACACCCTTTTCAGCATACATTAATTCTAAATTTAGCATATGTTGTTTTGGACCAACACACATGTACTCAAACTGTACCTTTGTTCCAAGCATGAAAATTGGTCACTTTACATAGCAAGTATAAGTTTTCTTCATTCCCAAACTTTTGGACTTTCAATAGTCTTTGGAAATGACTCAAATGCAAGGATTCTGCAACCAATTTGAACCTTAGACCATTACAAACATGAAACCCCCAAATAGGTCTCATACAAGCCTTCAAACCAAGGGTTTTCTAAATGTTTGACTTCCACTCACTTCCAGACTCAACCAAGAGTGGATTCACCTTTAATGAAACATTATAAGACTCTCCAAACTCTTAGACACACCCCTTATTTAGGTATATTAATTGTTGTTTCTCTCTACCAACCAATTCTATGAACATTCACACATTCCTTTCGATGATCGCATGCCTTTCACACACTCGACTGCATAAAATTATGTTAGATAAGTAATGCACATGTTATGTCTTTGATCATTCCATGAGCATCAGTAGGCTATCATTCATGGAATGATCCATTACATGAAAATGAAACCAAATTGTTAATGTAAATCAGTGAACTCCAAAATCAATCAGCACAAATGGTGTAGATCTTGAACAAATAATTTCTTAGGGAATTAAAAAATTTCACAACAATGAAGTATATAATCTCAATGCATCACAAACATGAAATGATCAACAATAAACTCAAACTATGCCCAAAAACACATAAAGGTTTGCAAATTTCTAAGTTTTATTAGGCAATCTCTATTCCATCCGTACACCAGTCAATACCTTGATTGTGTCTCTTCGTACAATGACCAAAAAAACACTTAATAACCTCTTCCTCAACCATTCCAACCAATTTGGATCGGTTACATTGCTTGGTTAAGCCTAAAACTCTCTAAATCCATTTTCCCTTCTAATTACAACTAACCGTTGGAATTCAAATTTTTGAATTTCCAACTTACAAATTGTTGCATAATTCATCTAAATACCTTATAAAACTTGAATATTAGATCCAAACAAATATATTAATCACTCTAAAGACTCCATGGACCTAATCTAATCCATTTCAACACTATGCTCTTATAGCATCATTGATGATCCTAAGGTCCTTACCAGGCCCTTTAGGATTCATTACAAATTGATTACATTTATTGCCTTCAAAGGCCATGATTGGTTATAACACATGCCAATTTATTGGTTTATCCTCTTTCACATTCTTCCATGCTCCTTTGTCTTCATCAAATGTCCTGCCATGCCATGATGCTCCTGCATCACATTGTGCATAATATTTGATGACATGGACACAAAGAATTAAAATTAAATGGTGATCTTGCTACATTGAGATAAAAATTTAAATCATTTGAAATTTCAACATATAATTTTGATAGGTACAAAGTCAAGTTGCACAACTACTAGGTTCTTCCCCTATGCCTCAAGATCAGGTCTTAAATTTGACAATCAAATCTACATGTCAAACAATTTTTTTTGATGGATTGTCCTTCAAATATTATGATAATAATTTATTTAAAAATTGCGTGTGTGTGTGAGAGAGGGGGGGGGGGAAGAGAAGGGATATGGAGAGAGAATTTTGATAGTTAACACAAAATCTCCCCTTTTATGTAATACAATCTCTTAAAGGTCCTTGGGACATCTTTCTAGACTCTGGTATCTACATGATTGTCTACTCTTGTAGCATATCTTATACAAGTGAAACTGGCCATATTTTCACCAAAATCAAAGAACATTAGATAAGATAGATTTTCCAAATTGTGCTTGTCAAACACTCTACATCAACCATGCATGTCATATTTGATTAGAAAACACTTAGGTATTGCCCGAAGAAGAGGATTTTTCCAAGAAAAAACTTAAGGAATCCATTGTAGTCAACAATCATCCCTCTAACCTCAACCACAATGAAGGGTGGAGTCTCAATCTTACCTAGGAACCTTTGTTGTCATCTTATACATCACCACTTTCATCCTTGACCTTTCTCCCCTTTGCTCCTTTCCCTCGGTAGGCTTCCTTCCCTTGTTCTCTTTCTTCCGTTTCTCTCTTGGGGTTTGTTTATCTTCCCATCTCCTTGTCTTCTTCCCTCAAGGTAAGTTTATCTTTCTCTTTCAAGTATTGCCCGTTTTGTAGATCTTGATTCATTTTATTATTATTATTAGTTTTTAGTTTTCTATTGTCACTTTATTTGTGATCTTGTATAGAAATCTCCTTTTTTTTTTCTTCTCTTTTTGGTTGCATGTCATTGTTATATTCTTACCTTCTATTTATATTCTCTAGGTTCTTATTCAAGTCTTATCTTATTATATGTGTATGCTTGTATGCTTGGTTTTTTGTGTCTTTCTAGGTTGGTATGATTGCATGTTTGTGTGTTTGGTTTGGTGTGTATGCATGGATGTTGGTATACATGACAGGTATGTATGCATGTTTGCATGTATGTGAGCTTGTTTATTTTTGTGTACACATATTGTATGTATGTTTCTGTGTATGTAGGTATGCATGCATGTACATGTGTGCTTGTAAACTTACAACATGCATGTAAGCATGTATGCATGCACATGTATATGTTTCTTTGGTTGTATGTTTTCCTATTTGTGTATTTTTTTTCTATATATGTGTGTTTATGTGCTTGCCTCTATGTGTGTTTGTGTGTGCGCTTGGATATATTTATCTATTTTTTGTTTGTATGGTTTGTATCCATGAATGAATGTTTGAATGTTGTTTGATTATATATATGCATAGTCATTTGTATATATGTGTGTATGTGTATATATTATTACATGTATATTATAAAATATTATTATATATAAATACATATTTTTTAATTTCTTGATTTTTGTTTTTTTATCTTTTTAAATTCAATGTTATATTTATTTGATTTTATATCTTTGTAAGTATTTATATCTTCTTTCTTTCTTTTCTAATTTTTACTTATATTTAGTCTTATTCTTTACACTATCCTCTTTGTTTTATAAATTTATTATTTATTATTATTCTTTAGGAGATTATTTCCTATTTTTTGCTTTTGATTGCATTTTTAGTTTCTAAAGTTTCTTTTTTACCTCTTTCATTCTTATTGTTAATTTCTTTATCAAGATTATTTATTTAAATTTGTTATGGGCTCCTTGTAATTATTGTTATATTTTTAACTTTTTGTATTGTTAGAGTTAGTTTAGTTTTTTCTATTTAGTATTGTGGGTATATATATTTATATAGTTCTAGTTGGCTCTCATTTGTAAGAATTCACATGCCTCTACCTTGGACCTCATGTGACATCCGATCTCCTTTGTTCTTTTTAGTTTTGGTTTCCTCTACAACTAGACATCTTATGTCTCTTAACTCTCTGATTTCCTTACAATAGATTTGAAATGTAAATTAAAAACTAATACATAATTTATTTAGAAATCTAAAACTAAACCTAAACCAATTGTAAATTGTAAAAATCTGATATAACTAATTAATATAATCTCTAATATTTTAACTATATTTTACAACAGAAACATCTGATTACATCAATGACCAAACTGATAAAGACATTTCCTCAAAATGTGCATAACTAAATGGAGAACAGGGTGGGTATTGAAATCGACCATTACAATATTTAAAATAAAACTTTTTTTTTCATTCCGTTAACTTAGGTTAATAGCAAACATGAATAAAAAATTCGAATTTGTAGGGGCGAAAGGTTGGGTGACAGGTTCTAATGTACTTTATGTCGCAATATGTATAATGCGTAACGCATTTAGCTATGAACAGATTAATGTACTTCATAACGGAGAAGCAGAAAAGAAAAGAAGACAAAATAAATGGTGGTCATATTATTACCTACACACAATGCTAACGTTGTTGCTCACTTCTCGATGCAAATTGTGTGGTCATTCAATAGAACAGCAGCACTGAAAATATATATTTAACATATGAGTTGAAGGATACGTCAAGGGAAAAAAGGAAAGGGAAATGGCCTGGTGGGGTCAAAATAACAGGGATCACTCCACAGATCGCTTATAATGGATACTTCCTTCTGCTACTGGGTTACCTCCTGTCTACTGGAAATTGACAGGCACGCTCCATGATTGTGAGTAAAAAAAGTTATAAATCAGTAGTGCCCCACGCATGCAGTTTGATTCATCTAGATGGAGGATTTTATATCATTTATAAGTTTTGTTTTGAGAGTATATGTTAATATTTTTTCGATTGAGAATAGAAAATTGAGAAATATTTATTCTATTAATCTCATTATGATTCGACTTTTCAATATTGAAAATTGAAAGATGTTCATTTCATCAAAATTATCTTAAATAGAATTTAATTTTTAGAAATTGAGACCTAGGAGATACCCATTTACCAAAATCAACTTAAACATGATTTGATTTTTGAGAATTGAATATTGAGCGATACTCATTCCACCATAATTACCTTAAACACGATTCAAATTTTGGGGATTGAGAATTGAGGGATGCCTATTCCACCAAATTACCTTGAATATGATTTTGAAAATTGAGAACTAAGGAATACCCATTCCATCAAAATCACCTTAAACATGATTTAAGTTTTGAGAATTGAGAAGAGAGGGGAATCTATTCCACTAAAATAACCATAAACTTGATTCAACTTTTGAGAATTGAGAACAGGGGAGGAATATTATTCCACCAAGATCACCTTAAGCATGATCCAAATTTTACGAATTGAGAACTAAGGATATCCACTCGAGGTCAAAATCACCTTAAATATGATTCAACTTTTGGAAATTGAGGATTGAGGGATATCCATTCCACCAAAATCACCTTAATTCATGATCTGACTTTTTGGAATTGAGAATTGAGGTATACTCATTCCATCATAATTACCTTAAACATGGGCTCACATTTAAGAACTAACAACTAAGAGATGCTCATTCCACTTCAATTACTTTAAACATGATCAAACTTTTAAGAATCAAGGGACACCCATTCCACAAAAATTAGCTCAATCATGATCTAGCTATTAAGAATTGAGAACTAAAAGATACCCATTCCACCAAAATCACCTTAAACATGATCCAACTTTTGATAGCTAAGGGATACCCATTCCACCAAATTATCTCAATCACGATCCAACTTTCAAGAATTGAGAATTGGGAACTGAGGGACACCCATTCCACCAAAATCACATTAAACATGATCCAATTTGAAAATTGAAAACTAAAGCATGCCCATTCAACCAAAAATGCCTTAAACATGATCCAACTTTTGAAAGATTGAAACCAAAGGATACCCCATCCCACGAAAACCACCTTAAACACAATCAAACTTTTGAAAATTAAAGAATACCTATTCCACCAAAATCCCCTTAAACATGATCCTAAACCAAGATACTATTGCTCAATCACTTAAACATGACCTTGAGATACCTTAAACATGATCCAAAACCAAGGGTACCTAAACATGATCCCAATTTGGAAAATTGAAAGCTGAAAGATTCTCCTTCCACCCTAATCACCTTAGGCATGATCCTAGATTCTCCTTCCACCCAAATCACCTTAGGCATGATCCTACCTACTTACAGAATACCTTATTTCATAAAATGCGATGCTAAATAAAGATTCTCAATACTAACCATATGGCCAATTCCATTTAAGTCATGCAGTGGCGCGCGCACTGCCCAATATAAGCGTATAAAAAAACCGGAGACAGCATGGACCGGTGGAGTACGGCGTAGAAATTTAGGGCGACACGGCTCATTCTAGGTGTGGAAACTGGGGAATGTGTGTGGGAAAGTGGCAAGTTTAGGAAATAAGGACGGGTTGCCCGTGCAATCAGAGTGGAGTCTGAGAGTCTCTGGAGATACGGCCACAATATCATATTTTAATCACGCTTCCCTCTCGATTCCCTCAATATAATGCACCCACTTGTGTGTTAGTTTACAGAGCGCTCAAATAAAGAAAGGTTCAGTTTGCGTCTGCAGCTCTCTCCCCGAGGCTCACGACTGAGAATCGTCTTGTCCGAGTGTCTCTAGGCTGTAGGAATAAAAAAACCCCGCTCGAAATGCAGAACCAGAGAGGAGGAAAAATGGAGCTCTGCAGACTCAGAATCCCCTGTTTTTTAATTTTCCTCTTTCTCCTCCGACCCATTTCAGGGGAAAGAGGAACTGGGTACCAGAATCTGGATGTTGCGGCCCGGTTGCGGGCGCTGAGAGCAACTTCGGTGCAAGTGGAAGAAGAGAAAGGGGGAAGAAATCCATGGAGTCTGCAAGTTTTGCACAGAGAGCATCTCATGGCGGAAGCCAACTCGAGCTACGAGGACCGATTCAGGGGAAGACTGGAAAGGGAATCCGGGCGGGTGGAGGCCCTGAACCGGCGAGTCGAGGAGACTCTGAGGCGAGATCCAATGCGGGGCATGAAAAGAGTGGATGATTTCGGCAGCGGGGTGATGTCCGGCATGATTGAAGGCAGCGGGGAGTACTTCACCCGCATAGGCGTGGGGACTCCGGCGAGAGAACAATACATGGTTTTGGACACGGGCAGCGATGTGGTCTGGGTGCAGTGCCAGCCCTGCAACGATTGCTACGACCAGGCCGACCCGGTATTCGACCCGTCCGACTCGGCCTCGTTCAGCTCCGTCTCGTGCAGCTCGGCGGTGTGCAGCGAGCTGGAGATCTCGGACTGTAACAGCCGAGGCTGCGCGTACCAGGTGGCTTACGGAGACGGCTCGTACTCCGTCGGGAGCTTTGCGACGGAGACTCTGACGTTTGGGCGAACGACAGTTCAGAATGTGGGAATCGGGTGCGGGCACGACAACCAGGGACTGTTCGTCGGAGCCGGCGGGTTGCTCGGTCTCGGAGCCGGGCGGCTGTCATTTCCGACTCAGCTCGGAACATACGGGAAGGTTTTCTCATACTGTCTCGTCGACCGGGACTCGGAATCCACCGGGTTTCTGGACTTCGGACCAGAGGCCGAGGCCGGGTACGGCTCGGTTTATACTCCGTTTTTCCGAAACCCGCGACTGAGTACGTTTTATTATGTTCCCCTGACGCACATTAGCGTCGGCGGGTTGCTCGTGACGCTTCCCCAGAAGGTTTACCAGTTCGACTCGACGGGTCGGGGCGGCGTCATTGTGGACTCCGGCACGGCCGTCACGAGGCTTCAGACGGAGGCATACGAGGCCATGCGAGACGCGTTTGTTGTGGGCACGGGTCATCTTCCTCGAGCGGACGGACTCTCGATTTTCGACACTTGTTTTGATCTGTCCGGGCAGGAAACCGTGAGCGTTCCTGCGATCAGTTTCCGGTTCTCTAATGGGGCTTCTCTGGTTCTTCCGGCTCGGAACAGTTTGATTCCTGTGGATTCCATGGGGACTTTTTGCCTGGCTTTTGCACCCGCAGAGGGGAGTCTGTCGATCATCGGGAATGTTCAGCAGCAGGGTGTGCGGGTCTCTTTCGATTCTGTCAACTCTCTCGTTGGCTTCTCGATCAATCAATGCTAAAAGAGGGCATCAGGGCATCTGAATGGTGTGTGGGAAAGGAGTCGAAAAGGATGGTTCAGGGATACTTTATTACGTCTCACGTAACATGGGTTTTATTTTATGGTATGTGTCGTTAAAGAGTTTCAGTCAAGAGTTCGAGTCCATCAAGGTCGGTCGGAAGGAAATGATGAGCATTTACAGTGCAGAGGGAATATTCAGAGGGCTCGGTCCTGTGTCTGGTGTGGTGTAGTGTGGGTGAATCATTGCGATTCCCTGAAGTTCAAGTTTTACTGCTATTACCCAACATTCTGCTTTTACATTTATCTTTGTTGTACAATGAGGTGGCCCGTTGGGTTCCGGCATGAAGGTCTTAAAATTGACGGTCACTTATTTGTTTAAAGTTGGTTTTTAAATATTATCATGTATTCTATAATTGTCCAAAGTTCGAGAAAATCTTTCTTTTTATATTGGCTTTCTGATCAAGAGTCATAATAGAATTAAAAATTGTAAAGAGGTTAAAAATTGTGAAAGGTTGGAATTTCGGTTTCGTGGATTGTGGTTTCTTAGATGTTGTCGATTGTGGTTTCTTAGATGTTATTGAGATTATTTCAATAATTCATTGTTAAAAGTGAGAACATTTATATTTCATAATTAACTAATATCGTAGATTATATAATTTGATTGTGTAATTTTTTTAATGAACAAAAGAAACTTTTTGGTTGATTTCTAGGATCAAAGTTTTGATTGTATTTTATAGTAAACAAATTTGACATTTTGCATTTATATTTTTATTTACAATCCTTTTTAGGGCCATTGATTGGATAATGAGATGGTCCATTAAATTCAAGCCTTAAAAATTTGACAGGCGGTCATTTATTTAAAGTTATTTTTCACTTGTAATGATGTACTTTATAATTAAATATATAAACCAGAAAAATATCAAAAGATTTGATAGTTTGATGAAAATATCCTCTTTCATGTGATATTGACATTTGTTTTGATATTTTGATGGCTGAAAATATGAAGTTTTCACACTTCATTAAAACTAATAACATTGACTTTTGGATTTGATTATGGGCAACCTTTTAACATCAACTTTATGGATCAAACATCATTATCTGATCTTCATTAAAAAATGATGATTCAACAAGATTGTAACCATCAAATCTAGGTCACGGTTGGAATTGGTGAGAATTTACTAAAATCTAAAGTTAACACATCTAGTTATTGTTCAACAAGATGGCCAATGACGTGTCTAACTTACGTTTACCTTTATAATCTTTATTGTTGTACAATGAGATGATCGAATGGGTTAGACCTTAAGTTGACGGTCACTTATTTTTTTAGAGTTGATTATTAGGTGTCAAGATGTATTCTATAATTAAATATCAATCAAAATAATGTCAAAATAATTGATACTTTGATGAAAATCTTCTCTTTCATGTGATATCAACATCCTTCTCTTTCATTGTGTTTGAGTTTGTAATTTTATTACTTGGGTGGATCTCTTTGCTAATTCTTTTCCTGCTTTCCCTAAGATGGATGGGAACCATGTTCACATTGAGCTTGACAATCTTGGTGATTTAAAAAACGATGTCATTGAGTGCCATATATGTAGAGGAGTTATTTCTAAGTTTATTGAGTCTATTATTTGCTATCATGAGGATTTGTGTATGCAATTTGCTACCTCTTAGAGGATAGGAGGGTTATAGTGGCGGGAATTTCCTTTCAAATCAATCAAGATATGATAGAAAAGGGTACTGGACTACCCGTGGAGGGTAGACAATGGAATAATACTAGTCGAGTGGAAGATAATGAAAGCCTCAAAAGGTTTTTCAACAAAAATGAAGCTTCGAACAAAATGCATGGTGGTTATGGAAGGGAGTAGTTGTCACCACCATGGAGTTAGGTTTGTTCCATGTTATGAAATATTATACCTTAGAAGGTTGATTCAAAGTGTATTATTTTTATCATATGCCACTTCTTAATCTCTTTAGAAACCATGACCTTATTTCTTTCTTGTTTTTCTTGCTAAACTCTCTGGAAAGTTTTGTTATGGAAGTGGTGGAGGCTACCAAAACTTATAAAAATAACCCATCCCTCTACACCAGGGTTTGATTTATGGGTTGTACACTTTTCACTTATCTCTTTGTCCACCCAAACCCCTTGTTGTCCAAGAAGCCCCCAACTCTAGTTACTGTAGTGCCTCTCCCTTTTTTTTTTCTTTTCTGCATGACATCTTGATGGATATGGCCTTGACTTTCATGCTTGTTTGTACGATCATGTTGGGCATGTGAGAGGTTTGTACCTTTGGGGTGATCTAATTTATGTTCTTGCATCGACAAGTTGTTTATGCTTTATACCTAGTTGTGAGGACCATTGTGTTGTGACTGGTTGTATACCCGATTCGTGATGCCTTGCTTTGGCTTTGAGATGCTTATTGTTGCTCCTATCTAATTGATTGAGATGATCTTGTGATGCGGTGACTATTCTTGTGTTATGCTTTTATGTTGGCATTGTGAGATGCACCTACTACATTTGATTCTCGTGCTCATTCTGAGATTTCTATTGCTATGGTTATGATTGGTATATGCCTTGTTTGGCTTTTGATGTGATTCGATGGTGTCATTGAGGTTTGTGCCAGTGACTATCAGAGTTTGATTGTATCAGGATGTTATTCTGTGAGTGCCCTTGAAATGTTACCTGGTGATTACACTGTATGATGTATTTGATTACGACACTTTATTTCAATTATTATAGCATTGATGATTCATCTATTAGATTATGCTATTGTTAGTATTTTGATCATATCTGCATGATGATACTTTGAGATAATATGTAAGGATGATTACCATGGATATATGATTATGATGCCTTTTTATGCTAACAATATATCAATAGTTACTTTCAGTGAATTATGCTCAAAATAGTCATAAAATGATTTATGTAAATGTTTTTAATTTAAATACAATGTTAATGTAAGTATATGATGTGTACTGCTTTGGTGCACCACTGCTATGCATATTGCCCTTAGTACTGGTACGATGTGAGACAGGGTCGTAGTTACTCATTCGTGAGATCAACACGATGCACTGTTCTCATTCATTTTGATTATCATGTAGTATATGTGCTTCGACTATTTATATATTGTGAGCAACTGCACTTGATGTTTACATGTTTCAATATAAATCAAAATAATGTCAAAAAGAATTGATAGTTTGATGAAAATATTCTCTTTCATGTGATATCAACATTTTTCTCTTTCATTGTGTTTGAGTTTGTAATTTTATTACTTGGGTGGGCCTCTTTGCTAATCTTTTTCCCACTTTCCCTAAGATGGATGAGGACCATGTTTGCATTGAGCTTGATAATCCTGGTGATCTAAAAAATGATGCCATTGTGTGCCATATTTGTAGAGGAGGTGTTTCTGAGTTTATTGAATCTATTATTCGCTATGATGTGGATTTGTGCATGCAATTTGCTACCTCTTAGGAGGATATGAGGGTTACAGTGGCGAGAATTTCCTTTCAAATCAATTAAGAAATGATAGAAAAGGCTATTGGACTACACATGGAGGGTAGACAATGGAATAATACTAGTTGAGTGGAAGATAATGAAAGCCTCAAAAGGTTTTTCAATAAAAATGAATCTTCAAACAAAATGCATGGTGGTTATGGAAGGGAGTAGTTGTCGCCACCATGGAGTCAAGTTTGTTTCATGATTATGAAATATTTTACTTTAGAAGGTTGATTCAAAGTGTATTAATTATATCATATGCCACGTAATCTCTTTAGGAACCATGACCTTACTTCTTTCATGTTTTTCTTACTAAACTCTCTGGAAAGTTTTGTTATGGAAGTGGTGGAGGCTACCAAAACTCATGGAAATAACTCATCCCTCTATACCAGGGTTTGATTTATAGGTTGTACACTTTTCACTTACCTCTTTGTCTACCCAAATCCCTTGTTGTCCAACAAGAACCCAACTCTAGTTCCCCCCACTTGTAAACATTATTGACACTCATTGCCTAACAAGAAGTGCATTAGCCACACTAGTGCCCCTAAGCTTGCTTTGAGGTTGGGGACTCTTGAAACTCCTAGCCCATTAGTGATCGCTACAAAATTGTGTGGTTTGAAGAATAAACCCTCTAAACCCCCAATTTCCAATAAAAGGAAAGGGAAAAGCCCCTCCCCCAACCAAAATTCCCAAATTCTCCATTCAAGGGGTGTTGAATGAGGAGGAAGATGAGGTTGGGGAGGAACATAGAAAACCATGCAAGTCCCATAGGCTAGGTGATCCACTGTGCGGAGAAAGGTAAAAAAGCTCATTTGGTCAAGTATGATTCGGGGGAGGAAGAAGAGGGCCAAGGGAGTAGAAAACTATGGAGAAAAGTGAGAAAGTGGAGATTTCTAATGATGAAGGAGGTGAAACTGAAACCATTGATGGTTTTGAGAAATCTACAACTAGTAGCCTCTAATCAGATCTTAGATAGTACAAAAATGGAGCTTGTTGACTTAACTAAGGATATGACGTTGGAGGAGGAGAATGCTAACAAGACAACTATCAAATGCACCTACATTGACTACCATACGACAACCACTAAATTGGCTACATTAAGGACTAAGTTAGGAGGGTAAAACTAAGATCCTTGACATGGAAAAGAAAATAGAGTGCATCGACAATTTCAACCTCTATGTGATGACCAATTTAGCAACCTCGCTATGTCTCATGAAACACAAGGTATTGGGAAATGATGTGGACAATGAAGGGAACTATAAATATCTCTTCAAGTTCCTCATGGATGACTGGAGTCACGTTCTCCATAAATTAAGATGTGACATAAAATCAATAGGTCATGCATAACTCTCTCTAGACCTATTTGTGTATATTGTTCTTTGCATATAAGAGATTTCTGTCAAAACTCCTTTATTCTAGTGCCTTTTGGTAAACTAGACTTTGTTCTAGTATGAACATTTTTTTTACTTTCTAGTTTTTTAGGTTTTGCTTCTAGCTTGTTCGATTCTAGTTCCAAGGTAAACATTTTGTTTTCTTATAGTTTGTCGCTAGTTTTAGTTATGAATATGTTATTAAAATATGTTATGTTAGTTGTGGGTTACAATTTGCTTCTTTTCACAAGTAGGGTAAGTACACCAAGATGGTTTGCAAAAAGGGGGGTATAAGTGACCAATTTTTTTTTGAAATCAGTTAAACCTAAACTTGGAAAAGAAATTTGAGAGTCATGCACTCAAAATTAGAAGATGTGAAAAGAAAAAGAATTGTAGCACTCTGAATCTAGTTTCTAAACTACTAAAGTTTTAAGAAAATGGATAAGAATAAGAGGGTCAAATCCTTTGCACACGAAAAATTGTTCCTCAATTTTTTTTTATAAAAACATAACATAGTGTCTGGCATGTGCATCAAAAAAGTCATACTTCGATTTAGTATTTTGAATAATCCTTTTGTAGAAAGATAGTTCAAAGTGAGAGCTAGGAGTTGTCTGTTTTTTTGTAACTTTTTGTTGGTTTTTTTTTAATAATTTCTTGAAGTGGCCACATCCTAAAAATTAAGTGCTTGTTCGTGTGTGAAACATAACTTGCATCAAGCTAATTGAAAATGTATTTTTTTTAAGTATAAAGAATAAAGTGCACAAGAATAATATATAATTTGTTTTAAATTTTGTCAAGTAGATCAAAGGTTATTAAAAAAATGGTACATATGTCTTTGAGAATGATGTAGACACTGGTAAAAAAAATTAAACTTTAATATGTTAATGTTGTCTAAAATAAGAACAAATTATATGATTAGAAAGCTCAAAATACATGTGAAATTATGGTGGTAGTTTTACAAATACCCAATTGATTATGTGTAAAATTGATGATGAGGAAGTTGAGAAACTAGTTTGGAAGAACAAAAGACATGAAAATGAGGTAAATGGAGGGAAATGAAGCTCCCAGGCCTCAACCTTGTTATCTAAGCCTATTACCTAAGCATAACATGATCGGGTTTTAAAACATTAAAAACATAAAGCCATACACATATTAAATATATATATATAATAAGTTCTAATATGTGTGTGTGTCATCCTTAAAAGTTAGCACCCATAATTGGATTCTCTAGGATGCATTATACCCTATTTTGGTGATTTCGAGGTCTGCATGTCTGTTATGCTTGATCCTAGCAACCTGCATTTTCTCCACCCGCATCCTATCACATTTCTCGACATCCTAGAAAAATTTGGGTTTATTTTACCTAGGAAAATTTTAGAGCCGACTTGCCCCTAGGGTATGAGTCAATTGGTCAACTTTTCCCTAGGGTATAAGTCGAGAGTCAACTTGTCCCTAGGTTTTTGAGCCCATATTTGGCCCAAGGCCTGACAGTGGGGGTTTTCTTGCAAGGTTCAGATTTGTGGTTGGCCTTAATCAAATTTAAATCCTAAAATGAGTATAAAATAACTCTTCCTCTCCTCATTTTGCATATCACATCCAAGTGAAAGCTATTGTTATCAAGTGAAAGTAATTATTTACCAAACAATCAAACAATTTAAGTAGTGCAATTAAGGATTTGGATTCAAGATTTGAAGGAAAGCATCCAATTCAAGATCTCCAAGTCTCCATTTCTTCAAGAACCATTCAAGAAAAGGAAATCTTCTCTATTTGATGCAAGTTTCTCTCCCATGATGGCCAAGTAGAGGAATTCACAATCAAGGAAGAAGATTCATCCATCCATTCTTCTTTCTCTCTCCTTCTCCAAGTGGTTATCAGGCATACATACATTCAAGATATAGGAGTGGCAATCATAGATCCATGAATTTTTGAAGGCATACTTGATTATACATCTCATTGTAAGCATATTCCAAGCATCTTCATAGATTTGAGTGATTACTACATCTGTTCATGAGGGTTTCATACAAGGTCAATCAACCATTTACCTTTTTATTTTCCATGATAGTTTACTTTATGCAATTTCAATTCAATTTCAAGGTTATTTCCTAAACAAGGGTTTGACCAAGGAAAACTCATTTCCACAACCTTTTCTCCATTTTTTCTATGTGTAGGAATATATTATCGAGTTGCGGTCTTGAATATGATAAGTACAAGTGCAGACACAGGATCTTGGGAAGTTTCATCAGTTTTGGCACTACTAGGAACAAGTCAACTTCTCTATTTGTCTTTGGGTACAAGTTGACTCTAGACTTATCCCTGGGTACAAGTCAACTTTTGACTTGTCCCTACATTTTTTGGCTGAAAATTGCAGAGTAGATAGTTATAGGTCTCATTTTCCTAGATTTGGAGTTACAGTTGATTCTAACATTTTGGCGATAGTCAAATTTAGACTCAAAGTTCAAATCTCCTCATCTTGTTTCAAGGTACATTCATTATTTATCCTTTTCCCTTTCACTTACTTTCATAGATCAGATTTTCTACCATTTACTTTATCATATCATATGATCTATCCTTTTAAGAATACAAAAACCCCCTTTGGTTTAAATCTTGCATTAGCACCCTTCTTCCTTTAGTTGTGCTAATCATGTTTGGTTTAAGGGTGGGTTTGTATTTCAATGTATGTAGGATCTTGGTGAGTGATCTACATCATAGCATTGATCACCATTTTCCACTATATGTGTGTGTGTGTGTGTGTGTGTACATATACATATATGAATGTATGTATGCATGCACACATACACATACACCTACATGTGTGTGTAAGTATATATTTATGTATGCATATGTGTGTGTGTGTATCATTACAAATTGTATTGTCTATAAACTAAGAAAACTAGATCACTATATTTAGTTGGTGATGAAGTTTTAGATTTGGGGAAATGGTTTGACAAAGGTGGAACTAATAAAAAACCTCATCCACTTGAAAATACCAATGGACTTGAGTTGTTAATGAGTAATGTACTCAAGAAGTAGTGGGCATTCCCAAGCTAAAACCACTCATTGCAGATTTTAAAATCATACCAAGGTTTTACATATAACAAGGAGTAGTGGACATTCCCAATCTAAAAACCCTACCTAATATTTATCCATCTCCCCCTTCTCTCTCTCCTCCCTCCCTCTCTCACCATATCTTCCCCCTAAATTACCTTATATATTTGCCTCATGTCTCTTACCCTCTCCCCCTTCTCTCACTTTGTCTCTCACATATCTCTCCCCATAATTACACTCTTTCTCACTATCTCCCCTCCCTCATCCTCTCAACATCCAATTCCTTCTCCCTCTCACCATCACCATCACCTCTCTCTATCTTCTCTCTTTTTTCTTCCCCCATCTCTCCATCTCTTCCCTCCTAACTCTTGACAATTAGAAAACCTTAAGACATCCCAAGACCCATTAAACTATCCTAAGACTCCTTAGGAAAACTTGTGACATATATGACCCCTTACGACACCCTAGGACACCTTACAAATACATCGTAGGACCCTTTAGGACCAACTATTACACTTCGATCTCCTTAAGACATTTTATAACCCATTACTGTATCCTAGGACCCTTTAGGACCTGTTAAGACACATAGGACCCATTAACACCCCTTAAGACTCCTATGAACCATTAATGTATCCTAAGACCCCTTAAAACCCATTAATCTATCCTAGGATACATTAACACATGTACAAGGAGATCTTGAGATCCCTTAAGACATCTAGGACCCCTTGAGACATCTTGAGACCCATTAATGTATTTTAGGTCCCTTTAGGACCACTTAAGACATCCTAGGACCCATTAATGTATCCTAGGACCCCTTAGGACCTCGTAAGACACATAGGACCCCTTTGAACCCCTCAATACTCCTATAAACCATTAATGTAATCTAAGACCACTTAGGACACATTAATGTATCCCCAAATCCATTAATGTATCCTAGGATACATTAATACATGTATGATGAGAACTTAAGATCCCTTAAGACATCTAGGACCCCTTAAGATATCCTAGGACCCATTAATGTATCTTAGTTCCCTTTAGGACCACTTAAGGCATCCTAGGACCAATTAGCATATCCTGAGATCTTTTAGGACCTCTTAAGACACCTAGGACACCTTGGCACCCCTTAAGATTCCTACAAACCATTAATGTATCCTAAGACCCCTCAGGACCCTTTAGTGTATCCCAAAACCCATTAATGTGTCCTAAGATGCATTGATACATGTACACGGATACCTTAGGATCCCTTAAGTTATTGAGGATCCCTTAATACATCCTAGGACCCATTAATGTGTCCTAGGACTCCTTTGGACAATGTAAGATATCTAGGACTATTTAAGACAATGTAGGTTCCATTAATGTATCCTAGGACCACTTATGACACCTAGGACCCCTTAATACATTCTAGGAAAAATTAATGTATCTTAGGACCCCTCATGACCTCTTAAGACACCTAGGACCCCCAAGACCCATTAATGTATCCTAAGATGCCATAGGACCCATTTATGTATCTTAATACCCATTAATGTACCCTAGGATCACTTAGCACCCGTAAATGTATTCTAGGACCCATTAATACATATGAGGACCCCTTATGACACTCAAGACCCCTTAAGACATCCTATAACCCATTAATGTATCCTAGGAACCCTTAGCACTAATTAAGATAGCTAGTACCCTTTAAGACATCATTTGACGCATTAATGTAATTATGTATGCTAGGACCCTTAGAACCACTTATGCCACCTATGACCCCTTAATACATCCAAGGACCCATTCATGTATCATAGGAAGTCTTAGGACCATTTAAGAAACCTAAAACCCCTTAAGACATTCCAGGACCTCTTAATGTATCCTAGGATTCCTTTTGGTCAATCAATGTGTCCTAGGACCCATTCACACCCATTAATGTATCTTAGAACCCTTGAACCCCTTAAGACATCCTAGGATCATCTCCATCTCATCTCTCCCCCCCTAATTACCCCCCCTCTCTCCCTCTCCCTCTCTCCATATATTCCCCCTTAATTAGACTATTTCTCTCTCCGCCCATTTTGTCTCTCTACCTCACCTCTCTCCCCTCTCCCCTCTCCCCTCTCCCCTCTCCCTTATTTCTCCCCCTTCTTTTTTTAAGCACTTGTTTTAGGGGTAAATAATGCAAACGAGTTTTATAAGATTAAAACCCATATAGGTTTCTAACACTATGAACGTTTGGCATTTAAAAATTAATTTTTTTATTATCACTAAAGTGCAATTAGATTTTTCTTTAATAAAAACCCATATGGGTTATTTTGAATTTAGGATTGGAAATTTACCAAAACTAATCCCGACCGGGTTATTTGAATTCAAAGTAACCCAGTTGTGTTAGGTGTGTTTTAGGGTTTTTTTTTGGGTGGGCGGCCACTTTTTTGCACACCATCTTGGTGCACTTACTCAGTAATAAATGTTTATGTTTATTTTTTGTTAGTGTGCTATTGTTTGGGTTTGCTACACTTTTGGGTTGTGGTTTTGTAAGGGATAGATCCCTTGGTTTGTTGTTTATTAATATTGAAAATACTCTTTTTAATATTTTGATTGTTGAAAGTATGAATTTTTCACACTTAATTATAAGTAATATAATAAAATTTTCAATTTCAATATGGGAAACCTTTAAAAGCATCGATGTTATGGATCAAGCTTCATGATCTATCATCGGTATCAAGTTTTTAGAGTAGTTTATGATAATATAAATGCTTAAATATGATTATAACCATCAAATCAAGGTCATGGTTGGGATTGGTGAACATTCTAATTATGATATTACCACTAGGATTCAACTGCGTACTTCTTAAGTCAAACTCATTAACCCATGTTTCATGAGTAGTGATTCATAAGAACACATCCCTCATTGGAATGAATAGTATAATTAGTGCTCATTACATATAGGTGAAGCATTAGGCCTTCCTAAAAGGTAAACCATCTGAGTACTATTCCAACTCAAGTTGTATAATGAGATGACCCATTGGGTTCAAGCCTTAAATTTGACAATTAATTAGTTATTCAAAGTTGATTTTAAGTGTTATGATGTATTCTATAATTAAATATATAAACCGGAATGATGCTAAAATATTTAATGGTTTGATAAAAATATTCTCTTTCACATGATACTGGTATTCTTTTTTAAAAAATTATTCATAATATACTAGCTTTTTTATCAAGATTTATAATAGAAGAGTCAACTTTGAAAAGAATTTGAAAATTGTGAAGATTTTGACTTTAGTCCCTTAGATGGTTAGTTCACTGGATGCTATTGAATTTTTTTCATTCATTTATTGTTAAAAGTAATAAGTTCCCATACTTTATTATAATTAATAACATACAATTTTGGATTTGATTGTGTATAAATCTCTAATATTAAGAAATTAAACTTTATGATCCATTATTATGATAAAAAATTGATTATGTTTTTATGATAAATTTGCTTAAATACGATTATAGCCATCGAATCTAAGTCATGGTTGAGATTGGTAAAAATTGCCTAGAACCTAAATTTAACAAGTTTAATTGTTGAGAAAATTTTGTGATGATTTTCTATTTAAATTTATGTCATACCTTATTTAAAATTATGTATATTGTAGATAACTTGTTATCCTCAATTTTAGCTCACTCAAATTGTGGGATAAACCCTACACAATTATTCATTTTGTAGTGTACATCCTTTAAGCATGCATATCAAGGCATTATTCAAGTGTTCTTGAGTGTAATCCAGCTCCTTGAGTTATTTTATTGATTGTATACCCTTCATTTTTCTTTTCTTTTTTTAACAAGGTTTGCATTTTCTAGAGTTCATTTTTCAACTCATCTAGGATCAAGTTTTTTCCCTAGCCCTACTTAAATTTGAGCTATCAATATGTAGTTTGTATTTTTAAACCCAAATTACATATGTAAATCAGGTTTTAAAACCCAAACTCCATATAATCAACATTGCATAACATGCATGAAAATTGGGTTTTAAAACCAGAGTTGATGTAAGAAATGATAAGAAAGAGCAAAAGATCTAGTTTAATCTAATGAGCAAAATGTGAGGAAATGCATACCATGAGATAAGCTTAATCTAGAAGCATTCACCATACAATGAGACAATGTTTTTGAAGGGGGAAAAGCGTAAAAAAACCCCCGTGATGTTATTATGAATGGGCCAAAAATCCTGAGAGAGAGAAATAGAATGAGAGCAAAATGCTCATACAAAGCTTCAAGAGAAAGAGAATGAGAATGAGAAACTAAGTGTTGCAAGAAGAATGTCTTAAGAAAAGAGAAGAGAAGCATCTCTTAAGTAGAGATGAGAGGAAAGGAGTTGAATGTAACTCCCATGTGCATGTGAACCACATTCATAATGTGTGTGCCACTTGTGCTAATTCCTCTTAAGGAGGAATCAAAGAAAAAGAAAATACACAAAATAAAATATGTCCTCACACATGGAAGAAGAGGACAAAATAACATGTAGGGATTCTATAGGAATCTCCTACTTACAAAGGAAAATAAAATACCTTGGTTTATAATAAAACACCAAGGAAAGATTAATTCTAACACCCCCCTTTAATCTTTACTTGGGGGTTTACAATCAAAGGGTATCAAACCCATATTTTTACAATGAAATTCAAATTTTTCTTTTGAAAGAGGCTTTGTGAGGATATTAGCAACTTGATGTTGTCCTTGGCAGAAAAGAAGAGAGACTTGCTGGTTGTGAATGTGTTCTCTAATGAAGTGATGATGAAGAGCAATGTGCTTGGATCTTGCATGGTAAACTGGATTCTTTGCTAAAGCTATTGCACTTTGGTTGTCACAAAACAAAGGTGTAGGTTCCTCTTGAGGTAGACCCAAATCTGCAAGTAATCTTCTAAGCCAAAGAGCTTCTTTTGCTACTGTAGTACAACCTTTATATTCAGCTTCAGTAGAACATAGGGAAACAAATTGTTGCTTTTTAATTTTCCATGAAATTAGACCTGAACCAAGAAAGAAACAATAACCACTAGTGGATCTCCCATCATTGGGATCTCCCCCTAGATCTGAATCAGTATATCCTTTAAGTCTAAAATCAGCAGTATTATCAAAGTATAAAGCATAATGTGAAGTACCTTTTATATACCTTAAGACTCTTTTAGCAGTTTTCAAATGAGTTTGTTGGGGTTTTGACATAAATCTAGAGACTAATCCAACACTAAAAGAAATATCAGGTCTAGTAAGAGTTAAATAATTTAAACTTCCTACTAGCCATCTATAATAAGTAGCATCAACATAAGGATTCATAGTATCTACTTCTAATTTAGTGCCTAAATCACAAGGTATGGAAACAACATTAGCATTAATCAAATCAAATCGACGTAATAAATCTTGAGCATATTTAGTTTGAGAAACATAAATACCATTTTCTATTTGCCAAAATTGCATTCCTAAAAAATAATGTAAAATTCCTAAATCAGTCATTTGAAATGTTTGATTAAGTTGAAACTTAATCTCTAAAATCAAAGGTGTGGAACTAGAAGTGAGAATAAGATCATCTACATATAAGATAATAATGACAATTTCATCATCATAATGCTTAATGTAAAGGTTAGGATCATTTTGACTTCTTTGATAACCTTGAGAAAGAAAGAAAGCATTAATCTTAGAATACCATTCCCTAGGAGATTGTTTTAAGCCATAAATTGATTTCTTAAGTTTGCACACAAGATTTTCATTACCTATTTGAATAAAGCCTAGTGGTTGAGCCATGTAAATTTCTTCATGCAAATCTCCATTAAGAAAGGCACTTTTAACATCCATTTGGTGAATAGGACAATGCATTTTAGTAGCTAAAGCAAGAATTACTTTGATTGTAGGCATTTTAGCTACTGGAGCAAAAGTTTCAGTATAATCTAAACCTTCAACTTGAGAAAATCATCTAGCAACTAATCTAGCTTTATATTTAGTTATTTCATTATCAGAATTAACCTTAGTTTTATACAACCATTTACATGAAACTAAATTTTTACCTTGAGGTAAGGGAACAAGATCCCAAGTGTTATTAGCAATCAAAGTGTCATATTCTTCTTGCATAGCAGTTTGCCAATGTGGTTGAGTTTTAGCTTCATTAAATGTTTCAGGATCTTGAGAATTCATAACTTTAGACATCAAAGCATAATTGCAGTAGTTTATTCTTCTAGGTTTAAGTCCTCCCATTCTAGTAATGTAATCATCAGTATCATGAACTAAATTTTTGAACCATTTAGGATAATGTTTTGAAGTAACAGATTCACTACTAGAACAATCAAGAGTAACATTAGAACCATGAGGAGTAGAAAGAACAGTTTGACTAGTGTCATTGTCTAATTTTTCATGATTTTTATTTAAAGAAATAGAAATAGATTCATTTTGAGTAGGGTTTAGAGAAGGAGGTTGGCCCTCCACAAGAACAATTTTACCTTTATCAAAATCAGAATCTTGAACTTGAGAACAGTCATGAACACCATTTTCAGCAATACAAACATCCCTAGCAACATGAACTTTGTTAGTTTGAGGATTGTAAACTCTATAACCTTTAATATTTTCATCATAACCAACAAAGATATGCGGTGTGGATTTAGGGTCCAATTTTTTTCTTTTCTATTTTGGAGTATGAACATAAGCAATTGAACCAAAAATCCTTAAATGAGCTAAATTTGGTTTCCTACCTGACCAAGCTTCTTCAGGTGTTTTATTTTTTAAAGCTTTAGTAGGAGTTCTATTAAGAAGATAAGTTGCAGAAACCATAGCTTCAGCCCAAAATTTATAATCCATATTTTTAGCATGCAGAAGACATCTAGCCATTTCAACTATGGTCCTATGCTTACGTTCTGCCACACCATTCTGTTCTGGTGTATAAGGAACAGTAAGTTCATGTTTTATACCAAATGACTTTAAGTAAGAATGAAAAGAATGATTAATATATTCAGTACCATTATCTGTTCTAAGAATTTGAATTTAGCAACCACTCTGTCTTTCCACATAAACATGAAATTCAGCAAAGGTGTCAAGCACTTGATCTTTACTATGCAGAAAATAGATCCAAGTTCTACGTGAGAAATCATCAACAAAAGTTAAAGCATACTTAGAACCTTGAATTGAAGTATGTTCCATAGGTCGTAGCAAATCACTATGAATAAGAACAAGTTTATTACTAGCACGCCAAGATGAAGCATGAGGAAAAGGTTCTCTATGCATTTTTCCACCCATACAACCATTGCAAATAAACTTAATAGGAGAAAATTTAGGTAAGCCAAGAACCATGTTTTCGTTTAGCATTAAAGTAATGTAGTCAGAATTTAAATGACCTAAGCGTTCATGCCATACATTAAAATCAATATTAGCATGCAAAGAATGTCTAGATGAAGCAAAAGAATAAAACTTAAAGAGATTATCTTGATCTAACTTTGCATTTGCAACAATATGATCAGTGTTAGGGTCAATAATATGACAATCATTTTTATGAAATTCAATCTTATATTCTTGGCAGAGTTGAGGAATAGAAATCAAATTAGTTTTCAATTCAGGCACATAAATAACATTATGCAATTTACCATTTGGAACAGACACATCTCCAAAACCTTCAACTTTCTAACTATCATGATTAGCTAATTGAATTGGAATGTGAGATGTATCAGGTTCAATAAAATAAAATAAAACTTTATTAGAAGTAACATGTTGAGATGCACCACTATCAATAATCCATTCAAGAGGTTTAACAGGATTAAAACTAACAGTAAAAGCATGTCAAGTTTGAGGTCCATTTGATTTTTCAACAGAATTGTTTTGATTAGAGGATTGATCCCTTTGTTTCTTAAAATAGTTTTGAGTTATATGACCATCCTTACCACAATAAGTGCAATGTGATCTTTTGTTCGAGTTATTAGATTGATTATTGTTACTAGTATTGGAAGGCCTAGAGTTATAATTATTATTAGGTCTATTGTAAGTTTTAGAAACATAAGCCAGATCATTAACTCTAAGAATTCCAAACTGAATTAATTTTGCTTCCTCTTGCCTTAACATAGTTTGAAAAATAGAATAAGTAAGTTGATTAGCTAAAGACAGAATTGCTAACTGAGAGTAAATGTTAGTAATGAATTGTTGAAACTGTCGTGGTAAACATTTCCTAATTATGATGTGAATAATGTGAACATCAGATAATGTAACTTTAAGACCAGAAAGCAAAGAACGGATGGAATCAAATTTCAACAAGAAGTCATCAACAGAATTGAAATCAGAATATCTAAGGTCTTCTAACTGATCTTGAAGTTGAATCTTTCTAGCTTCATCTGCACTATCATAAGTATTCTTAAGGATATTCCAAGCCTCATGGGCTTCATCACAAGCAGAGATTAAAAGATACAATTCAGGATTTAATGATATACCAATCAACCCTAATGCTTCCTCATTTTTAGCTTTCCAGGTATCCTGGTCAGCTTGAGAGGCAGTAGAGGCTGGTTTGGGGGTGGCATTAGTAACAATATCATAGAGGTGTCTAAAATGAAAAATAAAAGCCATATGAACAACCCAAGCATGATAATTAGAACTTGTTAATTTAATTTCTGGCATTAAAGTTGACATGATTAAAAAAGAAGAAAGAACACAGAAGGAGCAGAAGGAGTTGTATCAGCACCCTAGAAGACAAATGAATATGCAATAGATTAAGGATCTAGTGCATATGCACTTGAAATCTAAGAGACGGATAACCCACTTCTAGACTCAGCAAGCAAAACAGAAATAAACTAAGCACCCTAAATGGCAGATTCTGACATGCAAAGTACTTGCATGCAAAATCTGAGATGGGTGGCTAAATAAAATAGATTAGAGAATGAAATAGATTAGCGGAGTATGATTAAACAGACAAGTTAATTAACTCAAATAAAATGATATAGATTAACGTAATCAAATGAATATTTAAGAAAAAATTTAATTAACCAGGATTAAATGAATATGAAAAGCTTTATGAGATTAATTATGAATCTGATAGATGAATTAAAGCAGATTAGGATTAATTAACCAAAAAAATTGAGTTCAGATTATTAAATTGATTAGATGAAGAAGAAAACTGATAAGGAAATGAAATGGTGAACCCCTGCAAAGAAATATGAGATAAAAAAACCTGCAACAATGAGCAAAAAACCTGCATGCAACAATGTGATAGAGAAAAAAACTTAATAAGCCCAGATCTGCACAAAAATGTTAGGTAAAATAGCTTGACCCCTGCAACAAAAGGTTTGAAGATGAATATAACCTACAAGCAATGGGTTAGGCAAAAATAAATGGAAATGTTCCTGCATGCACAAAATTGAATAGAACTTGCAAGAAAGTCTGCACAAAAAGAGGTTAAAATATGAATAATGAGGTGAGCACGTACAAACTAGATATTAAAAGAATACCCTGCAAAAAAATGTTAGATGAAAAAAACTTCCACACTATCCTGAAAAAAAGTCAAGAGACAGCTTGCATGCAAAGAAAAAAGTTAAAAGAAAAACACTATGAGAAAATCTACAACAAGATTGGTACTTGCAAATAGGGTTAGATAAAAAACCTCCAAAAAATAGGATTAGATGAAAAGTAAAACAAAAAAAATACAATACAAAATTAAAATACACTTAAGAGGTAAAATACCCTTAAAAATTTGAAATAGAAAACAATGAAAAAATAATAAGGGGCAAAGAAAAAAGCTAAATAAAAAAATTATATAAAAAAATTGAATAAACTAAAAAAGCTTTAAATAAACAAACAAATTAAAACAAAAATAACTTAAATGGAAAATGAATTAAAACATACCTGAGCCGTGCTGTATGCGCTCGTAGAGACTGAGGAGGATTCTGAGAATCGTGCAGAGACCGAATGAAAAAAAAGTGCAAAGGAAGTACAAACCAGAGAAAACGTGTAGGGAGCCAGGAGGATCAAAAAAAACTTAGGAATAAAGCACATGGGTATTAGAGTTTTCAAAGCACTTAGGTTTAATGTTGTGCAAATAGCGCAGTGTGAAAGTGCGGAGCTGGCGGTGAAAGTGGGGTGAGCGAAGGAGAAGAACGTGTGGAGCGATTGAAAAGAAAGGTTGAAACAGTCAGAGGGGAGCGCTAAGCAATGTGCGCTAGGTTAGGGTTATAGTAATGCCGCTTGGTTATAAAGCAACGTGCGCTAGGTTAGGGTAAGGTTGAAGATACTACCGCTAGGTTATACTAATGCCACTTGGATATGCGCAAGGGTAAGGTAGATTTAATGTGGGTTAGGTTAGGGATAGGGGGGGGGTAGAATAGGTTAAAATTCAAAAAAAGAAAAGAGACGGCAAGGGAGGGAAAAGAAATGGGAGGGGGGGAGAAGAAAAAATTATAAATATAAAATTAGATATATATATTTTTAAAATAGATTTTATAAAATGAAATCACACTTATTTTTTTAAAAAGTAATATAAGCAAATTAATAAAATATATTTTTTTAACTTTATTTATTTTATTATCCTTTTTAAAAAAAAGAAAACTAAAACTATTTTTAAACAAAAAGGATAAAATAAATATATATTAAAAAAATTACACAACAAAATTTTAAATTGAATTTAAATGAATTTAAAACAAGAACAAATAAAAAAAGAGAAATATTTTTTCTACAACTAAAAAATTTACAAAAAAAGGATTTTATTTTTCAAAACAAATAAATAGAATAATAATAATAAGGAGAGGGGAAATTTTTTTCCCAAATATTTGAAGAACAACCTGCAACACAAAGATATTAGAAACTAAATCTACTCTCTCAATAGTCTCCAAATGGAGTGCTTAAAAAAATGGTAGTTCCTCCACCTGTACACTCAAACAAAGATTAAACACCTGCTCTGATACCATGTAAGAAATGATAAGAAAGAGCAAAAGATCTAGTTTAATCTAATGAGCAAAATGTGAGGAAATGCATACCATGAGATAAGCTTAATCTAGAAGCATTCACCATACAATGAGACAATGTTTTTGAAGGGGGAAAAGCGTAAAAAAACCCCCGTGATGTTATTATGAATGGGCCAAAAAGCCTGAGAGAGAGAGAAATAGAATGAGAGCAAAATGCTCATACAAAGCTTCAAGAGAAAGAGAATGAGAATGAGAAACTAAGTGTTGCAAGAAGAATGTCTTAAGAAAAGAGAAGAGAAGCATCTCTTAAGTAGAGATGAGAGGAAAGGAGTTGAATGTAACTCCCATGTGCATGTGAACCACATTCATAATGTGTGTGCCACTTGTGCTAATTCCTCTTAAGGAGGAATCTAAGAAAAAGAAAATACACAAAATAAAATATGTCCTCACACATGGAAGAAGAGGACAAAATAACATGTAGGGATTCTATAGGAATCTCCTACTTACAAAGGAAAATAAAATACCTTGGTTTATAATAAAACACCAAGGAAAGATTAATTCTAACAGTTGAACCCCTAATATCCTTTGCACAACCAGGATGCAAATCAAGTTTTCATCCATTGTAAACTCAAAGTTGCACATTGGGTTTTAAAACATGATTTGCACATCACTATCTAATTCACTTGCAAATAAGGTTTTAAAACCTGAGTTAAAACCACACTAGCATATTTTTACCATTTGTACATCAAATTATTTCTACAAGTCATGTTTTTCGTTGCGCTAAAAGATCGACCTGTTAATGCTTGATACAACCACACAACTTATAAAATTCACATGAGGAAGATAATGAATGTCATAATATCATGTGAGGGATGTTGGCCCACTACCAACAATCCCCCTCCCAACGTCACTCTCAGGCTGTCATGTGGGGACTCGAGCATGTGACCAAGCTCTGATACCACTTGTTATAAGTGTTAATATGATTTAGAACAACAAAGAGGGGGGGTGAATCAGTTGTTCTTAGGTCCAGATGTATAAAACAAACTTTAAAACTCTTCAACAAATCAGATCTAATAACCAACAGCTACTCGGTCATTATTGATTGCATAACAGAAACATATAATAGTGCAGTCCACTTATCCAATAGCATCTAACTTGTAAAACACAAAAATGTTCAAACCAAAACATTCACACAAGTATCAACACCAGGATTTATAGTGGAAACCCAATTTGGGAAAAACCACTTTGTAACATGTTACTATTATGTTCACTCTTCTGAAGTGAGCTCGGTGAAAAGCGAACCTGTCAAAGGTTACAAACACACTGTTAGGTGTGACCTGGTTAAAGGATTTAAACCACTCTGTTAAAAGTGTGCCTTGTTATAGGACTTACATACACTCCATTATAATGCAACCTTGTTCAAAGGATATATACATGTGACTATTAGGTCAACCTCTATTAAAAGGATTTTGACTGATACAATGGTTAGAAAGTAGCAGTAGTATTGATCTGAAAAACATACAACTCACTTTACAAATATCATATCCAATTCCGTACACATATGTTGGCTTACCGACTGTGAACCTTTACCATCTCTATCACCGATCTGCTCAGAACTCTCTTCAAGAAATCACAACACTTCTCCTTCAGCCTTCTCTGCTTAGATAGTCAATAACATCAACAATACCTCTAGCATCCTCCTCTACCTTCAACCTCAACTCAGGTTTCCTTAATAATTCCTCTATTAGGTCAATACATCTTTTGCCGCTTAATCTCCTTCATAGATCTTAGGGTTAGGTCAGATTCATTGAATCCATCCTACATTATGTTCTTCGGCCATCCTTCTAGAAATATCTCAAATCTCTTAATAGATTTACAATAAAAAGTTTTACAATGCATTGAATGCTTTCATACAATCAATAAATAAAGTCAACACATTTTACATAATCCAAGAATTCAATGATGTCGGCTGGAAATCTGAATTCTCCCTCAAATGCAAAATACTAACACTCGGTCAATACTGTGTTCAACTTCTTGGTCTTCACTAGAAGGCTCGGTCACCTCAAAAACTATTTCCTCAGCTAATACTGTCTTCCTCGGCAATTAACTGGTGTTCGGTCAACACTGAATTTACTCAGCATATGCTAGCTCGGTCGAGACTAACATCACTCGGCTTAAACTAGATTTATTCACTTTTTGCTTAGTTAAGCCTACCAGTTTAGTCTTCATTCTTACTTAGGTAAACAATACATTGTCTTATCATTGTGCCACATAATCAAGTACTCATTGAAGTATCAAGATAACTCAACCTTTCCTTAGGTGCTATTGTTACCAACCTTTCCTTTCCCCTTAGCAACAATCAAATAGATATAGTACTTTCTTAAATAGCAACGATCTTACCAATTAAGGTTTGACATCAATGACAATACAACAATTTCTTCAATTGCAGTTTCCAACAATCTCCCTCTTTGGCATTGATGGCAACACCATATGAATATCACATGAATTACCAACCAATCCAAAAACTTATCTATCCATAAAAAATATTTATAATATCCTTAGCTTCATTCTGATATAGAATCAATTAGACATGCTTGTATGACCGTCCACTGAATTTCTCCCTCTTACTTGATCTTCCATAAAAATTTCATTCTGTGTATTCATCTGTGATCATCTCCCTCTTTGAAAAAAATGCCAAAGCAACAACTATAAACATACATCCTGTAGATGTAGATATCATCTTTTCAGTTTAGTAATAGTATTTCTCCCTCTGTCATCTTTTCTTATGACTGATTCTTGTCTGTGCTATACTTTTCACAACTCTAGGCTGCTCCTAAAGTGTGACCTTTCTCTGCATCAACTTGTTAGATATTCTTTGCAGCACATTTGATGTAGTGCTCCTATCTTGACTAGGAAGCCTTAGTTAAAGGAAGGACCCCTAATTGACTTCTTAGGTATTCATGAGCTTCTTTAGGTAAAGCCTTAGTGAATATGTTTGCTAGTTGTTCCTTTGTATTCACATATTCCATGCGGACCTCTTTATCTTGTACCGGTTCTCTCAAGTAATGGTACTTGATGGCAATGTGTTTGGTCTTTGTGTGCATCACTGGATTCTTAGAGATGTTGATAGCACTTGTGTTGTCACAGAAAATGACAACTGGTTTAGTGATTTCTTCTTTCATGCCTACCAACAATTGCTTTATCCATATAAAATTTGAACAGTTCACAACTGCAGCCACATACTCAGCTTCAACAGTAGATTGGGAAATGCAATTTTGTTTCTTGCTTGTCTAGGAAACTAATCTCTATCCTAGTACTCTTTCTATCATCTACATTTCCTTCCCAATCAGCATCTGTATACACTCTCAGTTCAAACTTCTCATGCTTCTTGTAGTACAATCCATAGTCAGCAGTTCTCTTCAAATATCTCATGATTCTTTTGACAGCAATCATGTGAGCTTCCTTAGGATTGGCAGAGAATCTTGCGACAATCCCAACAACTAATGCAATATCTGGTCTGCTATGTACAACATACTATAGCTTTCCAATCATGGATCTATACAAAGTCTGGTTAACTTCTACAACATCATCATTTTTAGACAACTTTTGTCCAGTAGTCATGGGAGTACTTACTGGCCTTGAATCTTCCATACCAAAGGTTTTCAGTATCTCATGAACATATTTAGACTAGGTGATGAAAATTCCTTTCTCCATCTGATATACTTGTAAACCAACAAAAAATTTGATCTCCCCAAACATACTCATTTCAAATTCAGTTTGCATTTTATTTGAAAATTTCTTACACAAGGCATCTTGTCCACCAAATATAATATCATCTACAAATATCTTAGCTAACAAGATTCCTTTACCTTCTTCATCTTTCATGTACAGGTTGCATGTGTCATTTTTCCTTGAGAATCCAATCTGTATTAGGTAGTTGTTTAGTCTCTCATACCATGCTCTGGGAGCTTGCTTTAGTTCATACAGTGCTTTATTCAATTTGTAAACCATGTGTCTTTTGTTTGGATCAAAAAATCCTTATGGTTGTTCAATATACACTTCTTCTTCTAATATACCATTTAAAAATGTAGACTTAACATCCATTTGGTATACCTTGAAATCTTTATAGGCAACATATGCAAGCAGAGTTCTTACTCCTTCCAATCTAGCTACAAATGTCTCCCCATAATCTATTCCTTCTTCTTGTGCATAGCCTTTGCATACCAGCCTAGCTTTGTTTCTTGTGATATGACCAAGCTCATTCAGCTTATTACAAAATACCCACTTTGTCCTAATGACATTCTTATTTTCTGGTCTCGGCACCAGATTCTAGGTATCATTCTTCTCTATCTGGTCTATCTCTTCATTCATTGCTTCTATCCAGTCTTCATTTTCTAATGCCTCCTTTGTTGTCTTAGGCTCAAATTCACATAGTAAACATGTTGGATCTCTTGCCTTGCTTCTGGTCTAAATTCCAATATCTTTATCTCCAATAATCTGTTCAGGCTTGTGATGTCTCCTTACATATTATGCTAGAACAGGTTCTGCTCTCCTTTCATTTTGCTCATCAGGCTCACAAACAAGATTGTCAGATTCAACTTCTGAATGCTCAACAACCTCTTCCTGATACTCGGTAGCTTCTTCCTATCACTCAACACATTCTTCTTCTCTCTCGTCATTGTTATCCTGATGCTCGACATTGCTTACTCGAGACTCAGCATCAGGTGCAAGTTTGTCACTTGCCTCTTCTTCCTCTATATACAAAAAATATTTTTAATCTTCTAGTTCTCTTTTACTGTTAGCTTCATTTTTCTCTGCATACTCATGAACTTTGACATTCACACTTTCCACAATTTTGTTAGTGTTAGAGTTTAAACACTTATAAACTTTACTTTTTGTGGAATAGCCTAGGAATATACCCTCATCGCTTTTAGCATCAAATTTTCCATTTCTACTGTCCTTTAATATGTAGCATTTACTTCCAAAAATTCTAAAGTACTTTACATTAGGTGCATACCCATGCCACAATTCATAAGGTGTCAGATTTGTACCTTTTTTTTAATCTATACTCAGTTAAGAGTATAAACAATTATACTTACAGCTTCTTTCCAATACTTTTGTGCAACATTCTTTTCAATCATTAATGTCCTTGCACAATCCAAGATAGATCTGTTCCTTCTCTCTGCTATACCATTCTATGGAGGAGTTCTAGGTGTAGACATCTATCTTTTGATCCCTCTATCATTGAAAAATAGATTAAATTCATTGGATATAAATTCTCCACCTCGGTCAGATCTCAGACACTTCAAGTTCCTACCTATCTCTTTTTCAACCTTAGCCACATACCACTTAAAATTTTGAAAAGCATCAGATTTTTCTTTTAAGAACATTACATGCATCATTCTGGTATAATCATCAACAAATAGGATAAAATATCTAGCACTACAATAGCTTTGTACACCCAATGGTCCACAAAGGTCAGTATGAACCAAATCTAGGATATTCTTAGAAGTAAAAGTTTTGCTCTTGAAACTAGACTTTGTCATCTTACCCAACTGACATTCTTTGCACATTACATTCTCAGGTTTCTTCAATCTAGGTAGACCTCTCACTTTCTTTTTCTTACTAATTTCTACCAAATTATCAAAGTTAACATGACATAGCCGCTTATGCCATAATCAAATATCATCAAGTTGTGCGATCATACATGTTTCTTCAGATAGGTCTAGATAGAACAAATTACCTCTTATCTGTTTTCCACTTCCAATCAATTCACCAGTGGCATCAAATATTTTGACCTTTTTGTGATGAAATTCCACTTGGTAGCCAGTGCTATTAAGTTATGTGACACTCAACAGATTATAGTTAAGACCCTCAACCCAATAAGCATTTTAACAAGTGATCTTATCAGTCAGCTTAATCAATCCTTTGCCTCTAATAGGACATGGTGCATCATTACCAAATTTCACACTCCTACCTTTATAATGATCTAAGGTATCAAACTTACTCTTATCTCCAGTCATATGATGTGAACAACCACTGTCAATAATCCATTTATCATTTTTGTTCACATAAGATATCTATGCAGTTTTCTCATCCTCATCAGATTCATCTTTCATTGCAACATAGACAACCTCAATTTCAAAATCATCACTATCAGTGTCAGTCTCTTCTTCGGCAATATAACAAGATTTCTTACCTTTTCCTTTGTAGTCCTTGTATCTTCGGTAACCTCTGTCTTCTCTTTTGTCTTTATGCTTGTTGTCTCTTTCTTCATCCTTATCATCCCTGTTAGGTCATCTAGCAGCTATATGACCAACTTTATTACATGAAAAACATATAATAGGGAGTTTACCTTTGTACCTTCCTTTTCCCCTTTTCAATCTTTTAGCCGTAAGAGCTTCTAGATCCTCAAGTTCTTCATCAGATGTGTCACTGTCACTTTCACTGATACATATTTCTTTTTCCTTCTTTGACTTACTCAGAACCATTTGTGACTTAAAAGCAGATTCAATATTACCAACAGTGAAGTTATCATAGTTAGAAAGTTCAAAAGCAGTAAGCTTACCAACCAAACTTTCCAAAGTAAGAGCATTTGTAGGGTTACATCTAGATTCTTGAATTGCAAAAATTTTAATTGCATAGATAGGACACAGAGTTCTCAATACTTTTCCTATTATAGTTTCATCATCAATAGTTCCATTTGCTCCTTTAATAGTATTTACAACTTCTTTTATTCTACCACAATATTGTGTAATATTCTCACCTTCTTGCATTCTCATTTCATCAAATTTACCTCTTAGGCTCTCGGCTTTTGCTCTCAACACATTTATGTCACCACCATAAATGTTTGCAAGGGTGCCCCACATTTTCTTTGCATTACTGCAGTCTTTGATGTCTTCAAATTCTGGATAACTTAGGGTGGACACAATCTCCAACATTGCTTGGTTGTGCTCTTGTTTAGCTTTCATTTCCTCGGCAGTCAGAGGTGCAACAGGTGTGACATACTCATGCTCAATATAATACTTTGTAGAATCACCAATACCGGTTAGATGCAGCTTCATCAAGCTTTTCCATGCAAGGAAGTTCTCCTTATTCATCTTTGGTACCTCCTTCTTATACATCCTAATCATTTGCTTCAAGTACCTTCAAAATTTTCTCTGTAAGCACCAACAGCTCTGATACCAATTGTTAATATGATTTAGAACAACAGATAGGGGGGGTGAATCAGTTGTTCTTAGGTCCAGATGTATAAAACAAACTTTAAAACTCTTCAACAAATCAGATCTAATAACCAACAATTACTCAGTCATTACTGATTGCATAAAGAAAACATATAACAGTGCAGTCCACTTATCCAATAGCATCTAACTTGTAAAACACATAAATGTTCAAACCAAAACATTCACACAAGTATCACCATATACTAGCTCGGTCGACACTAACATCACTCGGCTTAAACTAGATTTCTTCACTTTTTCTCGGTTAAGCCTACCAGTTTAGTCTTCATTCTTACTTAGGTAAACAATACATTGTCTTATCATTGTGCCACATAATCAAGTACTCATTGAAGTATCAAGATAACTCAACCTTTCCTTAGGTGCTATTGTTACCAACCTTTCCTTTCCCTTTAGCAACAATCAAATAGATATAGTACTTTCTTAAATAGCAACAATCTTACCAGTTAAGGTTTGACATCAATGACAATACAACAATTGCTTCAATTGCAGTTTCCAACAATAAGTCATGTTTTTTGTTGCGCTAAAATATCAACCTATTAATGTCTAATACAACCACACGACTTATATAATTCATAGGAGGTGGTTAAGTCATGTCATGTTATCCTGCGAGGGACATTGTCCCACTACCAATAGTTATAGAACCTTATTTGCACATCCTCACCTATGCATCTCTATGTTGTAAATCAAGTTTTAAAACTTGATTTTCACATCCTAATCTATGCATCTCTAAGTTGAAAATCAGGTTTTGAAACCTGATTTGCACTAAGCACTATGACAAAAACTTTTCAATTAGGTTTTAAAACTTGATTGGCATGTTCACTTTGCATTACCCTCATGAAGTTTGTAACTTAAAACTTGAACTACAATTTTTTATCATTTACACACCTAACTTGCAAATTGGGTTTTAAAACTTAATTTGCACATCATACAACAACATACAAGTTACAAATTGGGTGTTAAAAACTAATTTGTGCATCCTTGTGTATTTCCACCTGTGAGTTAGGTTTTAAAACCTAACCTGCAACCTTTTGCACTTGCATTTCTCCTCACACTTGTCAATTGGGTTTTAAAACTTTAATGACATGTCCTTCACTACATTGTCATGTGTAGTTTGAATTTTGAAACCCAAACTGAAACTTCCTTACCTTAAGCAATTCTCCCCTCATGCAATTTTTGAGTTTTTATTTTACATGACATGGAGTTTGTTAGAAATTTATCTTTATTAATGCTCCACTTCAATACTACAACTCCATTTCAGATGTTGGATCCTTCTTTGAGCCATCTCTAGCTACATATCAAGACTAGGTGACTTTGAAGCACAAGCTACCTTGTAATAGTATGAATATTTTCTTGAGAAAGGATGCTGACGATGAAGACATGTTTTCAGACAATTATTCTATTTTCATATTTTTTTAGTTACAATATGTAATTTGTTTATGACATTTTACATATCTTTTGTAAAAATAAAATTACATGTAACAACAACACACATCAAAGTCCTTGAGGATGTTGGTGGGGCTTTGGGGGATTTCTCGATGATTGATAATGATTCTGATAACCCTTGATATGTGAAATGTGAACTTTTCATCATAAAAGGAAGTCTATTTTCCTCCAGTGGCAAATAAACCTAGGTCTCATGCACTCGAACCCTGAGAAGGATGTTTCTGATCGCAATAAGGTAGTTCTTAGGGCCGAGAAGCCCAAATTGGCTTCTAAAGCTCCAAAGAAGAAAGAGGCTTTCACTAGTTACTGCTTTAACTATTGGCTTTATGGCCATAAGAAAAAAGATTGCAGAAAGCCTATACAGGAACACCCTTCGTATGATCATCTGAAAGAATTCAAGGAAAAACAAAAAAGACTAGCAGATCAAAACATTGACTGGGATCTGTATGTGTTATTTTCTCGACTCCCAGCTAAGGAACTTGCTGCGAAAAAGTGTTCCATCAAAAACCCTATTGATAAAAAGGGAACATAGAATGAAAATATGAAGGATAAAACTAGGGTAAACAATAAAAGCCCTATTAAGGACTTGGATACAAAAGAGATCTCCAATGGAAACCCTAAAGAGTTGTCTTTAGTAGAGAAGCTCAAAAAGGGAACACAGAGCAATAATATTGAAAAACCTATTTTTGTTTTAGGGGCAAACAAGAAAAGCCCTAAGCTTTTTAAAGATACCAAAACAAAGATCTTCACAGTCCATACCCTGGACAGACAGATGAATTTTTTCACAAAAACAAAATATGCGAAAGTGGGCACAAGCAGCGGGGATGCTAAGGTTGGAAGACTTGAATGCAAGTCATTATGTGATATCGAGGAACCCCTATCTGCCAAGGGGGAAGGAAGGTTCTTTCCTACCTGAGCACCCTTCGTCTGCATGAAGAAGAAGGAACTCACCTGGCAATTGGTAAAAAACAAGAAAAGGGAGAACATGTATCCGTTATCTCAAAAATCTTTCAATTTAACTCTTAAAAACTCCTTTGATTTGCTTAATAAGGAAGAAAATGGTAAAAATACACCCCCCCCACAAAAGGAATGGGACCTTTGGGGATAAGGGCTATAGGGCAAGGCAGAGAAAGATGGAGTTGATCCATCCTGAAGCCACAAAGCCCTACCCTTATCTCCCAAAGACCCCACCCTTTTCTGGAGGGATCTCTAACCAAAATGGCACAATTCATAGTGATGCTCCAATGTTTAAAACTCCAATTTATAGTCCTCCTCACCGAAGGAGGGGTGAGAGGCAACCAGGTTATATGATTAGCAATAATAATAGTAATCGAGATTTTTATAATAATTCATCTGACGAAACATCAAAGCTTGCAGCTTATACATCGCCACATAGGCGTATTATATAGTAGGATCCAGGTAAGAATAATCATAATAGTCATTATGTTTCTATCATCCTAGATAATGATGTTGTTATGCAGCATCAGAAAATCTTGACAGAAAAAGGTCTGATATGTATTTGGAATGGTACGGGAGTAACTATCAAGAATATAGTGAAGGAATTATCATTACTGCTACCAAGGGAGGTGAGTATAACACATCTTATGAATCATTTTCTATTGATAGTATGCACTAATAAGAATATGAAGGATAGCATTTTGAATAGAAACGATATTAAATTTAGGAACATCCCATTTTCCTTTTTTGAATGGATGCCATTGTTTAATCCAATGCTTTTAAATGATTTTAAAATAGAAAAGGTTGTCTCTTTAAACAACCTGCCTATAGAAATGTCCAACAAGGATATCATAAGTACTATAGGAAATAAAATTGGGAAATATATTAGGACTATAGAGTCAACCATTGATCAAACCGATAAAATTATCATAGTGGAGATGGAATTTCATCAAAAAATCATCCTACCTATCCAATTAAACTTTAATTTAAATTCAGTCATAATTAATCCTAGAATTGTAGAAAAATTTATTGAAGAAGGCGTGTATTCCTAGAAACTACATAAAAGAAAGAACTTTATAAATAAACCCAATAAAGAAATAGAGATAAGGTTATGTAAGGACAAAGGGGGTTTTATAATTAATCCAATTAAGATGCAAAGAGGGGAAAGAAGCCATCCTACAGTAGATATATGTTTAAATACCCCGTTATCAAACCAAGGTCAGACTAATAAGACAACAGCAGCAGAACATAATCTCGATCCCCAAACTCCATACAACATAGCAATAGGCGTATCAAAGGATGTGATCCATCCTATGAATGCTAAAAAAGAAAAATCATTAATAATAGAAAAAATTAACAAGCAGAATGAAGTATTACTTAATCCTATAGAAAATAACACAATTTACTTAAATAGTCAGAAGCTCAATAAAATTCAAGCTAAGAAAACTGAAACAGTAAGGACTAAGCAAGATCGTAATAGTATCCATCTTCAACTTGAAGATAAAAGGACTGAGATACAGTCACAACATACCCAAAAACCTGATTGTGACAACATAGAAGAAATAATAGACCAGGCAAACAAAACTAAAGAGGAAGTCAATCAAATTATTAACTTCTTAGGAGAATCATTAACTGATGATTTGATGGACATGTTCTTAGAAGAGATTTGTGACTTTGACGAATTAAAAGCTCAAAAAGAATTCCTAATTAAACAAATCTAGGAATGTATTCAGGAAGAACACAAGGAAAAGGACCTGACACAGACGCAACCCCCTTACCCTTTACCCTCAAAAAAGGAAGGTTCAAACGTAGCTCCTCCAAGAACACCAGGAAAAGAACCAGATCAGCAAGAGACTAGTAAAGAGATAGAAGATCAAGAAAAACTAAAAGTAAAGTCAAATAATGAACCTACCAGCGAAAAAGGGGAGACACAAGCTGTCACAATCCCTCTAGAATTAGAATCCCTGGATGTAGATCTTATAGGGAAGGTAGAAGATATAGTAGTATTTTTTGGTAAAGAGCTTATAGATAGAAATGAACCCTATGTAATTATAGAAGATAAACTAAATAGCCACGAAAAATGGGATATTTCTATAAATGAAAAAATGGGAGTAATAGCATTGATTAAAGATGCGGTTGAGGGCCTTTTTGGTATAACTAATGAAAATAGAGAATTGGGTATTGCCTTAACTAGAGGTAGCCTAAGTACTCCTAACATTAATAAACTAAAAAAGAAAAGAGGTAGGAAATTGACAATAGAACTAAGAGCGTTAGATGGCAACACTGAAAATTAAAAAAAGATAGCTGATGTACTGAACACAGGGAAGGGGAAGTACCTTCCCAAACAACAATGAAAGTCACCACTTGGAATGTTAGGGGCTTAAACGCCCCTAACAAACAACGATTGATAAAAAGATACCTAAAAACCTTTGAATCTGAAATTATTTTACTACAAGAAAGTAAACTTAATTCATTAGAATATGATAAAGTTAGTAAGAAACTAGGCATATGGCAATCAATATTTGTACCCTCTATAGGTCTATCTGGTGGGATAGCTACACTTTGGGACCCCCGTAAAATTTCAGCTACACTTATTTACAAGAATAGCAACTGGATGACCCTTAATATCCAAAGCTATAAATCTAATCTTAAATTCTCCATAATCAATATTTATGGCCCCACTCCAAATGAAGAGAAAAGGAGAGTGTGGCAAGAGTTACACATCTTTATGAGTAATTATCCAAGATCCCCTTTCTTTATCGGAGGAGACTTTAATGCAATCCTAAGTCTGGAGGAGAAATCAGGAGGCTCAAAAGTAGAATCCCAAGCCTTAAAGGACTTTAGAAAATGGGCTATAGATAATCATTTAATTAGTATTAACACAAACAACGGGGTTTATACATGGAATAATAGAAGAGAAGGATTTAGTCATATTGTAGAAAAATTGGATAGGTTCTTCATTAGAGTGAACACAGACAATTTCAATCAGTTGTACGCATTAGAAATACTTCTCGAGGCAGGATCGGATCACTTCCCGATATGACTATCCATTATAGAAGACTCAAAACCATCCAGGGATCTATTTAAATTTGAATTCATGTGGTTTCAAAACCTAGAGTTCATTAATCTCCTAGAGGAATGGTGGAACCAAATTTCAGTTAAAGGATCCAGAATGTTTTGTTTAACAACGAAACTTAAAATCATCAAGAATAAAGCACTAGAATGGAATAAAAGTAATTTTAATAATATCTTTGAAGAAAAAGAGAAAATAGAAAAAGAGATAGCAGACCTTAATAATATAGTAATTTCACAAGGAATGAATGTACAGAGTTATCACAAAGAAAAAGAATTAATGAATAAGTACAACGATATCCTCCTTAAAGAAGAGATTTTCTGGAAATAGAAATCAAGGGAGACGTGGTTAAAAGAAGGGGATAGAAACACTAAATTTTTTCATAACACCACAAATATTAAAAGAAGTATCAATAGAATATCTAAATTAAAAATAGATAAAGATCATTTTACTGACAACCCTGAGCTAATCTCAAAATCATTCACACAATTCTATGAAACCCTCCTTAACAACACAAAGGCCATAGACATGGGAGCTCAAAATGAAATGCTGAAAGCTATACCAAAGCTGCTCACAGAAGCAGACAATAAAATGCTTAATAATAAATTAACCCTAGAAGAAGTGAAAGAAGCAGTATTCCAACTCCACCCGGATAAAGCCCCGGGCCCAGATGGTTTCCAAGCTAGTTTTTTTCAAAAATGTTGGCACTTCATTGGGGAGGAGGTATGGCAAGTAGTAGAAGCTACCAGAAACTCAGGATCACTGTTAAATGAAATAAACAATACTTTCTTCACCTTAATGCCTAAGAAAAATGATAGCGTGGAACCAGCAGACTATAGACCTATATCCGTATGGAATACTATTTATAAGATTCTCTCCAAATGCCTAGCAAATAGACTGAAAATGCTTCTTCCCAATTTAATATCAGAAGAAAAAATAGGTTTTGTAGTGAATAGATCGATACTGGATGGTATTATCATAGCACAGGAAGTAATCCATACTACACAAATAACTAAGAATCCAAGTATGCTCATTAAAGTAGACATACAAAAAGCTTATGATAAAGTAGACTGGAGATTTCTCTGTAAGTGTATGGAAGCTTTTGGATTTTCAAAATAGTGGATTAATTTGATATTTAACTGTATTTCAACCCGTAAAATTTTTGTTCTAATAAATGGGTCTCCGGAAGGTTTTTTTGGTATTTCTAGAGGAATTAGACAAGGAGATCCGATATCCCCTTTTCTTTATGTAATTATGGCGGAGGCGCTAGGAAGGACTATAACCAAGAATCAAAAGGAAGGTGGAATTGTGGGACTTAAGGTAGCATAAAATGTATCAAACATAACACACCAACAATTCACGGATGACACGATCCTACCCGGTTATGCAAGCAAAAAAGAAGCCAAAACTTTTAAAAATATCTTAAACTTATACATGAAAGCATCTGGCCAGCGGGTCAACCCAAACAAATCTGAGATCTTCTTTATTAACACCACTTCGAAAAGACAAATAGAGATATGTAACATGATGGGTTACAAAAGAGGTGATTTCCCGTGTAAGTACTTAGGCATCGACCTGGATAAAGGCATGTTATCCTCCAAATTATGGCAGCAAGTTATCACCAAAGTACAAAATAAAGACTTCTTGGAAAGGTAGATGGTTAATGAAAGCTGGAAGAACTACTATAATCAAATCGGTTCTTTTAGCTATACCCACATACCATATGTCGATTCTCCCCCTCCCTTCTAACGTGAAAAATACTATAGATAAGATGTTTAGAGATTTCTATTGGCAAGGCCCTTCAGATGATAAAAAAATTGCCCTCATAAAATGGGATAATTTATGTAGACCTATTTCAAAAGGAGGATTGGGCATCAAAAATCTCCAGTGGAAAAATCAGGCTCTTGGAGCTAAACTTCTATGGTGAATGTATAAGGAATCGAGTAGTAAATGGGCAACAATTTTATTAAATAAATATATCCCTGAAGGTGATCCCATAAATATATTTAGATCATCATCTCATGTTAAAAGATCACGTATCTAGAATTTTATAAAAGAATGTTGAGATATTATCAGTAAATTTCTAACATGGGATGTGGGTGTGGGAGATCGAGCTCTTTTTTGGGATGATTCTTGGGCTGGCCTCCCCCCACTAAGAAAACTAGGTTTTTCCTCAGAATTTATGGAAGAATGTAAAAGGGTGAAAGGAGTATACCTTAAGGATTACCTCAGTAGGGAAGAAGCCTTCAAATGGAGCAAGCTAGAAGATATTGATCCAGCATGGCATGAGAAACAAAACCTCTTGTCATTACTAAATGTGAGAGAAATCTCTCCTAAATCTAGATCAGACCTTTTAATCTCGGCCGGATCCAAAAAGGGCAAATATTCAGTAAAGGAGGGCTACAACACGATAATTAAAGAGCAGAATATGGATAATATAGATATACTGTTGAATCTTTGTTGGAACAAAGTGTGCCTACCTAAAGTAGGTATGTTCTTATGGGCAGCATTGCAAGATAGGATTCTTACTGCGGATAGAATCACTAAATTAGGTTTCGAAGGGCCCTCCAGGTGCCCCTTGTGTGAGAACCAATCAGAAGATGTAAACCATAATCTCCTGAACTGCCCCTTTGCACAAAATTGTTGGAATTGGCTGCATCAAAGTTTGGGATGGCAGTCTGCATCTCAACAGGACCTATTAAATAACCTTAAAGCTTGGCCCTCCTTATATAAAGATAATCTATACAAGGACGTATGGATAATTGCTCCATCGATAGTTGTTTGGGAAATCTGGAAAGAAAGAAATAGAAGAATCTTCATGGACCAGAAACTCCACTGGTCTTCAGTCAAAAATAAAATAGAAGCGTCAATAGTAGAAATTATTAACAGCAAATTAAAAGACAAGCTTATTTATGAGAACGTGTTCAAGAACTGGGACAATAAAATTAGATTCAAGTGGCCTAAACTAGATATTCCACCCCTTTATGGAAAAGGAGGCCCTAGAGTAAAAGCGGATAGAGCTGCATGTAAATGGATACCTCCGAAAATGGGGTGGTATAAATTGAATTTCGATGGAGCCTCTAGAGGTAACCCCAAGGTAGCTGGTATTGGGGGTATCATTCAAAATTGGGAATCAGAAGTGATAGCTAAATTTTCTAAGCCTATTAACCCTTCCACTAATAACATGGCAAAATGTGTAGCGGCATTAGAAGGTCTAAGGTTATGCAAAAATCTTAACATAAAGAAGGTCATTATAGAAGGAGATTCGCAAGTAATAGTCAATTCTATTCGGACCAAAAAAACTTTGAATTGGCTTCTAAATTCAAAGATAGAAGAGATCAATCAAATACTAGATAGCATCTATAAATACGAGATTAGGCACACCTATAGAGAAGGAAACAAAGAGGCAGATATGTTAGCTAATTTAGGAGCAGATGGGACTGTAACAATGATCCAAAAGAATATAGGTACAGTTTAAGAAATAGTAACTAATATGAGCAATGAAAAGGCACCATAAAGAATTTACAAGCATTTCAAACTTTAAAAAGATTCCTATACCTGTCATAGCCCCCAATTTGACCATCTTTGATATGTTGCTTAAAATTAACAATAATCAATATTTTAAGAATAAATGGAAAACTAGATCTTAGTTAAACCTTAGCTAATAGAGTTCAGCATGTATCCAAACTATTCCGCAATTATGGCTCAACTGGAGATCCAGCATTATTAGGGTCATCTCAAGCATGGGATTTAGGGGGGTGCCCTTATACTAGGAGTATTAATCCAACATCACTCAGCTTAGGTCCTATCATCTTTTAGGTTCTATCGAAGCTAAGGATCCTCATTTTAAGCTTGCATATTCTCTACCGAAGCTAGGCCTCATTTTTGAATCCCCTAGCCTAGAAGTACCTGTTAGTGAGAATAGCCATCACTAGTAGTGATTCTAAGGCTATAGTATTTCTTACTCTCTCTTGACAAGTTCCCCTTTTTGATCTCTTATAGTGGCCCCTACCTCAGGTTTCTTTTTCCCTTAGGTTTCCCTTTCCCTCTTATTGAGTTATGGCTTCCTTTCTTTAGGTAGGCTTTTTCTGTTTTGTCCCCTCGCCTTCTATCTAGAGATTACTGGAAGCATCCAGGAAGAGCTTGGTTGCTTCTACAACTCTCCTTAAATGACCTCGGACAATGCATAGTCAGGGTTGTAGGGTCTCTCCATCTTTCTAGTGTTATGCTGCTTTTGATAGTTTTTCTTCAGCTTTATCCTATTGCGTTTCTTAGCCTCCCCTGCATCTGTAGTCTTGGAAACCAAACTATCTACCTTCCACATAGGTAGCATAAGGGAAATGGCCTTCATGGGAGTCATCACTCTAGAAAGATGGAATGAGATGCTTAGGCCAATGGCAGACATATCCAGGAGAGCTCTAGAAAAGGTTTTGGCAGAAAAGTCCTTTAGCTATGACTTCACTTACAGGACCAATGGGAATGTGATAGGGTCCTTCATAGTTGTGTCTTACCTAATAGGTAAAGAAAAAGAGGACATCATCCAAGTTACTAAAATGATTTTTAACAAGAACTATCTCTTGGGTGTAGAGAAAATGGTCTACTCCATTAATGACCAGCTGACTACACCTCACACTGAGGCCATTATGAGAACAACTCTATCAAAATTGTACAAGATCCCTCAAGAACATAGGGTGCCTCTATTAGTTATTAAGGAGGATGAACTTTTTGAAATGACATGGCCAAGTATGGAAAGGAATGTAGAACTCCTCTATAATACGATGCTACAGATGGAAATGAGCACTGAGGAACGCTTGGACTATTGGAGAAATGAGGGCTTTGACATCCCCGAGGACATGAATGATTATGAACAAGAAAAGACTAAGATTATGCCTCCAAAAATAAAAAGATGCACCAGGCGTGCCAAAGCAGAGCAAGAGGATGGTGAAAGTATAATCATCATGAGGAAAGACAATCATGAATGGCTCTGTACCAAGGTTATCTGTAAGCACAATGTGTAAGCTCCTAAGTAAGTATGTTTCATAGAATGTCAGGCTTGAGTATGTATATATATCTGATATATACAATCCCAATATTAAATGTAAGTATACAATATACAGACAATTGCATGTAAATATAAAATAATTTCCCTCCTTATGATCAAAACTAGACTCTATGTAAAGTGATACTTGCTAAGATCACTAGACATGTAATGAATTTTCAAGTCTTGTAAAGGAAAGGCAATGTACATAATATAATGAAAAGGATATTTTATTATATTAGTCTCATCAATCATGGATGAAGAATGTACAGATTTAACATAAGGATAAAACAGAGCTTTGGAACCTATGTATTATTCATAGCAATATGATTTATTGATGCACTAGTGTCGTAGAGAGGTTAGTCAGAAACCAGGTCTTCAAAAGTCTGACTAAAGCATAGATTTATCATTGATTCCCAGTTATTATCTTCAGTCACTATGCAAAGGGCTATTAGGTAAGAATAGAAGGTAGACATTGAGATAGATCATTATATGTAAAGGTAGTCAGTTTATATAACTCAACATAAATGTTATTTTAAATACTGTCATTGAATTCATAGCGATTGATCAACTCAGCCACATACCATCATAGAAATGAGGTTCTAAGCAGAACCCGAGTATAGCTTAGCCTCAATTCTATGGTTAAGTAGACCTACTAGAGGTTGTATATATATAATCTAAAAAAGATAATGTGCACACATCATGGTAATTGTAGGTTGGCAAAAAGAGCAGCAGTATAAATACTTATCAGGAAAAGGTTAAAGATAATCTTATCAAGAATATGCGAAGAGTTGAGTACACTATCAGGATTATGGCATTACACCAGTTATGATACACCTTACCCTTATGTATGAAGATTGGTGTTAATAAAACAAGGATTAGACCCATCAGAAAATATAAATGTAGATCAATAGAAAGACTTGTATATAACACTCTAAATTTCAGTAGAAATCATAGGCTCTGCCTCACAAGTAGGGTAAGATAAGATCAATTGCTTTGAAACAGTAAATTTGAAAAATAGCTTAGCCTCCTATAGATAAATATATATAGATATACATATATATATTTAAATAGATATATGCATATAAGAATGCATATATGTTTAAACATATATATGTATAAAAATTTAAGTATGTATACATGTATATATATACTTTTGATCAATGATCAAATATAAAATGATCAAGGTATATACATACATGTATATAGCATATATATATTTAATTACAGTTTGAAGCACCTTATTTGTTCACAACTTATAACAACTATCACCATGTGGAATTAGGTCTGCATATACTATCCTAATTCCTTCTTTATCCTAAAGGCCTAAGAAACCGATCCTCAAAACACGCAAATATAAACATATTTTACAAGGATTTCATTAGGTATAATATGTATACATCTGCAGTCCTCTGCAACATATATGCTCAAATCTATGTGAATACACTCTTATATTTCGAAGCACCTTATGAATGCATCAACAGATGCCTCTTATCTATCTCACCCTCTCCCTATGTGGTTTAAACAAACATTAATAGCCTAATAAGGAAATTAGAATATTAGTGCAGTATGGCAATATTGGCTCTACAAAGAGGAAAACATATATTGATGTAAGGTACATATAAGCCTTTGTATATTATGTTTAATGATATACAAAGCAACTATTCAAACAAGGATAAGATGTAACAGTGAATAGGTATGAAGAACTACAACAAGATATGTACAAAGCATTACATAGAGGAATATAAATCATACAGTATGTTATATCACCTCTTTTAGCATGTTGGATCAATCTCTGCATAGGTAAGGTGAGATAAGACTGAAATTTATACACAAGTAATGCTTTCAGCATAAAAACTCACTATGCATAGTATCGGGCACTTTCTCCTTTGTACAGATAAACTTTAACAGACAAGCATGAATTGACATTCTTTAAGCGCTGTTATCATATCTTGCAATGGTTCCTTTATCTTTTTTTACATTTCTCTGAAACAGTAAACATGGAAATTAATTATACATCCTGTATACAAACATATATATATATATATATATATATATATATATATATATATATATATATATATATATATATATATATATATATATATATATATATATATATATATATATATATATGTTCTTATATATATGTATATACATATAAATGTATATGTTTTGATCACTGCATATGCATATATAAACATGTATATACATATAAACATGTATATACATATAAACATGTATATACATATAAATATGTATATACATATTTATATATAATCATTTATATACATATAAGTAAATATAGATAATCACTGTATTTACATATATGTATATAAAGAAGATCAAGGTATATACATATATGTAGATAAGATTGTATTTATCTCTTTAGATAAGCATGTATATATCTTTTTAGCATAAGTCAATTATTACAATGTTGAATGATAGATTATCTCTTTAGTATTCTACAAGTTGTAACTCTTTTGTAAGATCTCCTTGCTGAGATAGATGGCTGCCTCTCTCAACAATTAAGAGAAGCTTGGTTGACTTAGAAAATTTCTATCTAGGATTTTAACCAGTTTGGCTATCAGAATTAGTAGAAGCACCTTAAATGAGCACAGATAAGGGCATATCCTCATAATAGCAGCAACACTTCTATATGTAGATAATAATAAAGAAATAAAAATGGATATGATGATACTTCTGTTCACTTTAGATAGCATCATTATAGTATACAACACAGGCCTTACTTGAATTGTTGAATAACATTTGAGCATATATCCTGAGATGGGAGAATCAAATTATATTAGTTCAAGAAGCTGATGTTAATCCAACTAAAAGTAGATTCATAATCTTTAAATACTAAGTGAACTTCATAGGATATGTTAAATATAATTGGAGGTTCTCCTTTTTACTTATATGATACATTGGAATGTCAAGTTTAAGTTATGAAAAGTCTAGCTTATTTATGCATTAATTCTTACAGTACAACAGATATCTCAGAGACAAAATAAAAGAAGGTTATAGTAGTTTTGCTGTCTTTACATAATCACTTTTTTAATATTAACCCTTGATTAGTTGGAGTGGTAGATTTTTGCTGTGTTTTTTAGGAGGACACATTCAAGAAGCTACCTTTAGCACCAGATCATATATCTCCAGCATGGATGTATACAAATTCACATACTTAATGATGTAACGATAAAATGTATCATTTAAAAGCAACAATGGAAGAGTTGTATTTGTATTTACTCGATATTATCGAGCAGTGGGTATGCCCACTGAAAGGAGGTAATTTGAACAGATATAAGACTCATCTTGTATAAAAAGTGGGGATGCCCACGAGGAATATGTAATAATAAAATCTTGACTATGGTTGAGTCGTGGGTATGCCCACGTAAAACTATATAAGTACAAGACCTCGGGTCTCGAGCTAGGCTAGAGGTTTTCTGCACCCCACTCTTTCCTACTAGCACTTGCAGCGAGCGGGGTCACATGTATTAAAAATTTTAATATAATAATAAAATTTTACAGGGCTTTGGTCTTTTACCGATAAAAAAAAAGAAGATAATGATTCTGATAATATGTATCATTCTACTTTTTCTCGTATCTTGGTAGAAATTGATACCTCAAAGGGCCTCCCAGCTGAAATTAAAATTGAATCATCCTTGGGACCTTGGATCTAGCAACTTAACTTCGAAGGCATTCCTTTTAGATGTCGTAAATGTTTTAAGACTGGTCATTTTTCTTCCCAATGTGGCTTCATTTCCAAGAAGAAGAAATCTTCTCCTTCTTGGTGGAAGGGTGCTTCTACCCAACATTACTCTGTCTTGAAAAGCTCATCCCACCCTGAGATAGAGGTTTCTCCTGATACTGGCAATCCTCTACTTGCTAGTGAGATGGTTGGCTTATGTCTTGATATTAATGTTCTTGATGGGTCTGTTGGGGCTGTTGGCCCCTTCCCTTTCCTAGTTGTTGGATTTGAAGGGTCTGTTGGGGTTGCTAGCTCTATCCCTATTCCAGTTGCTGGACCTAAAGGGTTTGATGGGGCTGTTGGCTCTATCCTTGTCCTAGTTGTTGGACCTAAACTTTCTCTGTCTATGCTGGGTGATACCAAATTTTCTGTTGATTCAGTGGGTGCTGACTTTGCTAGAAAGGATAGTATTTTATTAGATGTTAGATCTGACATTACTACTCCTTGTCTTGATCGCCCTTTGGCTAGATCTAATGGCAGTCCTGTGCTGGTTGTTTCTCTAGGTGACTCAACCCCACTTTTGGGCGCTGGTTCTCCATCTCTAGATTCATTGTGCTCATAGAATAAGGCTGCTAATGTTGAATAAGGTTGGATTACAGTTAAAGGAAAAAATTCTAAGAAATCCTCCCTGACTTTTGACACGACCCTTCGATCTGATTTGAAGGGGACAAAAAGATAGTGTATCTTTTGTTGCAGATTTCCAACGTTCTATCTTTTACAGTGATGTGGGTGTTTCTTTGGTTGGGTTCTTTTGGGTGGTTTCATGGGGATGGTGGCCTTTTGTTTTGGCTGACCTGTTGTATTTGATGTACTCCTAATGCTATATCTTAATCTTTTTCTAGGGTTTCAGGTCCCAACCTATTTTTTCCATTAATCAAAACATGTCAAAGTCAAATAGGACTTTATTGTTGAATGAGTCAAACTTTGTTGTAACTTTCCCACTTTTCACTCATAGGATCTCCTCTATATATATGTTGGGTTCTCATTTTTAAATAAGGATCTTTTGAGAAAATACAAAAAACTTTTCCAATTTGATGAGTATTTTAAAACTTTGATTTTAAAGTGAAAAATATATTTCAATCAATAAAGGAAACAAGTTGCATTCAATCTTTATGTCAATTTGTGATGTCGTGATAATGTTCTTATGTCTTTAGTGTTACATTATCTTAAATTTATTGTTAGTAATGTGGTGTTGATAAGAGGGATTCAAACCTGATTTTGTAGTCTTTGAGTTTCACAAAAGTGTTTGGAGAAAAGTGTTGTGTTTAAACTAGAGATAATTTTGAGCCTTTGATCTACTTTTATCTTCTAGGTTTATGTGATTGATGTGTAGTGCATGTTGGATTCTTTGAGTTGTACATATACTTCATATTTGTTCTTCAATTTGCATAAGAATTAACAAAAACTATTTGATCTTTTGTTAGCTTCTTTTTTATTAAATCTATTGGATTGTATTTGAAAGGTTATTGTAAGGAAATATCATATATTCTAAAAGAAGAGAATATGAGGAAGGAAATATAATCTATTATGAAAGAAGAGAATATGATGAGTGTAACACCCAATTGATAGTTTAGAGTATATAATTTTAGTTAAGTATTAGTTTATTCTAGTAGGGATAAGAAGGGATCCTCCTCTTTTTAAGAAGAGAGATTTAATCTCACACACTATGGCTAAAATAACTATTTTTAATTTGTTGAATCAATTTGATTGAAAAATATTCACCCAAAATTTTTTGGTGACTCCACTACGGAAATGAATATGCAACCAATTGTCTCACACCTTTGGTTGAAGTATACCAATATACTATTCACTGTAAATTATTTTATTATTGATTGTATATCTTTCAATCTACTAAAGGATACATAAAATCATTACTCAAGGTCTATATTACCTCCATAGTTTGATTTCAGGTATTTAGTGCCGTACTCTTTTAGGCCTCTTTGCATGTGTGCAGATGTTGTTATTATTTCATTGATCATTGATGATCAGGATTATGTTTATGTTATGATGTTATATGATCTCATAATTAGATGTTAATGTTTTTATGATGCGATGTTATATTTTAATTGGATTATGATATACTTACCCCATACTGGCATGTGTATGGTGTTTTCATGTATGTATCTATTTATGTATGCATTTGTATGATGTGTTTGTGTGGTAGAGGAAGGAGGCGTAGTTACTTGCATAGTCAAGATCCACACGTTTGACTGTACCCTATCATTTTCTATTATATGATATTGTATGTACATGTATTTGTTCTATGATGACAGGTTTGCAGGTACAGGGCATCATCTTCCCTGAATTGGTGGGAGTGAGCATGCCCACAAACATTCATCTCATGGTAAAGAGCGAAGATAGTATTCAGACCCAAAACCCTAACGTAAGCCCATTTATCCTAATTGTTGGATAAAGTATCAGTTGACTACCTTACCCGAATTTGGTCAGGTTGACCTAATTCGTGGATCCCTTCTTTGAGTTTGTATGATGTGTATATGGTCCTGAAATATTGCTTTGGTTTACTTGTTTTGCTATGGTTATTTTAATTAATCATATAGTTGGAAAATAATGATTAAAGTATTTCCTATGTCTTTGAATAATTATTAATTAATTAAAAATCAAATATGAGAATATTTGAATTTAATTAATTAATTGTGCTAAATTATGACTTAATATGTTTTATTAAATTGTTAAAAAATTAGTGCATGATTTAATTGTGTGATAATTATTAAATAAAATAAATGTGAAATTTTATATATTTACATGTGCTTTATTGATTTATGTGAAATTTAATTTTTAAAAAAGTAACTTGTAAATAGAATTTTATGTTGAGTTGTGCATAAATAATATATTTTATAATTGGTATTTTTCTCTCAACTCAAAAGAGGAGTTTGATTAGGAGTTGTCTAGTGACTCATTAGGGTTTGCATGATAGGTGGATTTGATTTTCTATTTGGGGAGAATTTGCATTCATTTTGGAGAACCAGGTTTTGTTGGAATTTGCAATTTTGGGAGAGAGAGCATTGTTGGAATATTTTGTGCTTTCTTGTGTTCTTGAGAATTTGGTGTGTGAATTTTTCTGGGTGAAGTGTGTGTGCATCTGGATTTGGATTCTGCATAGGTTGTGATTTAGAGTTGCAGGGTTTGAGCTTCTACATTTTCAGAATTGGGAGATTCAACAACCTACAGGCAAATCTACATCAAATTTATAGCATTGGAATTGAGGTAGGGTTTTGATGAGTTTTCTAGTATTAATTCTGATAGAATCTATTTATCTTGCTATGCCTGTTTGATAATAAAAGTTAGATCTATTTTCTAGATATGCTTTCAATTTTAGGGGTAAGAAAACTCTTAGAAATGTATTTTCATGATTTTATAGTTACTTGGCATAGTAGGGAAATGCTGGCAAAATTTTGAGAGAAAATTCATTCTAGAACACCTAGAAAATGAAAAATTTAATTGGCTATAGTCCAAACTATTGAGTAGATAAAACAAATAATTGGGTTGTGGTTGAAAAATGATTTTGGTTGAAAAAAATGAATTCTGGGCAAAAAAAATACCCTCCCTGTGAAAAATATAGTAAGAAAATATTACACTAGTAATTTCTTTTTGGCTTGTTTTGCTGTAAATTTTATTATTGTATTAGAATACAAATTTTACAAACAATAGTAAAGACAAAAAATTAAATTCATGCAAAAATTACCTAATCTGGAAAATTCCAGATCTGTGTATTGGCTTTCCGTTTTTGGAAAAACATGGAAAATGGCATTCCATATAGAAAGGGATATTCCTTTGGAATCCCGAAATTAGTATTTTTTTATAAAAATGTTATTGTACATACTATTTATAAATTTCATAAAATATATTTATGGAAAAGTCATTTTTGTTGTTATTAAAAAAAAATTATATATATATATATATATATATATATATATATATATATATATATATATATATATATATATATATATATATATATATATATATATATATATATATATATATATATATATATAAAATTTAATATCAAATCAAGTGGGAGGCGGGGACCACCTGTCCCCTACCCCCCACTTCCCCACGCCACCGTAGGCAGGGCTAGCCTGCCGCACAATAGTCTAGGACTACCGCCGACAGACTAGGCTGTCATGAGGCAGCGTGGTGGGTGGCCGCGGGCCCCCCCCACTTTTTTTAAATTTTTTATTTTTAAACATTGTTTAATAAATTTTATTTTTAATAAATTTAATTTAGTTAATTTAATTTTAATTAAGATTAATTTATGTTATTTTAATACTTAGATTTATTTTATTAAATAGTTTTTAAATAATTAATATTATTCTTTAGTAATAAATATTTTAATTTTATGAAACTAGTGTATTGATGATGAAGTTTGTTAGATATATATTTTGTATTGTATGTGCAGAAATTTTATAGGATTTATAATATATGAGTTTATATATTATAAATCAAAGATTTTTATTTATTTATACATATTTTGTACATAGGTATAAATTCAGAAATCAATATTTTCCTAAATAGTTATGTGAATTTTATCAACTCTCTCTAATGTTAGATTGAATTTATGAAGATTTAATTGTTGTCCTTATAGCGAAATTGGGCATTTTTCTTTATGATGAAATTTATGATTATCCAGTAGGAATTTGATGATTTTAAGATATTGATGAAATGGTTAATTCAGTCATTTTCTAGTGAACCTAGTATTTATGTTGTTTATGGAATATGAGGAATTTTGTATTCATTTATAGCTCAATTTTGTTATGGTGTGCATACTTTGTGTTTTCAATTCTACTATGGGTTATCAGGGTTTTAGATGACCTAGGGGAACAGAGGCTGGGAATGAGTCATGTTTATCAGTACTTTTTCTATGTTTGGTGTGTGTGTGTACTTTATTCGATTATCATTCCTGATGACCATTAGGCTCATGTTGTCTACATGTTTTCTATTATGGAAACTTGGTATTCATTTCTGATTCATTGAGTGAATTTGGATCTGGAATCGCCTATTGATAACCTGTTAGATCTAGGAGAGATCTATGAGCTTAGGGTAGTTTACCTAGATATGTGTTAGGGGGTGGCTTGCAATAAGCACCGGGGGCCCACAAGTGGCTACCAGGATCACTTATTGTAAGTATCTGTAACAAGTGATAACTTAATAAATTAAGGGGAAATAAATGAACTTAATAAGATAAGTTCCTCATCCATGCTTTAGTGCTAGTATAGACTAAAGTGGGAATGGAGAAGATGCTTGCTGCCTTGAGAGGTGTGTGTCTAGCATAGTTAATGGCTTCATCTATACAAGAAGTCATTGATCCATGTAAGGTCACTTGAGTGTCAAGATCCAGAGAGATTACCAGGATGAGACTCAAGGGTTCGACGTACATGATGACACCTTCCTACACATAGTCTAGTTATCCTACATGGTCGGTTGCCTCTGGATTAGTGAGTCATACCTTTCACTATTTTTGTTAACCTTGAGTTAGTAAGCTATTAGGATTCCTTTCCTAGTGGTGTTTCCTGATTTGACTTGATTATCCGATTGGGGTCCGATGTTATCTCCTCAACACGGTGGGGTAGACCTTTGTGGTTCTACATGGACGGGTGGTAGTGATTCTTTACCATTTGAGATTCGACGTCCTGGTGCCGGTGCTTGATGGTGTCTTTGCAGTTGGATCTTTGTGCTACTTCTTCATTGATGTTCTTTCTTTTATTCTTTATTAGTAATCCTGCATTAGCGTATCGCATGTGATACCTAGTCTGGACATTGTATTATCATAGTTAGATTTATTACTACATGCCCTGCGACATGTGCAGTGGATGTCAGTTTATGTATATGTCATGGATGTCCATGAGAATTGTATTTATTGTTATCATGTAATTGTAATTTATATGTTATGGAATCTTTTCTTATCATTCTTTAGTTGTGTTTTGTTCTTAAGTAATTCTACGTCATGGGACCCGCTGGATTTGTAACCTATGTTTGCGATGTGTGTTATGTGAGTTAATGGTAATTGCTTCCCTGCTATTGCTATCTTGTATGTTAACTTTAGAAAAAAAAATATTCACCAAACTTAGTAGCATGTTTTAGGTTAACTTCTCTTGGGTTCCCTAGCGGGGCGTTACAAGGTCCTTGGGGAAACACTTTTGGTTTATTTAATTTGACACCACCTTGACATGATCTTCCTCATGGTTCATGAAAAAAAATTCCCAATTTCTATGGAGATGGTAAGAAACATCCAAATGAGCATATTGCCTCATTATACATTTCATGTGGAGTTCTTGGTTTTGAAAAAAAAGATGTGTATGTGAGATTTTTCATTGAAAAGATTTAAGGGGTATCTACTAATTGATTCTACCATAATGTACCATGTACTATTACAAATTGGGTAAATCTCTAAAGAAAAGTTTGAAGAAAGGTTCAAACTTGGTAAAGATGTGCATACTCTATTGGCTCAATTCACTCAGATGAAAACAAAACCACATAATCCTATGGTTGAGTTCAATGCTAAGTTTAACAAGTTCGGAAATAGGATTTCAATTATTGTTTAACCTACAATTGATAATTTAAAGAGTTTCTTCATCAATGCTTAGTTTCTTGAGTTACATGTTTTGTTAATAAAGGAAAACCCAACTAATCTTGTAGTTGCTCAAACTTGAGCAACTGAAATTCAGGATGGTATGATTCTTTGATGCAGGGGCATTCTAGGGTACTCAGTGAATTTTCATGGAGGTGTGTTGTTTGGCTCTGTGTTACTCGGTTGAAGCTTTAACCAACGGTATCAGTCATTGAGGGAAGCTCGATCACTGAAGGAACTCGGTGAAACTTCTTGCACTCGGTGGAACTTGTGGTCAGTGGTGCATGTGTTTCTCGGTGTTGCTTGGTTTGGTCAGTTATTTCACTGGTGCTCGACAGTTTTGGTTTACCGACTGAAGTTCTTGGTGATTTGGTTGGCCGACTTGGTGCATTTATTGTTAGTAGCTTTTGTTGTATTCTCCTATGTAGATTTAGAGGACGACATGGAGAATTAAATGTTTGTAAGGCTATTTTGAGCCAACTATTGTTACATTTAATATTTGTTTGTAATAGGAGCCAACTTGGCTTAGGAGTTAATTATGTCATCCAACCGACTTGTGGCTGAAGATTAGTATTTAAGGAGCATTTGGGTAGTTGTTTAGGCATCAGATTTTGAGGATATTGATAGTGTTTAGATCTGGATCCTATGAGATCTTGAAGATTAGATTGTCATCTGATAGTCTATAATATCAGAGCTAGTGGTTGTTGGCTTGGAGACAAGGAGATTTCTTGGAGGCTTGCGAGCTCAAGTTCAGATCTGCCTTAGGGTTTCCATCAGTTGCTAATTTGTTTCAGGGCTGGACTAGCTAGAGTTAGCTTGGATCTTTTTTGATCTTGCAGAACTATTTCTTGATTGTAATTGGCCATAACCCGAAAGGCCTTACAGTCAAGCATGTTAATGAAAATTCAGTTGAAAATAGTTATCTTGTTGTGTTATTCCGCATTGTGGTGTTTGGCTTCTTGTTTGGACTGTCCTTAATTGGATCCTCCTTACCTGTCTTGCATCATTCTTGTTGAAAAAATAAGAAGACATTCAAATGGGTCCAAATGAAGTTCTTCTTTGGCATCATCTTCAACCAACACAATAGATTCTATGGTGCAAAGGTTGGCTAATGAGTTGCTTTCCCTCAAAAAGAAAAAATCTCAATGTTTTTCTCCACTCCTTACAAATCTATTCCAAGGAAAACTTATCCAAATGTTGCTTGTAATTATGCTATAAGAAATCAAACAAAACTTTCTCCATTGCTAGAATGGTTTCACTTAAAGAACGATAAAAATATGTAGAAGAAGTAGGGAACTTTGAATCTAAAAAAATTAATCTTGCTAATCTCTTCCAAGAGAAAGAAGAATACATAATTGACAATTCACATATATGATCGGTGCATTATAAGAAGTCATTGAGAAAAAGGAAGATATTTATCACAAATAATGTGGGAAATAAGCAATAGGAGGTTGAAAGCAACCTTGTCAAAGTGCTAGTAAATGACAATAAACATGTCTTAAGATGTGAAAATTTGGATATGTCTGAAGGTATCAGTCAAATTGAACAAGATGAAAAGAATGCATCTATTTTTATGAATATGATAGTTATGATGTGGGCACCAGAAATGTGTGTGTGAATTTTGTACCTAATTTGTAGACACAACACTTCAATAAAACATTAGAGGTTAGCTAAAATCAAAATCATGCAATAAATGAAACTAAACTAACCAAGCGATTTATTGCCTTCTAGTAGATGTGAGTATGTATTCTCAGATTGGACTGAGATCGGTGACCTTGATGACACCTAAATGAAAGATTTGAATGCAAGATAGCAATGAAGTAATTAATGCAAATTAATCTATATTTTTGGATTTTCTATGCAATTATGATAATGAAAACTTGATATGCATGCTAATAGTGATATGGAAAACTGATATGCAAATTGAGCTAAGAAATTATATGAAAACAAAAGTGATCTCACAAAACGTCGTTGATTCGCAAAGAAGCTTTGATTCTCCAAATAGCAATTTGCCAGCATAAGTTTGTAAAATTATGAGATGATGATATGAAGAGCCGAGGCCTTCATTTATAGAAATCTAGGGCTTTGAGGATGCATGAAAGAAAGCCATAAATCACTCAAATAACTTGGGTTGATTTTTGAGTTATTTTTAAATAAAGGATATTTAACTCACAAAAACATGCAAAAGTAGAGATCAACTCAAAATAGAGTTTAGCTTTAATTGATAATTGATAGTTGTCTGCTTTTCTGATTGTGCATGTTTTATTTATGAATTAATTTAATAATAAAGTGATTTATTTCCAACTTAATTGATTTTGAAAAATAAAACAATTGATTTATGGATTAATCAATTATTTTTCAAACTTTTATTCAAAAATAATATTATTAAAAATTGACAACTTGCTTTAATTAATTAAATAAGAATTTAATCAATTATTCATAGGATTTTGGATTTATTGTCAAAATTAAATAATACAATTTAGGAATAAATAGAATTAACTTCAATTAAACAATTAAGTGGCAGAATTAAATCTAATTAATTAAATATTGAGAGTATTCAATTAATCAAACTTTAGGATAAATAGAATTTATTGCCAAATAATCATTAAATTAAAGATAATTAGGATAATTAGGAATATTACTAGGAATATTCCCTGATACAAAATTTATGATAATCAATTAGGATTCGATGATGTTCAGATGTGCCTTAGGTTAGGACTTTGATGTCGATTTCATTCGATTTGATGATGTAGGAGGTTAATGAACCTATAGCCCATTTTTGGGGTATTACACTAGTAAATGACAATAAACATGTCTTAAGATGTGAAAATTTGGATATGTCTGAAGGTATTAGTCAAATTGAACAAGATGAAAAGAATGCATCTATTTTTAAAGGTCATGAAATTAAACATATTATGCCTACTGAAGTTAAAAGGGAACTTTATGAAGACCTTTCACAAACATAATAGAGGAGTTTTGTTCAAGTCTTGATGATGAAACAACATCTCCCAAATTTGAAGTTTGTGAACAAAATAATGAAGTAAGAAACAAGGCCATGATTTCATTTAAATCACATGTGGTAACTTATTCCAATGAGCATTGGGTTGTCTTTAAATAATAAATTGATAAATATAGAATTGGAAAGAAGATTTCTTTTCTTTTCTTTTCAAGGGGATTTCCTATAAAACATCTAGCTTAGTTGGAAGTCAACAAGTCATAAAAAGTAATGCTTGCACCCAAACATGAAGATATAGTTGAGCATGGAGCTAAATATGTATTTGTAGTTGAGAAAGAGAAATCTAGATTCATTGGTCCACTCTTGAAAAATAATACATATGATCAATTTTGGGAGGAAAGAGGATTTGTTCATTTCTTCCAAGATGTGGTGCATCAACTCTTGGTACAAATGTTTTGGATTCACCTTTTTGTAGCCACTTTTAATCATGGAAGGAATTGCACCTTGTTGAAGACGGGTAGATACTTTAAAGAATGAGATAATGGTTTTATTTGAGAAGGTTCTTGTTGTTGGATAATATAGGTTAGGTTAGTTTCCCTTTATAATAAGTGCAATTACCCAAAGTTGAGTCTTGTTTCAGTAGGTTATTTTTAATCACTCATGTTATCCTTTCTATCTTCTTGTGTCTTTGTTACCTAACTCAGTAGCCAAATATATGGATGAAGGAACTTAAAGTTATGGATTCTCCTCCCTTCAATTGCTTCAAAAATTGAAGGAAGCTCCCTAGTCAGAGCTAATTTTTATCCCCAATTTTATCTCATTCAGATTGTTAACCCCTAAAAAAATTATCCATTTCATAGCCTATGTCCTTTAAGAACACATACAAAGGCATTATTTAATTGTTCTCAAGTGTAATCTAGCTCCTCAAGTTGTCCCATCAATCAGATCCCCTCTTTTTTGCTTTTGATTTAACAAAGGTTTGCATTTTCTAGAGTTAGAAATTTTCCAACTCATGTCTAGGATCAGGTTTTCCCCCAAAAATATATAAGTTTGAACTTCCAATATGCAGTTCAAGTTTTAAAACCTAAACTACATATGCAAATCAAGTTTTAAAACTTGAACTACACACCATCAACATCACATAACATACATACAAATTGGATTTTAAAACCCAATTTTCATCCTTGGTGTCCTTTGCACAACCAAGATGGGGTTTTCAAACCCAATTTACATCACATCCATTGTGAACTCAAAGTTGAAAATCAAGTTTTAAAACCCAATTTGCACATCATTGTGCACCTTGCTTGCAAAGGTTTTAAAACTTGATTTACAACCACACTTGCATTTTTTTACCATTTGCAAATCAAGTTATAAAACCCAATTTGCACATCCTCACCTTTGTATCTCTAAGTTTCAAAATAGGTTCTAAACCCCGATTTGTGTTGAACACCATGACAAAAACTTGTCAATCAAGTTTTGAAAGAATATTGACATGTTCACTTTGTATCACCCTCATGTGGTTCGCGTTTCAAAACATGAACTACAAGTTTTTATTATTTTCACACCTAAGTTGTAAATCAATTTTTAAAACCCTATTTGCACATCATACTTCGTAATGCAATTTTAAAATAGGGTTTTAAAATATGATTTTCACATCCTTGTGCATTTCCACTTGAAAATCGAGTTTTGCAACCCAACCTACAACCTTTTTCACTTGCATTTCTCCTCACAATTGTCTATTGAGTTTTAAAAATTGATTTACATGTCACATTGTCACATACAGTTTGGGTTTTAGAACCCAAATTGAAACTTCATGCCTTACTCTATTCTTCCCTCATACATTTTTAGATTTTTTCTCTAATATTACATGGACTTTGTAATAAATTTATCTAACTCTAGGATTCTCTAATTTAGTATTGTAACTCCATTTGAGATGCTAGATCATTCCTTTTTCCATCTCTAGCTACACACAAGGACTAGGTGACTTTGAAGCACATGATACCTTGTAACAATATGAAGATTTTCTTAACAAAGGACACTGATTATGAAGACGTGTCTCTAGAAACTTAGTCTATTTGCATATTTTTTTAGTTATGCATTATGTAATTTGTTTATGACATCTCACATGTATTTTGTAAAAAATAAATTACATGTAACAACAACACAAGTCAAAGTCAAATAGGACTTTGTTGTTGAATAATTCAATTGTAACTTTCTCACTTTTCACTCATAGGCTCTCTTGTATACATATGGTGGTTTTCACTTGTAAATAAGGTTTTTTTTAGCAAATGAAACAAACCCTGCCAATTTAAAAAGTATTTTAAAACATTGATCTTAAAGTGCAAAATAAATTTCGATTAATAAAGGAAACAAGTTGCATTCAATCTTTGTGTTGAGTCAAGTTGTGATGTGATGATAATATTATTATGTATTTATTGTTACATTATCTTGAATTGATTGTTAGTATAATGGTGTTGATAAGAGGGATTCAAATATGGTTTTGTAGTCTTTGAGTTGTAGTATTGTGTTTGGAGAAAGTGTTATGTGTTTAAACTAGGGATAACTTGGATTCTTTGAGCTACACATATACTTCATTTATGTTTCTAAATTTTCATAATAAGTAATGGAAAGTATTTAAGCTTTTGTGGGCTTCTTGGTTATTAAATCCATTGGACTATATTCGAAAGGTTGTTGTAAGGAAAGATTATCTATTCTAAAAGAAGAGAATATGATGGACATAACATATATTATTAAAGAAGAGAATATGCTGAGTGTAACACCTAATTGATAGTTTAGTGTACATAATTTTGGTTAAGTATTTGTTTATTCTAGTAGCAATGAGAAGGGAGAATCCGCTTTCTGAGAGGATAGATTTAATTTCACGCAATGTAGCTGAAATAACTATTTTGTAATTAGTTGAATCAAGTTGATTGCTAAAAAATTACCCAACATAACAATATTGTTTAAGAGTTTTATTTGTTTTCCTGATTTATTTCTACCATTTACTGGGATTTTCCTAAAAATATTTTATTGTATTTAACATGGAAATTGTATAAAAATGGCAATATGCCCTTAAGATTTAGAGTTTGGAAGAAAATAAGTTAGAAAAAAATGTGGAATAAATAGAGAACATAAAAGTGGGTGTAATGAAACTATTATCATTATTAATGCGTCTTTTTCATATATATATATATATATATATATATATATATATATATATATATATATATATATATATATATATATATATATATATATATATATATATATATATATATATATATATATATATATATATATATATATATATATATATATATATATATATATATATATATATATATATATATATATATATATATATATATATATATATATATATATATATATATATATATATAGACACACACACACACACATAAACGAGCTCAAGTTTTTAAAAGTAAAGGGCCCCTTTAAAGATGAAATTTGGATGAGAGATATGAAATAAGAATTATATTACATAAAGAAGAATCAAACACAGGAAGTGGTACCTAGACCAGTGAACAATAATATAATTAGAACTAAGTAAGTTGGTGTTCCAAAAAGAGATGAATCAAGATGGTGAAGTCACAAGAAACAAAAAAAATACTAGTATGTAAAGTATACACTCAAGTTGAAGGTATGGGTTTTGAAGTGACATTTTCTTCGGTAGAGAGGATGGAAGCTATAAGAATGTTTCTTGCTTTTTTTTTCTTATATAAATTTAAAAGTATATCAAATGGATATTAAGCCTGCCTTTTCAAATTGAAAAAATGGAAAAAGAAGTTTACATTGAGCACTTAGATGGATTTCAATTGTTAGAGGATCTAGATATGGTCTATAGGATCAGAAAGGTATTTGATGGACTGAAGAAAGCTCCTATAGATTAATTGTAAGGTTGGACAGGTATCTGTTGTAATAGAATTTCAAGAAAGGTACTGCACATAGTAATCTCTATTTTAAATTTGAAGGTGAAAAAAATGTTTCTAGTAGTATTATATGTCGATGCCATTATATTTGGAGGAGATGATGATGTTTGAAATAGATTTTATGAAGATATGCAAAAGGAGTTTGATATGTCTATGATTGATGAGTTAACCTTCTTTCATGGTCTTCAAGTTATTCAAATGAAAGATGGTATTTTCATTTCTCAGACCAACTATATCAGGGAGATGATAAAAATGTTTTCAATGGAGGATTGTAAACCAGTTGGGACCCCCATGGAAATTGATAGTCACTTAAGTAAGGATGATGAATCTCTTGATGTTGATCATAATATTTACATATAGATTGGTGGATTATTGTATTTGATTATTTCAAGGCTAGAAATTATGCATACAGTCTTCTTAGCTACAAGATATCAAGCTAATGCAAAGCAATTGTATGAGAAGGAAATAAAAATAATATTTAGATATTTAAAAGGAACACCAGGCTTTGGATTATGGTACATAAGAGATAATGACTTTTCTTTGAAAGATTTTATTGATGTTGATTGGGTATGATGTGTAGATGACAAAAGAAGTACAAATGGAGGTGCATTTTTCTTGGAAGATAGGCTAGTCTCTTGGATTAGAAAGAAGTAGTACTTAATGTTGTTATCTACTATACATGTATAATATATTATAATAGCATCATACTATACACAAGTATCATGGATGAAACAAACTCTCAAAGATATCAAATTTGTATATGAAGAAGCGATTCTGATTATAAATGTGTGATAACACAAGTGTTATCAATATTTTAAAGAATCTAGCAATGCATTCAAGGAATAAAAATATTTCTATCTAGTGCCATTTCTTGAGGGAGAAAGTTGCATAGAAGGAATTCTATTATAGTATGTGCCTACATAGGATCAAATTATAGATATCTTCTCTAAGGCACTATCAAAGGATACTTTTGAGCATCTCTGATAGAAGTTAGGGGTTATTACCCCTCCTTGTTCAAACTAGATGCATAAGAGTTGTGTATATTTCTAGGGGGAGACATAATGTCTATTTTGTCTCCTGGATTGATTAGGTTTATGCTCTTAGGGGGAGCGGTGAAGCTTTTAGTTTCCTAGTTGCAGGGAAATTGTTGTAGAGATGAGTTGTCCCTAATAGGGGGACTGTTGTTGTCATTAGAATCATACCCGAAAGGGGGAGATTTATCTTGATTTTCAATAAGAAAATCATAGTTGTACCCAAAAGGGGGAGAGATGTTTTGGGACACAGTCAGAAGATTTTTGTAGTGCTACACCCTTTGTCCTTGATGTCAAAGGGGGAGAGAAGTACAAGTAGAGTTTTATTAGGTTATGTTTGTTGGTGTTGTCATCAATGAAAAAGATCAATATTTTTAGCAATATGTGTTTAGTTTTGTCACTGATGTCAACCTATTATATGCATTAGAGTCAACCTAATGAAGAATTATATGTGTTCAATATTGTACCCGATAAAGAGAAGTGTCATATGTGCCTGTGGAAGAGAAGTATTCAGTGTTGTCATAATTATCAACCTGGTTTGTGCATGGATTGTGCCTAGAGTATGGGAAGCTAAAATATGAAGGAAAGAATATTTGAAGTTGGTATTGGATGTTTAGATGTTGTTCAGATGTCTAGTGGTGATGTTAAGTCAATTTTTGGAATATCTAGAAGGTGACAAGTATGGGAAGTTGGTATATGTAGCAAAGAGTATTTGAAGTCCTTATGGGATAATTCTTTGCATAATAAGTTGGTGACTTGTAGATTTGGTGTTGTCATGTATGGTTTGTGAACATTGAACAATATGGATAGCTATTAGGAATGATTAGGACTAATTTGGAGAATTATTTGCATTGGTTTACATTATGTTAGAATAACTGAGAGGGGGGTGAATCACTTAATCACTTACCCAATACAAAATGTATAATCCAAAAACAAATACTTCAATTTCTGTTGCTCGGTAACTTAAAATACTTTTACTATCTGTGCATTTACCGATTACTAGTCTAAAACTTATAGCAGTTACTGATCAAATCAAATATGCAACATGTAAATATGACATCAAAACAAACATCACAATCAACACATAACATAAGAGATTTAACGTGGAAACCCTGTGAAGGGAAAAGCCACCTGGGACCAGCAACCCAAAATATTCACTCTTCTGAAGCGAGGTCGGTGAAGACCCAACCCTGTTAAAGGTTACAAACACACTATTAGGTGTGACCTTGTTAGAGGATTTAAGACCAACCGTTATCGTCCAACCAGCAGTCACTCTGGGGTTGACAAGATAACAATGTTCATTCTATGAATGATACATAATAAGACTTTCTTAGTCCACTCAGTTAAGAGATTTGACTGTGTACAATGGTTAAATATGTAACAGTAGGTGATCTGACTTAATACAACTTCAATTACAAATTATAGATCAATGTTCATCTCATACAAATCTTTCTGATCAATAAATCAATTATGTTTCAAACATTGTTCAACTTACTATCCATTAGTAATCACTCTTTGTCTCTTGGTAATGCTCTGCAGTAGGGTTCTCCTTAACCAGTATGATCAGAATGAATGAAACTTGTTCACGTGATGCTTCTGCAGTTTTCCTTCTCTTCCAACATCACACTCATTGTGAAATCTTTAGTCTCTTATATAGACATGTAAACCATTTTCTTCTGCTCCATCAGATTTTTTTGCTTAATCATCTCCATTGATTTTGCCTCTTAAACATACCTCGACACTTGTGTCAATAACATGTTTGATTCTCATCCTTTAGATCTTTCCTAAATTTTGTCAGTCGTCGATCTGTGTAACAAACTTTATCTGTTACCTTGAATTCATACACATGCCAGCTCATCAATCTTATCAGCTAAACTAGTCATTTGGTTTATTTTGTTCTTCTTAGTTAACAAAGAAATGTGTCAGTGAACACAAGCTCAGTTAACACTATGCTTGGTATACACTACACTCCATCAGTGTATACTAAATTGCTTCATCAACTGACAACACTGCTTTGTTTCTTTTAGCTCTTTTCCTCATCATAGATGAATGAAACATAATCAAGCCAATAACATGAAGTCATAGACTCATCAACAAGTTACTCAATGTATTCCTTATCCTCATCTGTCATATCCATCTTCCTCATGTAGATATTTCTGTTCTTCATCTCTTTCACTCCTTCACTACAGATGTTTCGGTATAGTAACTTACAAGATAAGTGTTGTCAAACTAGTTGACATCAATGACAACATAATACTAATTTAATCATATTACATATCTAATCAATCTACTCAGCAATCTTAAATCATAGTTCCTTCAATCAGGTTCTAAATCAGTTATAGTTCATCAATCTCTCCCTTTAGCATTGATGGCAACTCAAGAAATATGAAATATACCATACACATACCAAACATGTATTCTACAACTCCATGAAAAAATGTTGTATAAGCTCTCCCTAGCTTAATATGTTTAATCATGATGTTACTCAATAGCATTACAACATACAACTTTGTCAATCTGCAAATATGAGCTTTTTAGCTCTTGGATTCCTTCTTCTATTCTCTGTAACTGATCTTCAATGCTCTCCCTTTCATCAATTTGTCTCTCCCTCAGATAGTTCTCATCGGTGCATATTCAGATTATCTCTCCCTTTGTGTCATATTGTTCATCTCTCCCTTTGACAACAATGCAAAAGAAACAAATAAACAAACAACTCTTTAGTAGCCAAGTAACTCTCTATTGTCCGGTGCATACTTTGTATCTTTGTATACTGATATGCCAATCTGTTCTAGTACCTTTCACAGCTTTAGATATGATCCAAAGTGTGAATTATGTTGCATCAACATGTATGATCTTCTGATAAGATTAGGTTGATGCAACACCTGAATCACCTTAGTGACCGGTAGACAGGGGATGGACCCCAAGTCTAGTCCTCAAGTACTCAAATGTGTCCTTCGGTAGAGCTTTTGTAAATATATCTACAAGTTGTTCTTTTGATGTAACAAACTCTAGCTTAACTTTCTTCTCATGTACTTGTTCTCTCAAGTAGTGATACTTTATTAATATATGCTTCATTTTAGAATGCATCACTGGATTCTTTGAAATATTAATTGCACTAGTGTTATCATAGTATATAGTCACCGGCTCAGTGATTATCTCATTCATACCTTCCAGAACTTGTTTAATATATGCAATGTTTGAATATTTTGTAGCAGCAGCAACATACTCTGCTTTGGCTGTAGACTAAGAAATGCAAGCCTGCTTCTACTTGTCCAGGTAACAAGTCTTTCACCAAAGAAGAATGCTCCTCCGGTGGTGCTTTTTTTGTCATCCACATTTCCAGCCCAATCAGCGTTGGTATAGACTCTGAGTTCAAACTTTCCTTCCTTAGGATACCATAATCCATAGTCCTCTATTTTCTTTAGGTATCTTAAGATTCTTTTAGTAGCAATCATGTGTGATTCTCTAGGATTAGTAGAAAATCTAGCAACTATTCCCACAACATGTGCTATGTCTGGTCTACTATGAACTACATACATTAGCTTACCAATCATTGATCGGTACAATGTCTGGTTTACTTCTGTAGTTTCATCTTCTTTAGTCAATTTACATCCAGTAGCCATCGGTGTTCCCATAGGTTTAGCATTTTCCATGCCAAATGTTTTCAATACTTCTTTTATGTATTTAGACTGTGTGATGATTATCCCATCACTCTGTTGAATCACTTGTTGTCCAAGAAAGAACTTAATCTCTCTGAACATAGACATTTCAAACTCATTCCTCATATCATCAACAAAGGCTTTACATATTTGATCTTGACCTCCAAATATGATATCATCCACAAAAATTTCAGCAATAAGAATTGTATCATCAGTATCTCCTTTCATATACAAATTGTTGTTTTCACTTGTTCTTACAAATCCTATACTTAACAAATAAGTATGCAGCCTCTCATACCAGGCTCTCGGTGCTTTCTTCAATCCATATAAAGCTTTATGTAGTCTACATACCATATATTTCTTTTCTGGATCAACAAACCCTTTAGGTTGTTCTATGTAGACTTCTTCTTCAAGTATTCCATTCAGAAATGCTGACTTGACATCCATTTGATATACTTTGAATTTCTTGTGTGCAGCATATGAAAGTAACATTCTGACTCCTTCTAATCTAGCAACAGGTGCAAAGGTTTCACCATAGTCTATGCCTTCCTCCTGTGCATATCCTTTGCATACCAATCTAGCTTTATTTCTGGTTACTTCTCCATTCTCATTCTACTTGTTCCTGAATATCCACTTAGTACCAATAACATTATTATCTTTAGGTTAGGGTACTAAGGTCTAGGTTTTGTTCTTCTCTATTTGTTCTATTTCTTCCTTCATTGCATTAACCCATTCATCATTCTCTAATGCAAATTTTACATTTTTTAGCTCATAATCACAAACTAAACATGTACCTTGTCTTGCTTTGCTCCTTGTTTGCATGCCAGCTTGCTTGTCTCCAATGATTTGTGATTCAGGATGGTGTCTTCTAAAAAAACTTGCCAGTATCCTATCTCTCCTTTCTTGTTCATCCTGTGCAAATTCATTTGCTTTCTCGGTAGGGCCATTCTGCTCATCGGTTTCTCTTTCTTGTTGTTCGGTATTGTTTTCCTGCTGATAGGTTATCACAAGCTGAGGCTTTGGTAGATACTCTGGTTGTTCAATGTAAGTGAATCTACCATAGGCTTTCGGTTCCTTTATACTTTCCTCTGTGTTCTTTTCATCAAACTCATCAACACGGACGTTAGTGCTTTCAATCATTTTATTAGTAGTTTTATTCAGACATTTATATGCTTTGCTTTTACTAGAATATCCTAGAAATATTCCTTCATCACCCTTTGAGTCAAATTTACCATTTCTCTCATCTTTCAGAATAAAACATTTGCTTCCAAAAATTCTGAAATAACTTACAGTAGGTTTGTGTCCAAACCACAACTCATAGGGTGTCTTGTTGGTGTCCTTCTTCAGTTGAACTCGGTTAAGCACATAAATTGTTGTACTAACAGCTTCCCTTTAGTATGTCTGAGCAACATTCTTTTGCAGCATCAATGTCCTAGCACAGTCAACTATTGACCTATTCCTTCTTTCAGCAATCCCATTTTACCGAGGTGTCCTCGGTGCAGAGACTTGTCTTTTAATACCATGCTCATTACAGAAGTTAGTAAATTCATCAGAGATAAATTCACCTCCTCTATCAGATCTTAGGCATTTCAATTCCTTTCCAGTCTCTTTTTCTACCTTATCCTTATACCACATAAACATTTTAAATGCTTCATATTTTTCTTTTAAGAACATAACAATCATCAATCTAGTATAGTCATCAACAAAAAGAATAAAGTACCTATCACCATAGTAACTCTGAGTTCTCATAGGACCACATAGGTCGGTATGAACCAAATCAAGTACCTTCTTTGTTGGGTAATCCTTACTTTTGAAACTAGATTTAGTCATCTTACCTTTCTGGCATTCATGACACATAACATGATCCGGCTTTGACAAGTTAGGTAGTCCTCTAACTCTTTTCCTTTTACTGATCTTAATCATGTTATCAAAGTTCACATGACATAACCTTTTATGCCACAACCAAGCATCTTCATTTTTCATCATCAAGCAAGAAGACTCATCAGTATCAAGATAAAATAGATTACCTCTTGATTGTGCTCCAGTTCCAACTAGTCTTCCTCCATCATCAAAGATTTTCACTTTCCTACTCTCAAAAGCAACTTGGTGACCTAAATTATTCAACTGTGCCACACTTAACAAGTTATAGTTCAATCCATCTACCCAATAAGAATTATCACATTTTATCATATCATTTATCATTAAGGTTCCTTTACCTCTTACCATATAGGGTGTGTCATTACCCATCTTAATTGAACCTCCATTGTATTCTTCAAGTTTATCAAACTTATCCTCATCACCAGTCATGTGATGTGTACAGCCACTGTCTATGATCCATGTATTATTTTTGTTAACTTTAGAGATCAGTCTTGTTTCTTCATGTTTTTCTTCTTCCTCCTCCGAGTCATCTTTCATAGCAACAAATACAACTTCTACATCATCATCAGAATTAGATTCAGATTCATTATCTTTAGCTATGAAACATACCTTTTTACCTTTGTCATTTTTGTCTCGGTTATCTCTGTTGTGTCGGTAGCCTATGTTGAATCTTCTCCCATAGCTTCCTTCAGATCAGTCTTTGGTTCTATCATCATCTTTCTTATGTGGACATCTAGCAGTGATGTGGCCAACCTCTTTACAATTAAAGCATGCCAAAGGTAGCTTACCTCTATACCTTCCTTTACCTTTGGGTAATCTTCTAGCCATAAGAGCTTCAAGTTCATCAAGCTCATCATCGGTATTACTATCACTATCATTTTTATTATTCCTGCTAGACTTGCTAATCTTCAAAGAAGACATGAAAGTGGATTCCACAAATGGTACAACACTATTATCAAAATTATTTAATTCAAAGGTTGTAAGTTTACCAATCAGATTGTCAAGTGTAAGTACATTACCAGATGCAGACCTTGTCTCATGGATAGCAGATATTCTGATTGCATAAACCGACAATAAGGTTCTGAGTATTTTGCTTACAATTGTTTCTTCACTAATGATTCCATCAGATGCTCTAATAGCATGTACTACCTCTTTCAGTCTATTTGTATATTGCACAATATTCTCACCTTCTTTCATCTTCATATCGTCAAATCTACCTCTTAGGCTTTCTGCTCTAGCCCTTTTAACATTCGCATCTCCACTATAAACTTGAGAAAGTTTATCCCACATGGCTTTTGCAGTAGTGCAACTTTTGATATCTTCAAATTCAGCATCGGTGTAGGCAACAACAAGTTCCATCATAGTAACATTATGTTCATGCTTGTCTTTCAGTTGATCAAGTGTTAGGGGACCTGGTGTTGGTTCTATATAGCCATTCTCCATCAATTCTAGTGCAACATTCCCAATTCCATATATGTGCAACTTCATTCGGCTCTGCCATACTGTGAAGTTCTCTTTGTTCAGCTTTGGCACTTCTCTCTTATACATTTTGAGATCTTTTTACTAAAGTCCTTAAACTCTGTTCAAAGCAACCAATGCTCTGATACCAATTGTTAGAATAACTGAGAGGGGGGTGAATCAGTTAATCACTTACCCAATACAAAATGTATAATCCAAAAACAAATACTTTAATTTTTGCAGCTTGGTAACTTAAAGTACTTTTACTGTCTGTGCATTTACCGATTACCAGTCTAAAAATTATAGCAGTTATCGATCAAATCAAATATGCAACATGTAAATATGACATCAAAACAAACATCACAATCAACACATAACACAAGATATTTAACGTGGAAACCCTGTGAAGGGAAAAACCACCTGGGACTGGCAACCCAAAATATTCACTCTTCTGAAGTGAGGTCGGTGAAGACCCAACCCTGTTAAAGGTTACAAACACACTGTTAGGTGTGACCTTGTTAGAGGATTAAAGACCAACCATTATTGTCCAACCAGCAGTCACTCTGGGGTTGACAGGATAACAATGTTCATTCTATGAATGATACATAATAAGACTTTCTTAGTCCACTCGGTTAAGATATTTGACTGTGTACAATGATTAAATATGTAATAGTAGGTGATCTGACTTAATACAACTTCAATTACAAATTACAGATCAATGTTCAGCTCATACAAATATTTCTGGTCAATAAATCAATTCTATTTCAAACACTGTTCAACTTACTGTCCATCGGTAATCACTCTCTATCACTCGTTAATGCTTTGCAGTAGGGTTCTCCTTAACCAGTATGATCAGAATGCATGAAAACTTGTTCATACGATGCTTTTGTAGTTTTCCTTCTCTTTCAGCATCACACTCATTGTAAATCTTTAGTGTCTTATATAGACATGTAAATCATTTTCTTCTGCTCCATCAGATTTTGCCGCTTAATCATCTCCATTGATTTTGCCTCTTAAATATACCTTGGCACTTGTGTCAATAACACATTTGATTTTCATCCTTTAGATCTTTCCTAAATTTTGTCAGTCGTCGATCTGTGTAACAAACTTTATTTGTTACCTCAAATTCATACACATGCTAGCTCATCAATCTTATCGGCTAAACTAGTCATTTTGTTTATTCTGTTCTTCTCGGTTAACAAATAAATGTGTCAGTGAAAACAAGCTTGATTAACACTATGCTCGGTATACACTACACTCCGTCGGTGTATACTAAATTGCTTCATCAACTGACAACACTGCTTTGTGTCTTTTAGCTCTTTTCCTCATCATAGATGAATGAAACATAATCAAGTCAATAACATGAATTCATAGACTCATCAACAAGTTACTCAATTTATTCCTTATCCTCATCAGTCATATCCATCTTCCTCATGTAAATATTTATGTTCTTCATCTCTTTCACTCCTTCACTACAAATGTTTCGGTATAGTAACTTACAAGATAAGTGTTGTCAAACTAGTTGACATCAATGACAACATAATACTGATTTAATCATATTACATATATAATCAATCTGCTTGGCGATCTTAAACCACAGTTCCTTCAATCAGGTTCTAAATCAGTTGTAGTTCATCACATTGATGTTTCTAGGTATGATTTTTTCTAGACATGTTCTTAATATTTATGTAATGTTATAGTCTAAATATCTTACATTGGTTGGCTCTACAAGTGAAGTTATCTTTCTTTGAGTTTGACATTGTTGTTTGTGTTAGTCTCTAGCTTTCCTAGTTGATTTTGTTGACTCAATTTATGACTTATTGGTCTAGATATGTGTTGGAGGAAGGTTAAGAGTTTGATATGGATCTTGTCATGGTGTATTAAGATCTTCTTGTAGCCGGGTTCATAGGTTAACATATTCTAATGACTTGCTAGACATTATCTTTAACACCAAATTTGGAGGATTTTGTGGTCCATGTGTTTTATTCAATTCATTTATGGAGGGTGTTTTGTGATGTAGTTGGGTCCCATTTATCTCCTAGGGTGGACTACATTGAGTGTGTGTTTGTAGTGGCTAACTTTGTGTAAATGATGTTTATCTCTACTGTGGTTGGCCTAGTATTTTTGGATGATCAAGTTGATATGTATAGATGTATGGATGGGTTAGTTGAAGTGTGAATTGACTTGGATTATGTGTAGATAAAATGTCAAGTCAGTGTGATGTGAATGTGAAAGAGTAGAGGTGTGAGTGTCTAAGTTTGATGATTTTTGCAGTGGTTGATTAGGAGATCCAACATCTTCTCATCTCATCATATCCATGTTCCTAGTACTTAGATAATGGCTATTTTGGAAACTTGTACATACTAGTATCTTGCCATGGGATAATGTGTTGGATAAAGATAATTGATAAATGTGTGTGACAGAAATTTTTTAAGATCTTGTTAATATTGATTCACCCCCTGTCTCATTCGTAAGGTGTGTTCAACACTAGGGACCTTACCGTGCCTCAAACGGTTCTTACATTCACTAGAACCATTGATGGTTCTTAATTCTGAGAAAACCTTTAACCACATGGAAAGACTCTTTGCTAGGCTCCTAGAACTAAACAAACCTTCGATGGTTCCTAGTTCATGAGGAACCTCCAACAAAAGGGGATGCGCCAAATGAAAAAGACAAAGTAGAATGTGTGAGAGCCTTCAATGGTTCTTAGAACCATGAAAACCTCCAACAAGGTTTCATGTTCATAGTCTAGAGGCTTGAATCCAATCGAGAAGGCCTCATGTGGTAAAGGCAAAGCACAATGCCAAGTGGTGATATTGAGAGCTCCAAATCTCAAAACCAATTTATCCTGGACAATAGGTTTCTAATTATAGACAAACTCCTAACTCTCAATTAGAGCAATGAGAAAAGGGCCAATGAGTGAAGATAAAAAAAATATTTCAAGGCTAGAGGCAATCAAGGAAAAGAAAGAAAATAAATTCGAAGAGAGGCACAAAATAAAGTGTTTGCTAGAATATGAATAAAAGAAAATGTATATTTTGTACATAAAAGACACTCAAGTAGTAAACATGAGACATAAAAGATTATGCATACATACATATATGTATATGTATATATGTGTATATATAGATATATATATGTATATAAATGTGTTTGTGTGTGTGTGTGTGTGTGTGTGTGTGTGTGTGTGTGTGTGTGTGTGTGTGTGTGTGTGTGTGTGTGTGTGTGTATATATATATATATATATATATATATATATATATATATATATATGTCTATATACATATGTACACACATGTATACATATATGTATATATACACACATACATACATACTCACAAACATACACATATACATGTACACAAACATATTCATGTACAAATAAGAACCAATATACTAATGAAGGATCTAATTTAGAATAAAAGATTATATAATACACAAATAAGATCTAATGGATGGAAAAATAGTAGACATGATTTTAGAAATGCAAAAATATGTTAGAAGGGGCATGCGAATGACAAATAATTTTAATCGAAGTTTGATCAAAATAAATAATAAGATTCACGAATTACAAATAACCTTAATCCAAGTTGGATCTAATACTAAAAATCTGCACATAATGTACACCCTACTAGAAATCCCTTTTATGACAAATATATTTATCTTGATTTCGATTGTATGAAGAAATAAGAAAAATGGAATAATCAATAAATCTTATTCATAAACAAAAAATAGTTCAATTATTCATGTGACCTATAACAACAATTAATTTAATGTTACTACTTATTCTTTATTTATATTTATTCATGTCAACTTTTTAAAAGTATATTTTATTTAGAATATAATAATTATTAAAAAATAAGGTGAAACTTCTAATCATTACACTAAAATAATTTTAACTAAAGGAAATTAGAAGATGAAAAGTCCTAGTCGTTAGATATCACATGCTTGATTATATTTCTATTGTTTTTCTAATGACATTTTTAAAAGTATGAGAATTATTCCACCCTCAATAATAAATTTATGAAATATTTTTTTTCAATATATCAACTTTTTGGTAGAAAAGCGTTTTGGCCTTTCCTAAATGACCTTTAAATACTTTGTCATATTACAAACTTGTATGCACCCATCAACTCTCAATTATTGGGAAGTTTATATTTAATTCGAATATTTTATTTGAATTATTATAATTTAAGTTATTATTAGAATGGTAGGTATTCACAAAGGCAACGTTTCAAACGTTGCAGTCTCCTCATACATGCATAAATGATAATATTTTATATTTTGATTTGGTTTAAAGTTTAGCCATACTAAATGGCTATAGTATAAGTTATATAAAAAATAATTTCCTTGTAATTTTTCATGCATGTCCTACCACATTTTTTAAAAGTGTATAAGATATTTGATATTTGATGTATTTTTTTATTTAATTATAAACATAAAATAATATATGGTTTGTTGTAGTTATAATTGGTATCAAGTTTAAATCTTTATAGTAAGAAAAGTATTTTTTTAATTGATTAATTGATGGAATAATCTTATTTTGTTTTTAAATGTAATGACGAAAAAAGATCTAGGAATTATTATTTAAAAAACAAACATAGATGTTAACATACCCAAAGAACATAAATATCCTAACTTCTGTACAAAAAATTAATATGCAAGTTTGGATCTAATGTATTTAAGCTTAATTAAATAACCATATGAGCTTCATACAATCATGTAATAAGATAAAAACAATTCCAAACCCAATAAGAACAAAGTGAGTAACCAAAAACAATTACAAAGTACTAAATTAGAAAGCAAACAAGCACTAACACTATAAATAGCCAAATACATGTAAATTGCTATTGGAATGAGAATTCCATGTAAAGCACATTTCCTCTTACTACCACCATGTCTTGAACTTGTAGGCATATTACCTTCACAAGCACCAAAATGCATTCTACAAATGTAAATCTTATCTAGATTGTGACTAGAAGTGTTGGATAGGTATCCGGTACAAAACAATTATGTAGCGTTAGCTACCACATTTGCCATCACGTAAGTGTTTGTGTAGAAATTGCATCCAGACTTGTTGTCGATAAATCATCACTATCTACAATCTAAACACCCAATAGAGGTTGTAAATGAGCCAACCTAATAAGGGTTATTAGGTATTCATTAACATCATCCAATTTTTTAGTCTTATAAAGCTTAGTAACTCTCTTTATCGTAGCTCTTAGAATGTTGAAATCCAAATATTTTGAAATTTTATTCACAATAAGCTAATGCATCTCAACCCATTCAATTTATGAGATCAATAATAAGGATATATTTTTTATCTCTAATTTTTTTTCTTAGGGGGACATAACTTGAATGTGAAATCCCCTTGGCTCTAAACTCTATCATTGAGAGAATTTCTTCAAGTCTTAGTAGAAACTTTGGCCTAATGGGTATCACCACTATTAACCTAGTCAAAGTATTGTTTTAAAAAGGAATTTTAGTCAAAAAAAACTAAAGAGGCTTGAAATATCGAAGTTAACAATATCTAAGTCTTTATTATCTAAAAACTCTATATTCAAAATTACTACAATAGATTCCATAACATAGTTAATTTCATAAGGAAAAAATTTATGTAGTCGTTGACAAGAAGCTAACAAGAAATGGATCTACAAAAGATTATCTTAGCATTATATAAAAGGCAACTTTACATGTTCCATGTCTCTCAAAGTAGGAAGGTAAAATGTAGGTGACATATGCGTGAAAGATAACAAAAATCCTAAATAAAAGAGGAGAGAATGAATATTGTGATTATTATTGAATCAAATATCATGCCACAATAAAACGTATGAAATCTAAACAAATCCAAGAACTTATAGTTGAGGTGAAATTGAAATTTAAGAACCCTTAAAAACCTTACACGGTCAAGATTTAGGTATATATCAAGACCCATTTCGTAGGAATAATCAACAATACCCTCAAAGATGAGACTTTACAAACACCCTCCATCACCACAAAATTCCTTATACATATGACTTTATTTTTGGAAATATTGAGAAATTTCATGAATGAGTTCATACCATTAAAATAAAAAAACCTAATTTTGTTGTTACAACTCGACGTGGAAAGTCATAGTCTAAGGTCCTACTCCATTCAAACAAAATACCCCAAAAATATATGACCTTCTTGATCACCTTGAGTGAACACCAATAAATATTTCCATAATTGAGCTCCTTCAAACATCCCCACTCATAAGTATATCCTAGCTTTTATTCTATATGAATCTCAAGTCCCTGATAATATTGGTCCTTGATAACTAGAGGCCCTCATTGGCCATCTTTCAACATACCATCACCTTACATTCTCCCTCGACCCTTCACATAACTATCCCATCTATATCAATCTCATCATTTCCAAACATAAAATCAAACAAATGTTCATAAAAAATGGTCCAAGCCAAAAACTTGTGCACTTTGTTTAGTGTAACATTTTAGGTTATATGCAATAAAAGATTTGGGATCTCAAACTATCATCATTAATTCCTATGATAATGCAAGGAGAGATTTTTTTGGTATTGTTTACCTTTCAATCAAGATAGGACCCTCATTATAGCATATCTTATGCCAAGATCTTAATATAGATCTTCCAAACAACATCTTACTTAGTTGATCATGGTTTTGTAACATGAAAGTCATAACTTCTACACATCGTCAACGTAAAAATTTTATATGAAATACAATAAAAATTACCATTCCTAGGGATCTCCACCCTTTTCAATATTTTAGGATGTTGGAAGGAACGTACAAAAACCATTGTCCATATTTTGACATCATCCTCAACTCTTCTCCCACAAAATTACATCAAATATATAACCCTAGTGATTTAGATCCCGCATCTTTTGCTCCATCCACTAGGCACAAATACCTAAATTACACTTTCAAAATCCTTGATAAAGAGAATATTAAATCCATAAATCCTTTGGTTTACCACATTGAAAGGTCTAGATCATTCCTCAAGCGACAATGGGGGCTCACCTTCTTTTTCAATGATTATCTTTGCCAATGAGAACATAGAGTGATTTGATCCTACATGGATTTAAATATTTTAATAATATACAATGTCATTTAAAGAACAAAAAATATCCTATTCCCTTGTCTATTTGTAGAAAAAAGAACTAGAAAGGAAAATGTATTGGATTACATGAGCAAGATCCATTTTTAAATTACGAAACTTCTCATCAAGGATATACATTTTATAATGAATATTACAATATCTTTGTTGATCCTAATCATGATATGTGTACATATTTTGATATTATTGATACCACAACACATGTTATGCCTATTCCTTTCAAAGAGGTTTTCATTGAATGTGTATTCCATGTAAATGTGATACTTGAAATTTCATCTTGATCTTCAATACCCCAAACTCATTTTCGAGGACCAACATGATCCTTCTATCTTTGATAAAATTTAAAATGTAGATTATATCCTATATCTTAAATGCATTCCTATTACTACATCACCATAGGAGATCATTGTTAGAATACCAGATGAAGTTATGCTAAGTGTTGCATTGATGAAGATTGGTACATATTTCATGATAGGTGAATTTGTTATTTAGTTTTCCATTGATGTTAAATTAGTGACTATTGGTTGACAACGTTCTTGTTCTAATGAGATGTGTTCAAGAAGTTGGATCTCAAGCTATGGTATGAGTTCATGTGTGCAATCATGAAGGAATATTATGTAATGTATCTAGATGATATATCCTTGAATGCATATGTTTATCTTATGTGTGTAGTGAATTATGATTTTTTAAAGGATGTCTAACAGATAAGAAGAATAGTTGAAGCCAAGAAGTGGTGATTTTATTTCTTTTGTCAAATCAGTTGGTATGATTCTTATGAGAGACTAAAGTTTTTCTCTGGATGTCTAGTGTACGACCACTACTATTGGTGTATACCAGTAACTAAGTTATGATTGGAAGAAGGGTGGCAGTGTAACTGCTAGAACAATAAGTGATTTACAGTAAGTAATTTGAATGTTGTTTCAAATCAGTAAAGTATTTGATGGAGCGATCCAAGGATATGATTGATAACAATGTCTAGATACTATCTTGAGGATCACGACTTGTAATATTGAAAGGTGAAGATGGCTTAATTGACTGGAAGCGGTATTGACAGAATAAACAAATAAACAAGACATAGTTCTTGAACAAGTAATGAAGATTTGTGAACCGGTGGAGAATTTTAAAGTGACAATAGGATTGGTGATGTTTGTAGTGAAGTAAGGAAGATCCATGATTTGTGGAAAGTGTTTGACATCACATTGCCTGAGGTATGAGTTTGAGGTGGATTCTTCAAGAAGTTTCTTTTGGTCAAAATAGTTTTTGAATATGGTTCAATTTCCAAGGTGAAATCTATATGGAAGCTAACACGGTTAGAGAAAAATGTTTTATGAGTTCTCAGATACATTGTATCTTAACTAACATGATCTGGATCATTCATATCTTAGATCTAGGGTTTATTTCAAGTTGATGGAAGAAACTCTATAGATTGGAAAGTTGAAAAAGGAGTTAGTTGTTGATTGAAAATTATAGAAGGGTATGGCAAGAAAACAAGTGAAGAAATAAAGTGTGATCAAGCCAGAAAAGAGTATAGTGTGTTGTGAAGAGTTTGAGAGATTAATAGGATCTAATCATGTAGAGATAGTGCCATATCACAAATCATCTTATCTATTTCTTTCTAACCATTGTAACAGTGAAATCCCTTAACTGAGTAGATCCTAATAGATCTTTATTGTAAATCTTCTAGCAAAGTGGCATTCATATTGAATGTTTAAAGTCCTCTAACAAGGAGGATCCTAACAGGTTTAAGGAAATCCCTTAACTAGGTAGCACCTAACATTTCTTTTGTAAACCTTTAACTGGGTAAGCTCCTCATAGGGTATTCTAGAAGAGTACAGATTTAGTGGGTACCAGTCCCCACATGTGGTTTTTCCCATTTGGGTTTCCACGAGAAAAATATGGCATCTTCATTGTGTGATTGAATATTTGTGGATGTATATTTTGATAGTTTCTATTCATGTTAGTTGATGTTGAATGTTTTTGTGCACAAAGTTTGAAAGATTTTTAAATCAAAGAATTTTTTGATTACTGATTCACCCCTCCCCTCTCAGTAATAAGACCTATATTATCAATCATAAATAGGGGTTTCAAACCCTATTGAATTTATTGACACACTTGAAGAATAAGATATCTTATAGGAACCATCAGAATCTACCTTTAATACAAATACACCCTTTGATAATGAGTTTCACCTTCTACTGGGTTATACCCTAGTCTAAGATGGGTCACTCCTTTTTAAAAAATATTTATACATACATTTGGGTACAAAGGGAACCTAAGTTGCACCATATTATAGTTGTTTTAGATTCTAGATTAAAAATATGCATCTTCATGATCTTTGAATATTATCCAAATGTATTTTCTTGGTCTTACACTAACATTCACATATTGGTTCCATCCTTGGTTGTTAACCACCATGTTGTACAACCTAATGTGAAACCAATTCATCAAAGTTAAGAAAAATGCATCCGAAGGTGGCCCTTGTAGTAAAGGAAGAACTCTAGAATTTTGTAGATGTTGGAACCATTTTCCTTATTGATTATCCAATATAAGTACATATAATGTAGTCCTCATAAAAAACAAAACTAAAGGGGTTAAGACATGTACACAATTTAGGGATATCTATAAATATTTCTCTAAAGGCGGTTTTCTACTTCTGAATATTGACATGATAGTAGATCTGATAGCTATCCATATGATGTCCCTTATGGATAAGTTTTTAGGATATAAAAAAATTCAAATAAAACTAAAGGACCAATATAATATGACATTCATCTATCCACGCTATTTTTTTTAAAGATTCATGCCATTCAATCTAGAAAATGGTGGCACCACATATCAAAGGGCCATGAATATAGTATTGTATCATCTTAAAATGGAAGCACTTCCATCTTGATAGGTTTAGCACCCTCTTTTAGTACATTTATCATGATAGACTTGCATTTAGGATGCATTTTGCACTTATCTTCTTAATTCTAAGTGAAATTAGGGTTAGGATCCTGAGGATTCTCCTTAATTTCCCTTTTCCCATGGCTCTATTTTCTAGGTAGGAATTAAAAATAGGTCCTCCTAGCCTTCATCATAGTCATCATAGGATTTTATGCCTATCCCTGGCATTCTATCCCTTTTTGGTATCATTTATAGGTCTCCAGGCATCCCCGGGACCTCCTGTCCTAATTCTGGCTGGATCTGGGCCCACAGGGTCAAAATCAAGATTGTTCCTAACTAGGTCAGAATTGAGCTCGATCTTGACTAGTTCAAAATCAAGCTCGATCCTGACTAGGTCAGTTACAACCTCGATTCTGACCTCCTCCAGAATTTGTGCCCCTCTTTCAAAATTTGGTCCTGACGGGCCCCGAAATCAATGTCGGGCCCTCAGATCTGAGTGTGAAAAGGTTTTAATTAGAAATTCATTTAATTATTTTCCCTCGTTAGTTGGTTATTATGATTGGACCTTAATTCGAGGTGAAATTTGAATTATGGGTCCTCACATTGCTCTAGGAGCCTCACCTTGAAACCTCTATATAAAGACTCTCATTTGCATTCATTTTCACCAAGTACAACCAAGCATTCTCATGATCAAGTGCTCTCAAGGAGTCAATTTCATGAGCAAGAATATTTCAATTAAGCAAGGAATGGTGAAGATGCAAGATAGCAAGAGGATGATATAGAAGATCAAGTCATTGTTGACATCAAGCATCTTTGTGAACACATATTTGGAGCAAGAGAGATCCTTTCTTCCTTGATCCACCATTATCAACTTTCAAGCATTCAAAGATTCAATCATGGAGTAAAAATTATGGATTGTGAGTTTGGTAGAAATTTGGGGGCTTGGTATGTTTTTCTATCTCATTCAAATCTATGCAAATTATTGTTTCATACATATTCATGCTAGGGTTTTGATCTAGAGGATTAGATCTTAGCATTAAACTTTCAATACATACACACACACACACACACACATTCTATTTTAATCAGCTATTCGTGGAGGTGGAGATCACCAAAATGGGGGTTTGACTAAGGCAAAACCCTATATAGCCACCCCGAAAACCCCCCTTTTCAAATATCTACACTCATTGTTTCAGGAATCAGAGGACAGATTTGAGTACCCTTTTCATTGAACTTCTGAGATCTGCAAACAAAGTCAGAATCGACCTTCAGAATAAAAATGTAGTCTTTGACCTTTTATGAGGGTCAAAGTCAACCTGCTACTGGAAAGATGAAACTTTTTTGGGTTTTCTCTGTCTCGGCTTTCTGATCACAAATCTGGTTGCAAAATCTTCTGAAACCTTACACAAACTTTAGAAAATAGCTATTTCTAAATCGATTTCATAATGAGGTATGTATCTTGACCAAATTAATTTTCAAGTATTTCTAGATTTACTTATGCTATTTCAATTCAAAAACAACAAAACAAACAATATTACAAATGAATAGTGTTGAATATTAGGTACATTACTAAGCTTCCATTTTACACCTATTCATTTTGGTGAACCCGTTTACGACAACTCTTTATTTTATGGTGTTAGATTTAAATCTTGTATGCTTATAAGATTAGATTTCTTGCATTTAATTCTTGCATTTATATTCCAAAAATACAAATTTTTTTTTTTTGCAAAATTCCTTTAAAAAATACAAAAATATTTACATTTTCATGCTTTTAGTACTTTCTTTGTATTCAACATGTATGATTCTTGTTTTGAGTACTGTTATCAAAATTTCATTGTCTTAGCAATTTTTCTATAAAGATATATTTGAGAATCAGTTCAACTCATTTATTGTTATTCAATCAATTGATATGCAACAACAACGTAAATACAATGCAAAGTTCAAAAAAAGAAAATCATTTCATTTGTATTGAACAATGATAAAATATGCTTTTTGAGTTCTTTCATTTGAAAATACAAATGCATGTATTTAAGAGTAATTCATAAAAGACTCACACAAGCCATGAGCATAGCCTATTTCTCCTACAAAGATTTAAGACAACATTAAAAGACAGAATAGGAGAAGAGAGAATAGGTCTAGAGTAACCAGTCATTGTCTATTGCTTTGACTGGTTAGTGTCGTTACTGATCTGGGAGTTGTCTTTAGTATGTGAATCTTCCAGTGAGTTCTCGAGTCCTGCAAAAATGGAGAAAATAATGATGTTAGATCCCATACGAATCTAAGCAATGGCTGCTCACTTCAAATTTTCTCTATGCCTATGCTGATTTTAACACTGTCCTAAATGTGCAGAAGGAAGAAAATAGGATATCCTCAGTGCTGGTGTAAAAAGGAAATATTCATCCTAATGTTTTTGTTGCATGTGCAGGAAAATAATCACTCCAATGTGTATGTGCCCCTAACCAAGGCTCCCTTCGGGTATGAGCCCGACATATGCATTGGAGTAATTATTTTTATAAACAGGTGTCAAGAATCAAGAATGAATTATACAATGTCAAAGGGACATATTACTTTTGATATGAAACCTTTCATTGTAATCAAATGGATCAACTAAGTCTATTTAAGGGACAATAATCTCAAATTGAAACCTTATGGATTATAATAGTAACAAAGAATTTTTCCAACAAATGCAAGCATGTTAATTTCACAATGAACGAGTGTTGAAAGCTATGGATGCAAAGATACAGAAATTGGTTTATGGGTGTCATGAGCCTGTGCTCAAACCTCATAAACAAATTTCATCTACTGGCGTTACATCTTTTTCATTGAAATAATAAAGCCTGTGCATATGCCGATAAGGTGAATACAAGAAATGGCTCAGTAATAGTTCATCACAGGCAAAATAGAGAGGGGTTTTACATTTATGCAAACAAGAAGTACAGATTCAACATCAAAGAAATTGTTAACAGTGAAAGTTGTAAGGTATGACAGATTAAAGTTTGATATTTCTAGTGATGTGTGTGCACATTTTAATGACAATGAAAGCAAAAAGTACAAGATGTGTATATGCTGGAACTGAATATGCACAGCTAACAGAGAAATTTCAAAACAGAGATCACGACTTTAGTTAGTTTTCAACAATGGCAAAAAGTATGAAATATTTATTAGTCAAAGGCTTGAGTAATTTAATCAAGTACAAGTGTTCAAAACTGATCAGAATCTCAATCTAACCTAAGTGTTGAAATACAATCAATCAAAGGTTTGAGTTCACAGTTTTGAACTCATAAAAGAAGCATATTGGAATAGTAGAGGTCATGAATCATAGTATGGAGCTTGCGGAAACCAAGAAGCAACTTTTGTTATATGAACAGTGAATTTTCTATTTGAGATGCAAAGTTTGAGCCATAGCTTGTGACAATACAAATAGAAATAAATTTCAAGAAAGCATCAATAGCATGACTGTTAACACAAAGTTATAGTGAAACTCGTGGCTAGAAAATAAATGAAGCAATGAACAAGCACATGTTTTAATCCATATCACTATGGAAAATATTATCATGGCCGCATGAAGAAAAATATGTCACAGGAACAACACAAAGCCTTGTGCCTCTTGAACACTATCTGTATTATTCAAGGGAGCTCCATAAAATTTGTGAGAGATAAGTGTTTTACCACATGGAGTGAAAGTAGCAAAAGAAGCATATGTGAAAGAACAGCAAGATAGGGTCTGGTCTTGTAAAAGCTACAGGAACATCAAATCATGGTGGAGTTCCTCATGGTCGAATTGGGGAGAAAAGAGGTTGCTACCAAGCACAAAATTTTGTACAATCTCAAGTAGTAGGGAATGAAGCTGAAGGTGGTACTCAATGTGGATCAGAGACTAGTCAGTTTTACTTGCTGGTTCATAAGCTATCACAAAGGAAATTTTTGTGACCAGTCAGCTAACAACTTAAAATTCTGTGCATCTTACAAGTGGAGCAGAGAAGAGTGAGATACATTGAAGTGCCAGACAAGAGTAACTTGAAGAAACAGAAATAAAGAGCAACAAAAATTTATAGCAGCAAACTTCCAATAAAACCGTTACTCAAGGAAAAGATGGAAGTTACATTTTACGCAGCTACATGAAGATTTTAAGTTCCCAGTTTGGCTCATGTTTTCAAGACTCATAGGGCTTGTGTGCTATACAAGCTAAGAAAGCTAAAGATACAAGTAAACTCCAACAAATAGCCAAGTGAAAAATCCGTGACAATAATGTAGCTGTACCTAGTTCGAGCATCTAGAAGGAGATATTATGGTGGCTCTTAGTTTATTAAAAGATATGCCCAGTTTTAGTTTTCAAAAGGTGTCTTATTCCTGTAGTAGTAAGATACATAGCCGCCAAATGTGACATCTAGTCATAGGGAAGTCATGAAGACTTAGCTCCAGGCATGCAAAAGAGAAGAGAAAGGATATAGTAAACATCACAAAATAATAAATCAAACCTGGGAAATGCATTGAAATACTAGAAGGCGTATGCCACAGATTTAGCACTTACGACATGTAATGAAACAATAAAAGATACAAAAATTTTAATTTTTACTGTTGAAATGATGCTTCAAAATAGGGGGAAAAATGACACTTACAGCCAGATAGTGACGGAGGTCTGTCTAAAAATAACCTTCAAAAATATTGACAATAGCAACAGCAACAAGCAAATGTGGTAGCTCATAGAAAGTGTGCTTAGAATAGCAAGGAATTCATAGAGAAAATCCCTCAAAACCCTAGCAGCGGCAACATCCCATATTTTCGATACAACACAATGAAGAAGTTTTAGGTTTTGGATAGCATTTTAATCATTGATTAAGTGTTTTCTATAAACTTTGAAGTCCGATGGGTTTTTGTGGGATAGATTTTGCATCTTCTCCAAATAAGCAAAGGTCTATTATATGTCGAGAAGTGAGCAAGTTTAGATGTTAAATATTGTCAAGTGTTATTTAATCACTTCCTACTTTTCATCAGATTGTTATTGTAAAACAAGAGTATTAAATGATAATTATAAATCATTTAAGTTTTTTTGTTATTTCCTAATGCAAAGTAAGAGTGAAAATCTTAATTCACTTCTATGACTAATGGGTCAATAGTGATACATGATTGAAATACTTATTCTTAGGAGTTATGAGGATGTTACAAGACTTGGTATTATCAATTAAAGTCATTAAGAGTCCTTTTAGGAGTTGGATAAAGTCTTCAAACATTCAGAGAGAATATAGGACTTGGTTGAGCAGATATAGGGGGGTTGGAGTTCTTCTAGGAGTTTAGGGGTCAGATTTTGACTTTATCTAGCCTGTTTTGGGGGTCTTTGTGGCTTTTTGAGCCTTTTAAGGTTAGTTATAGTTGAGTCATAGGGTTCTTTATGACTTAATGGAGCTTTTTTAGAGGATAGACTTCATTTCATGGGCTTTTAGGTCTTATTTTTCAGGCTATTTTCTGGCATCCGACCCAAAGGTGGGGTTTGTACTTAGTGAGTTTTGGCTCATTATTTTGTTAGTTCTGATTATGTAGAGGAGGCTTATGTGACATTTTTGGCCTTAGCATTTTTGTGCAGACTTTTGTAACTCATTTTGGGAGATCAAATACAAGTGACAGCAACTGAGTTTATGTTATCTGAATTTATTTTTAGAGCCTTCTTTTCTTTCTGCAATTTTGTGTGTATTTTCAGGTGATTTGATAAGTATAATTAGTGAATTGTCATTATTCCATGTTATTTTGTCTCACCTAAACACCTAGTTGTAGAAGAGTATGTTTGTTTGTAGGTTGTAGTTCATGTCTTAAGGGGTGAAGCTCATAAGAGAGGCATTTGTTTTCCTCCTTTTTCTGGTTCATTTTTTAGACTTTACTACAAAATACTTATGCAAGCCTATACAAAAAGGAAGTGTTTTGTATTCACTCAAATAATTTAGTAATCCTTCTTAGTTACCTGTAGTTGAAATTTCATATCATATTTGGTGTATCACTTGGTTCTCTAGTTTAGAGTTTAAGATCTTAGGTTCATTTCAGTAACTTTTATCTCTTTTCCCATAAGTTCAAGTTAGTTTTGTGGAGTTATCAGTGATTATCTAATAAGAACCAGCCTAGAATCCAGAGGTTTCATTTCTAGTTACGCATTTCCCACATGCAAAAATGAATCCCTTGTTAGGCAAGGTTGTTAAACTTGTTTAGTTTAACAGGGTGCAAATTTTAGCCTTAACAGTTTTGGCACGCCCGGTGGGACATAGACAACAGTCTATAATCTTTTATTTGTTGGTTTTACTATGCAACCTACAAATTTTCAGTCTCTTCAAAGAAGTTTTAAAGCACAGTTGGCGACTCCATTGGTGAAGAATCAGTAGTATCAATGCTGATAATTTTTTTTTATGAGAAAAATTGAGACAAGGAGCTCAAATACATTTGAATATCTACAGTTAGATACACCCAAAAGGAAGGGCATAACTCTTAAAAGAACTCCACATACAAAGAGGGTTCAATCTTCACCTCCAAGATTTTATGTAAGAAGGGGAAGATCAAGAAAAAGAGAAAATTTTTCAAGGCATTCAACATCACCAACTATAAGAGCAGAATATCTTAATTCTGTAGATTTATCAGTTTCATAGGGCAATTTTGGTGTTGTTTCTATTTCAGCAGCAAGTACTACTTCAGCATTCTCAAGTACTGTAGTAGCTAGTTTGAGCTCAGTTTCAGCAAGTATTTCAACACAGTCTCACACTATGGCTCTTCCAAGAGCTTTCACTTTTGTACCATTTGATCAAGGTAGTCCCTTGAATCTTACTACACACAATGATATACCTCTAGCAGCTTTGAAGGGGTTACCAGATTTCACAGGAGAGGGTCAAACAACCGCTTACGAGCATATGCAAGATGTGGCTTCCATCTATAATGTTCATCATGTGACCCAAGATAATGTTGCTGTCAGATTATTGGCAGCTTCATTCAAAGGAAAAGCATTGGATTGGTTTAGAAATTTACCTATGGCTTCCATCTCCAACTGGGATGAATTGGGTGATGCCTTCACCAAATTTTTTGAGGACAAGTCAAACCATTTGTCACTTTTCAAGCAGTTAAAAACTATTAAAAGAGCCCCACAAGAACAAATGATAGATTTCAATTCTTGTTTTCAAAAAACATGGAATAGAATACTAGTGGCGGTGAGACCAAGTGCAGATTATGCTTTCCTATACTATTTGAAGAGTTTGAACAGTGACATTTTGGTAATGATTCAATCCATGGGAGGTACCTCATTACTGCAAGCTTTTAATCTTGTTGTTAGAGTGGAAAATAGCCTTATACAAGATGGTAAAATAGCCCCTAGGCCTCCTATGCCTTATTTTCTAAATATTCAGCCAAACATGCCTCTTAATATACCGCCAATAGCTCCTGTACCTACTGTTCCAGTTCTTTCTACCGCCATGGGTTATGAAAGTACAGTAGCTGGTCCATCAAATGAGATGTAGGAAATCAAGAGTAGCCAACAAAAGATAGAAAGTATTCTACAAACCTTGGGAAATGAGTTAACTAGTATGAAGAAGCAACAAACTCAAGGCCCGAGGTTGGCATTTCAACGGTATAATCAGTAGCAAGGAGTTAGTCAGCCGTATCAAGCTCAAGGTCAAGGATATCAGTACCAGCAAAATAAGAAACCATTTCAAGGGAATTATCAAGGACAATGGCAAAATGTTAATCAACAGCCTTTTCAGCCATACAATCTAGCCCCATTGAATGCTACAAATCCAGTAAGAGATATGGTCCCTGCTCAAAACAATTTGATATTAGAGGCAGATTGGTGCTATCTGTGCAATCAAGCACATAGTCTGTCCACATGTTCCAATGGAGTGATCAATCAAGCCCTCATGGTCCAAAATGCTGCAAGTTCATAGCCGGATGCATCTTCTAGTGAACCTGGGCAACAACAAGATATAAGCACCATGGAGATTGGTTTCCTTAACTAGCAAGGAGAGGAGTTCTATAGATTGAATGGTGAATCACCAATTGCAGCCAATACCTAAGCAAAGAAAAGGGCTCTAGAAATGGAACAGACGGTTGGTAATGAAGCCATGATAGTAGGACCATTTCTTACACCCAATCCAAGTATCTTGCAAAAGCCTATAAGTCAACCAATTAACAACCAAAAGGTGCATTCAGCTGTACCGTATAACATTGTGGACAATATGAAAAGAATGAATGTGTCAATGACTATGTGGGATTCCTTATCTCTTCCTAGGCAAGTTGAAATGTTGAAAAAAGCGTTGAGTGGAGTGGACATGCAAGGCCAAGCTGCTTATGATCATGGGAAGGTAGTTATGAAAAATACCAAACAAGCCACTGGTGAGGACAGTAAGCAAAAAACTATTGTTCAAGGTAAGGATGTGAGACTTCCTCCGTTCTATGTTTCCTTAATAATTGGGAAAAACTTAGTACATAATTGTATAGTTGACAGTGGGGCCACCTGTACTGTGATGCCTAGGAAGGTAGCTGATCAATTAGAATTGAAATATGAACCTATTAAAAAGGGAGTAGTCCAATTAGATGGTACAGCTATGAATTCCATAGAATTCATTAAAAATGCTAGTTTAACCTTGCATGTCTGCCCTACTTTTTCTATTCCACAAGACATATTTGTAATAGATTTACCTCCCTATTTTGGTCTTTGCTTATCAAGAGAATTTATAGCTAAGATAGGAGGCTATTTTTCATCTGATTGGTCCTACATGATTTTTCGCACCTGTTATGGAACTAAGGTCAATATAAAATCAAAGTTACTTGCAAAGGATATAATAGAGCCTTATACACCTAGCATGGTAAACACAAATTATGTCAATTTTGGCCAAGATGATCATGTTGCTCCTGTTTCGTGTACATCCACTGCTGAAATTCCTGACATACTTTTAGATGAGTGGGCTGCAGAGAATGCTTTTGCAGCTAATTCTAGTTCTATTCTAGATGCTGGAATGGGTAATTAAATGTTCCAAGAAGCTGGTTTGCTAATGCCAAACTTAGTTAAAAAGGTGGAATCTGATTCTGAGCAGCAAGACAAAGTCTGGAATATGTTTTTTGATGAGTCTAGAAGTAAACATGGTGTTGGTGGAGGTGCAATGTTGGTATCTCCTGATGGAATGAAGCATTATGCAGCCTTTAGATTTGGTTTTTCTTGCACTAATAATACTGCTGAGTATGAAAGTTTGATACAGGGTTTAGAATGGGCAAAGAAAAGAGGCATTGGTTGCATTAAGGTTCATGGTGATAGTGAACTTATTGTTAATCAGGTAAGAAATTTACATGTTGCTAAAAATGATACTTTGAAACTGTATAAGCATCATGTATGGGAAATTATTGAGGAGTTTTCTGCATTCAATATTGTTTCTATTCCAAGGATTAAAAATCAACATGCCGATAGATTAGCAGCTGTAGGTGCTCAATTTGACATACCTGTAGAAATCAGCAACAAGAATATCCAACAACATGTTAAAATTGTAGTAAGGCCTTCGGTTCCTAATAATAACATAAACTAGCAAGTTTTTGAAAATGATGAACAAATCTTGCAATTTCTGCTAGAAGAAGATATTTTTGCAACTCCTAATTAGGATAAGTTAAAGCAGACTTATGGAGATCAAGTGGTGCAACTTAAGTCCAACAAGTTTCCTAAAGGTTTGGTTTCATTGGAGTCTATTTTCAATTCGGACGATCAGGCTAAAAAGGATAAAACTGGTTTGCTGGTTTCTCAAGAACATTATGAAAATTTGGAGGTGGCACCGGGAAAGAGCTTGAAGTTTGGTAAGGTGAGTACTCCTTTGGAAAAAGAGTTTTATATCCAACTTTTTCAAGAATTTTCTGATGTATTTGCATGGGAATATGGTGATTTAAAAGGGTTTAATCCCGAGTTAGCACAACATACCATAGAACTTGAGCCTAATGCCAAGCCCGTTAGGTAGAGACAAAGACTTGTCAATCCCAAATTAGAGCCATTAATGCAGAAAAATGTTTTTAGGCTGATTGAGAGTGGCATTATTTTCCCAATCAAACACACTAGTTGGGTGTCTAATCTTGTCCCTGTTAGAAAAAAGAATGTAGAGCTGAGATTATGTGTAGATTTCAAGGATTTGAATAGAGCATCATTGCAGGATAGGCATCCCCTTCCTTCTATGGAACAAATACTTCAGTACGTTGCTGGTTCAGAGTGCTTCTCTTTGTTAGATGGTTATTCGGGGTATAACCAGATTCTGGTTAAGAGTGAGAATCAGTATAAAACCGCTTTTACCACTAAATGGGGTACCATGGCATACAAGAGAATGCCTTTCAATTTGTCAAATGCAGGGGCAATGTTCCAGAAAGCCATGGATATGGTGTTTAGTAATCTGATGTACTAGTTTGTATTGGTGTATCTTGATGATATCACAGTGTACTCCAAAAAAGTAGCAGATCATTTGGATCAGCTAAGGCAGATTTTTGAGTGCTGCAGGGAGTTTGGGATATCTCTCAATCCAAAAAAGTGTGTGTTTGTTGTGCATGAAGGTAAGCTTTTGGGTTATGTGGTTTCTAAGCAAGGGGTTACAGTGGATCCAGAGAGGATAGCAGCAATTCTAGAGTTATCATTGCCGCATCATAAGAAAGGATTATAGTCCTTTATTGGGAGAATTAATTTTGTAAGGTGGTTTCTGCCTAATATTGCTAATTTTTTAAAACCATTGACTGCTATGTTAAAGAAGAATGTCATTTTCAGTTGGACAAAAGAGGCCAAAAATAGTTTTCAGGTTATTAAAGAATCTTTAGCAGCAGCTCCTGCTTTCATAAATCCCAATTTCAACAAGGATTTCATTCTATATGCATACAGTGGTTATGAGACCATTTTCGCAATGTTGGTACAACAAAATGCAGAGGGTCAAGAGTAGCCAATAGCCTTTTTCAGCAAAGGTTTAGAGGATTATGAGCAGAGATATAGTTTTGTGGAAAAGCATGTCCTCGTTGTTGTTAAGGGACTTAAGAAATTTAGACACTTGTTGTCTCAAAACAAGATTCATTTAAGGGTTGCGCATCCTAGTGTCAAGGAATTCTTACTTAGTAAGGATTTGAATGAAAAGAGAGCTGGCTAGATAACACGGGTCATGGAGTATGATGAGGATATTCAGGTGACTAAGTTGGTTAGAGGCAAGGGCTTATGCGAGCAGATTGCTGATGGAGAGGTTTCAAATTTACAAGGGAAAGGAGATACTATTTTGGTGATTGGTATGATAGCTGATGATGATAGGACAACAAGCTGGTTACAAGATATGGTTCATTTTTTGAAGACGAGTGAATGCCCAGCCAATTTGGACAAAGAAAAATGAAGGTATTATCAGTTACAGTCTGTTCCTTTTATCTTAATTAATGATGTTTTGTATAGAAAGGATCACAATGGTGCCCTTCTCAGATGCATTGATTCAGACTAGATTGTAGACATTTTGCATGAATTCCATGACGGTCATTCAGGAGGTCATTTTTCCCCTAGAACCACAACATATAAAATTCTTAGAGGTGGTTATTATTGGCCTAACATTTTTAAAGACACGTGTTAGGAAATGTGTCAAGTGTGCCATGTTTGCAGGGAAAGAGAGGCTGCCAGCTTTGCCTTTACAGCCAATTAAAATGCAACAACCTTTTCAAAAGTGGGGTGTTGACTTCATAGGGCCAATCAACCCTCCATCAAGTGCAGGGCACAAGTGGATAATTACTACCACTGATTATTTCACACGTTGGATGGAGGCAGTAGCACTCAAGGATGCCAATGAGATAGCGGTCCTTAATTTTTATGATGATATAGTGAATAGGTTTGGAGTACCTGATTCTATAATTTCTAATAATGCGCTCACTTTCATTAGATTAAGAGTAACTGAGTGGGCACTTAAGCATGCAATTTATGTCAACACTAGTTCCAATTATTACCCATAGGGTAATGGGTTAGCAGAGTCTACAAACAAGAACCTAATAAGAATTATTAAAAGAACTCTGTAGGAGAATCAGCGTGATTGGCACTCTATGTTGAAGGTTTCCTTATGGGTGGATAGAATCACTCCAAAGTAGATAATCAGGAACTCACCTTATCGGTTAGTTTATGGAAAAGAAGCTCAGTTGTCTATTGAAACAGAGTTTCCAACTCTTGATCTTGCCACTCAGTTGGTTCTTTTTGAGGAGGGAGATCCTATGCTGGTGCGTTATGCACAGCTGATGGAATTGGAGGAAAGTAGAAGGAAGGCAATGCAAACCATGGAGTTCCAACAGATGCAAGTTAAAAGGAGCTTTGATAAAAAAAATGAGAGCCAAGGACTTCAATGTGGGTGATGTTGTTCTCAAGTGGGATGAGTTTAAGAGCAAACTGGGTAAGCACACTAAATTTGATTCATTTTGGGGAGGCCTATTTGTGATCATGAAATGCAAGGAACGTAACACTTTTCAGTTGTCAACCCTTGAAGGAGAAAATCTGCCTATACCAATCAATGGTATTCACCTCAAACCCTATTTTGAGGTATGTCCTACTTTGTAAATCCTAGAGTTTCAGAATAAGGTGCTGCTGCACCATTTTCTTTGAGTTTTCTTTTCCTAGGTGTTAGTAGTTAGTTTTCAACTGAAAACACTCTTAACAACACATTCATACATATTAGGGTGCCTACATATCAAAATTCTATGCCACACATATAGGAGATTTTTCTCAACTATTACATGTGTTGTACAACATTCACATATAGGCATCATGATACATACTAACATGTTGTTAAGATTGTTTTTGTTGCTAGTTTTGTTTGGTTTTCCATTTTTCCCTAAGTGTTTTTAGAACACAAGCTGCTATGTTTGTTCAGAGAAAATAAATGGATGTTAAATATCAGTACCTTATAACATCCTGAGTGTACACCTATTCCTTGGAGTAGGGGAGCCATGCTACCACAAGCCATAAATCTACACTCAGGATCCTATTCTACACTGATATTTATTAGTCACCTATTTTCCAATTTGAGTGTTGCAAATTTTATTGTCTCTTAGCCCAATGGATATTCAAGGCTACTGGTTTTCATGTATAGCAGGCATACATCCTGCAAAGGTTGCAAAAAATATTATCAAAATTTCATTGTCTTAGCAATTTTTCTATAAAGATATATTTGAGAATCAGTTCAACTCATTTATTGTTATTCAATCAATTGATATGCAACAACAACGTAAATACAGTGCAAAGTTTAGAAAAAGAAAATCATTTCATTTGTATTGAACAATGATAAAATACGCTTTTTAAGTTCTTTCATTTGAAAATACAAATGCATGTATTTAAGAGTAATTCATAAAAGACTCACACAAGCCACGAGCATAGCCTATTTTTCCTACAAAGATTTAAGACAACATTAAAAGACAGAATAGGAGAAGAGAGAATAGGTCTAGAGTAACCAGTCATTGCCTGTTGCTTTGACTGGTTAGTGTCGTTGCTGATCTAGGAGTTGTCTTTAGTCTGTGAATCTTCTAGTGAGTTCGCGAGTCCTACAAAAATGGAGAAAACAATGATGTTAGATCCCATACGGATCTAAGCAATGGCTGCTCACTTCAAATTTTCTCTATGCCTATGTTGATTTTAACACTGTCCTAAATGTGCAAAAGAAAGAAAATAGGATATCCTCATGCTCGTGTAAAAAGGAAATATTCATGCTAATGTGTTTGTTGCATGTGCAGGAAAATAATCACTCCAATGTGTATGTGCCCTTAACCAAGGCTCCCTTCGGGTATGAGCCTGACATACGCATTAGAGTAATTATTTTAAATAGGTGTCAAGAATTAGGAATGAATTATATAATGTCAAAGGGACATCTTACTTTTGATATGAAACCTTTCATTGTAATCAAATGGATCAGCTAAGTCTATTTAAGGGACACTAATCTCAAATTGAAACCTGATGGATTATATTAGTAACAAAGATTTTTTCCAACAAATGCAAGCATGTTAATTTCACAATGAACGGGTGTTGAAAGCTATGGATGCAAAGATACAAAAATTGGTTTATGGGTGTCACGAGCCCATGCTCAAACCTCATAAACAAATTTCATCTACTGGCGTTACATCTTTTTCATTGAAATAATAAAGCCTGTGCATATGCCGATAAGGTGACTACAAGAAATGGCTCAGTAATAGTTCATCATAGGCAAAATAGAGAGGGGTTTTACATTTATGCAAATAGGAAGTACAGATTCAGCATCAAAGAAATTATTAACAGTGAAAGCTGTAAGGTATGACAGATTAAAGTTTGATATTTCTAGTGATGTGTGTGCACATTTTAATGACAATGAAAGTAGAAAGTACAAGATGTGTTTATGCTGGAACTGAATATGCATAGCTAATAGAGAAATTTCAAAAAGGAGATCATGGCTTCAATTAGTTTTCAACAATGGCAGAAAGTATGAAATATTTATTAGTCAAAGGCTTGAGTAATTTAATCAAGTACAAGTGTTCAAAACTGATCAGAATCTCAATCTAACCTAAGTGTTGAAATATAATTAATCAAAGGTTTGAGTTCACAGTTTTGAACTCATAAAAGAAGCATATTGGAACAGTAGAGGTCGTGAATCATAGTATGGAGCTTGCAAAAACCAAGAAGCAACTTCTATTATATGAATAGTGAATTTTCTGTTTGAGATGCAAAGCTTGATCCACAGCTTGTGACAATACAAATAGAAATAAATTTCAAGAAAGCATCAATAGCATGACTGTTAACGCAAAGTTATAGTGAAACTCATGGCTAGCAAATAAATGAAGCAATGAACAAGCACAGGTTTTAATCCATATCACTATGGAAAATATTATCATGGCCGCATGAAGAAAAATATGTCACGAGAACAACACAGAGGCATGTGCCTCTTGAGCACTATCTATATTATTCAAGGGAGCTCCATAAAATTTGTGAGAGATAAGTGTTTTACCACATGGAGTGAAAGCAGCAAAAGAAGCATATGTGAAAGAACAGCAAGATAGGGTTTGGTCCTGTAAAAGCTATAGGAACATCAAATCATGGTGAAGTTCCTCATGGTTGAATTGGGGAGAAAAGAGGTGCTACCAAGTACAAAAGTTTGTACAATCTCAAGTAGCAGGGAATGCAGCTGAAGGTGGTACTCAATGTGGATCAGAGACTAGTTAGTTTTACTTGCTGGTTCATAAGCTATCACAAAGGAAATTGTTGTGACCAGTCAGCTAACAACTTAAAATTTTGTGAATCTTACAAGTGGAGCAGAGAAGAGTGAGATACATTGAAGTGCCAGACAAGAGTAACTTGAAGAAATAGAAATAAAGAGCAACAGAAATTTACAGCAGCAAACTTCCAATAAAATTGTTACTCAAGGAAAAGATGGAAGTTACATTTTACGTAGCTACATGAAGATTTTAAGTTCCCAGTTTGGCTCATGTTTTCAAGACTCAGAGGGCTTGTGTAATATACAAGCTAAGAAAGCCGAAGATAAAAGTAAACTCCAGCAAATAGCCAAGTGAAAACTCCATGACAATAATGTAGTTGTACCCAGTTCGAGCATCTGGAAGGAGATATTATGGTGGCTCTTAGTTTATTAAAAGATATGCCTAGTTTCAGTTTTCAAAAGGTGTCTTATTCCTGTAGGAGTAAGATACATAGCCGCCAAATGTGACATCCAGTCATAGGGAAGCCATGAAGACTCAGCTCCAAGTGTACAAAAGAGAAGAGACAGGATACAGTAAACATCACAAAATAATAAATCAAACCTGGGAAATGCATTGAAATACTAGGTGTATGCCACAGATTTAGCACTTACGACATGGAATGAAACAATAAAAGCTACAAAAATTTTAATTTTTACTGTTGAAATGATGCTTCAAAACAAGGGGGAAAATGACACTTACAGCTAGATAGTGATGGAGTTCTGTCTGAAAACAACCTTCAAAAATCTTGACAATAGCAACAGCAGCAAGCAAATGTGGTAGCTCATAGAAAGTGTGCTTAGAATAGCAAGGAATTCATAGAGAAAATCCCTTGAAACCCTAGCAGCGACAGCATCCCATATTTTCGATACAACACAATGAAGAAATTTTAGGTTTTGGATAGCATTTTAATCATTGATTAATTGTTTTCTATAAACTTTGAAGTCCAATGGGTTTTTGTGGGATAGATTTTGCATCTTCTCCAAATAAGCAAAAGGCTATTTTCTGGCATCCGACCCAAAGGTGGGGTTTGTACTTAGTGAGTTTTGGCTCATTATTTTGTTAGTTCTGATTATGTAGAGGAGGCTTATGTGACATTTTTGTCCTTAGCATTTTTGTGCATACTTTTGTAACTCATTTTGGGAGATCAAATACAAGTGACAATAGTTGAGTTTATGTTATCTGAATTTATTTTTAGAGCCTTCTTTTCTTTTTGCAATTCTGTGTGTATTTTCAGGTGATTTGATAAGGATAATTAGTGAATTGTCATTTTTCCATGTTATTTTGTCTCACCTAAACACCTAGTTGCAGAAGAGTATGTTTGTTTGCAGGTTGTAGTTCATGTCTTAAGGGATGAAGCTCATAAGAGAGGCATTTGTTTTCCTCCTTTTTCTGGTTCATTTTTTAGACTTTACTACAAAATACTTATGCAAGCCTATACAAAAAGGAAGTTTTTTGTATTCACTCAGATAATTTAGTAATCCTTCTTAGTTACTTGTAGGTTAACTTTCATATCATATTTAGTGTATCACCTGGTTCTCTAGTTTAGAGTTTAAGATCTTAGGTTCATTTCAGTAACTTCTATCTCTTTTCCCATAAGTTCAAGTTAGTTTTGTGGAGTTATCTGTGATTATCTAATAGGAACCGGCCTAGAATCCAGAGGTTTCATTTCTAGTTATGCATTTCCCACATGCAGAAATGAATCCCATGTTAGGCAAGGTTGTTAAACTTGTTTAGTTTAACAAGGTGCAAATTTTAGCCTTAACAAGTACTTTGATGAGTCTTTTATTGTACAAGAGAATAGATTCCCTAATGAGGTACATGGTAGTGAGGATGAAAATGGTTTGAATATGATCTCCATGGATCCTATTCCTATTTCACTCTCCTCCACAACCTCTCCAATTGACCTTTACGATAGGGTGTGTGCATACTTACCTTCATGTCCCACTATTTGTAATATTGATAAACCTAAAATGATATATCGTACACCTTTGATGATGGTAAAAGGATGTCCACGTATAACAATTAAGGGTAAACCTAGAGATCCTTTGGATTTATTTGATAACACCAATTCCATTTCACATGCTTATCGCACATGGAATAATCCTCAGCCTACTGTTCCAGTTTCTTTACCTCCTTCTCAACCTATGCTTCCTCAAGCACCTAGGTATCCATCTACCTTTAAGGAGTACAACTTAGTTGATCAATTACGTGCTACTCCTGCTAAGATATCTTTATGGGAATTACTTCAAACCTCCCTAACATATCATGAGGCATTGAAAAAAGCTTTATCTACTCTTCCTTCTTTGCCTCCTAATCAAGAGAACATTCATTTTATTTTGGATTGTATGCATACTATGCCTTCTGTACCTCCTATTGTGTTTCCTGATAATGATTTACCTTCCCTAGAGGTGCAAAATCAATATGATGCTCTTATGGTGGCTATCTCTATTAATCAGAGTATTATTCAAAGAACCTTAATTGAAAATGGATCTGGACTTAATGTTTGTAGCATGGATATTCTCAAGGCAATTAAGGCTGATCTTACTACTATTCAACCTGATAATGTTCCTATACGTGGATTTCACAATATTGTGAAAGAAACTTTGGGCATTATTACCTTACCTGTTAAAGTTGGTCCAGTTATTCTAAATACTCCTAATCATGTTATGTCTAGACCTCTCAATTATAACCTTCTTTTAGGAAGACCATGGTTACATACTATGCATGCAGTTCCTTCTACTCTTCATCGCAAGGTTAGGTTCATCTATAATAACTTAATTGTTAGCTTGTGGTGACTAATCAGGAAAGTACTGTACATTTTTCCTCCCGACCTCACCGGGGTTCGGGGCCGGGCTGGGCCGCGAGCGGGGGTTTGGGGGCGGCAGCCCCCAAGAGCAGGGGTTCAGGGGCGCAGCCCCCGAGGAAATTTTTTTTGAGGCCGACTACTTTTTCGGTTATTTGGGCCGACTACTTATAACTCATTCTAACCCTAAAGCGGGAAAATATTGTATAATATGGCTTAGGGTTAGGGATTTTTCATGATGTATGATTTTAGTACTTGCGGCAGAATTGGGCTGTAAGGGATTACGGATTGTAATCAGGTTGTAATCACTGGATAATAATAATATTGGACTCGCTGTTGGTAGACGTAGCCCAGGGATTGGGTGAACCACGTTAAATCTGTGTGTCTTGTGTTCTATTCTGTGTGGTTTATTATTTTCTGATATTAGTTATATTTGCACATAATTATTATTTCTACCTTGTTAATCCTAACAAGTGGTATCAGAGCGAGGTTATTTCGTTCCTTCTTTCATCTATTCTTTGAAGTAGGTCTCACGAGTTAGTGGGAGAGTCTCTCAGTTAAGTGGGAGAAATGGCAGACGAGGGTAGGCTGAAGGTTGATAAGTTTAATGGGCAGAACTTCCAGTTATGGAAGATGCAAATGGAGGATTATCTCTATCAGAAGGATCTATGGCGGCCATTAGAGGGAGTAGCCAAGAAAGAGCAATCAATGTCTCAGGAGGATTGGGATATTTTGGATAGGAAGGCACTGGGGAGTATTCATCTATGCCTGGCACAATCGGTGGCATTCAATATTACTGAAGCAAAGACAGCTAAAGATCTGATGGAAACCCTAGCGAAGTTGTATGAAAAGCCTTCAGCTTCAAACAAGGTATTTCTTATGAAGCGTTTATTTAATATGAAAATGGTAGAAGGTGGATCAGTTACTGATCATTTGAATGAGTTTAATACAGTTACAAGTCAATTAACCTCAGTTAAAATTACTTTTGATGAAGAGGTTAGGGCTCTCTTGATTTTGTGTTCTTTGCCAGAAAGCTGGAATAGCTTGGTAATGGCTGTTAGTAATTCTGTTTCTGGTTCTAATACCCTAAAGTATGATGATGTTATTGGTGTTATATTGAGTGAGGAAATTCGTAGGAAAAGCTCAGGGGCATCCACATCGGGTAGTGTATTGAACACAGAAAGCAGAGGCAGAACAAGAGATCGAGGAAACAACTTTGGAAATCATGGGAAATCAAGAGGAAAATCAAAGGGAAAGAGGTCTGAATCTAAAGGGCCAAATGATTGCTGGTACTGTGGAAAACCAGGTCATAAGAAGAAAGATTGTTGGTCTCGGAAGAAAGATCAAGGAGACAAAAATGATGGAAACAAGGAGGCAAATGTGGTAAGTAACAAATCCAAGGAGGATGCTTTTCTCTTGTCCTTAGAAAGTATTGATGATTCATGGGTTTTAGATTCTGGGGCTTCATTTCATGCTACACCCCATAGAAGTTATTTTGTTGATTATGTCCAAGGGGATTTTGGGCTAGTTTATTTGGGAGATAATGAACCCTGTCAGATTGTTGGAAAGGGAAAAATTAAGATTAAGTTGCAGAATGGGAATCATTGGCTACTACAAGAGGTAAGACATGTTCCAAGGCTGAGTAGGAATTTAATTTCAGCAGGGCAACTGGGTGATGAAGGTTGCACAGTTACTTTTAATGATAAAAATTGGAAGGTTTCAAAAGGTTCCTTAGTAGTAGCAAAAGGTGTGAAAGTAGGCACCTTATATCTTTGTACAGGTCATACTGTTCCTTCTACTTTAATTGTTTCAGAAGATAATGAATGTTCAGGAACAGTGGCTGCAGTTAAGCAGGAAGAACATCAAACTGTTGCTGTAGATTTTGACACAGCACTGTGGCACAACAGACTCGGGCACATGAGTGAAAAAGGTATGAAATTACTTCATTCAAAGAAAGTTTTACCTGGTCTGAAATGTGTCAATATGGATTTCTGTGAAAGTTGTGTTTATGGAAAATAAAAGAGAGTTAGTTTTGTGAAGAGTGGGAAGGAAAAGAAAAATGAGAGATTAGAGCTTGTGCATACAGATGTATGGGGACCAGCTCAGGTATCTTCCCTTGGTGGCTCTCTGTATTATGTTACATTTATAGATGATGCAACAAGAAAAGTATGGATTTATTTCCTTAGACAGAAATCTAATGTATTTCAAACTTTTAAGAAATGGAAATGCTTGGTTGAGAATGAGACTGGTAAAAAGTTAAAATGTCTCAGATCTGATAATGGTGGTGAGTATTGCAGCACAGAATTTGAAGAATATTGTTCCTCTAATGGTATTCGTAGGCAAAAAACTGTACCAAGGACTCCACAAGAAAATGGAGTGGCTGAACGCATGAACAGGACAATAATGGAGCGTGCAAGGAGTATGAGGTTGCATGCTAGGCTGCCCAAAAATATGTGGGCAGAGGCAGTGAACACTGCTATTTATTTAATCAATAGAGGCCCCTCTACTCCTTTGGACTATGGTATTCCAGAGGAAGCATGGAGTGGTAAGAAGGTGAGTTATTCTTTTCTCAAAACCTTTGGTTGTGAAGCTTTTGCACTTATAGATTCTGAAAATAGAACCAAGCTGGAAGCTAAGTCAAAGAAATGTGTATTTGTTGGGTATGGCATTGATGAATTTGGTTATAGGCTTTGGGATTTTGAAAATCATAAAATTGTAAGAAGCAGGGATGTCATATTCAATGAGAAAGTATTGTACAAAGATCTGTTGCTGCAGCATGAGAAGAAAGAAAATGACTATGTAGTACTAGATGATACTCCACAAGTTCATGTTCCAGTAGTTCCTTATGCTCCGCAACAATAGCAACAACAAATACCACACACCCCAGTGAGTGTTAGACGGTCAACAAGGCTAAGTAGACCTCCAGAAAGATTTTCTCCATCTTTGTATTCTATTCTGTTAACAGATGCTGGTGAACCTGAATGTTATAATGAAGCTGTGCAGGTGGATACAAAGCTTCAGTGGGAGTCTGCATTGACAGATGAAATGGACTCTTTGCTGAAAAATCAGACATGGGATTTATGTAAGTTACCTGCAGGTAAAAGGGCTTTACAGAATAAATGGGTTTACAGGATCAAAGAAGAGGATGGAGGTACGAAATGATTTAAAGCCAGATTAGTCGTAAAAGGATTTGCACAGAAACATGGTATTGATTTTGATGAGATATTTTCTCCAGTTGTTAAAATGACTTCTATTCGTACTGTTTTAAGTATTGTGGCTACTGAAGATTTGCATTTAGAGAAGCTTGATGTTAAAACAGCCTTTCTTCATGGTGATTTGGATGAAGAAATATATATGGTTCAGCCACAAGGATTTGAGGTCAAGGGTAAGGAGAATTTGGTGTGCAGATTGCAGAAAAGTTTATATGGCTTGAAGCAAGCACCTCGGCAATGGTATATTAAATTTGACACTTTTATGAATGGGCATGGATATAGTTAGTGTCATTCTGACCATTGTGTTTATTTTAAGAGGTTGGATGATGACAGCTACATTATTTTATGTTTATATGTTGATGATATGCTTGTAGCTGGGTCTAACATGGATCACATTAAGGGGTTGAAACAACAGTTAGCAAAATCTTTTGCTATGAAGGATTTGGGGGCAGCAAAACAAATCCTTGGTATGAAAATTTGTAGAGATAGGAAAAATAGGAAATTGTCTCTATCTCAGGCTGATTATATTGAGAAGGTGTTGCAACGTTTCTCTATGGAAAATGCCAAAGCTGTCAGCACACCTTTGCCTGGTCATTTGAAATTGACTAAGGATATGTGTCCCAACACACCAGAAGAAGAGACTAAAATGTCTAAGGTACCTTATGCTTCAGCTGTAGGGAGCTTAATGTATGCTATGGTATGTACTAGGCCAGATATTGCACACGCAGTGGGAGTCGTTAGCCGTTATATGAGTAACCCTAGTATTGAGCATTGGAATGCAGTCAAATGGATTCTCAGATATTTGAGAGGCACATCCAGTAAGTGTTTACACTTTGGGGGTTCTACTACTACTATACAAGGCTATGTTGACTCAGATTTGGCAGGAGATATAGATAGCAGGCGAAGTACTACTGGTTATATATTTACTGTTGGTGGGACAGCAGTGAGTTGGATTTCTCGACTACAAAAGGTGGTTGCTTTATCCACTACAGAGGCAGAGTATGTTGCTGCTACAGAGGCAGCCAAGGAGATGATATGGCTTCAATTCTTCATGGAAGAATTGGGACATCCACAAAAGGATAATTTTCTACATACAGATAGCCAAAGTGCCATTCATCTTGCAAAGAATTCTGCTTTGCACTCAAAGACAAAACACATACAGTTGCGGTACCATTTCATTCGATCAGTTTTGGATGATGGATAGTTAAGGCTGGAAAAGATTCATACTGATGATAATCCAGCAGATATGTTTACAAAGGTAGTAACAAGGGAGAATTTGAACTCATGTTCAGCTTCAGTTGGTCTTCTAGATTGAACAAAATAAAGGAACAACTGAGTCCAAGGTGGTTCAATCCAATGGGAGCCTCATGTGGGTAGCGGTATTGCTACAGGATCAGTCTCCAAGTGGGAGGTTTTTTAGTATAGTGTGGATACTGATCAGTCACCAAGTGGGAGATTGTTAGCTTGTGGTGACTAATCAGGAAAGTACTGTACATTTTTTGAGGCCGACTACTTTTTCGGTTATTTGGGCCGACTACTTATAACTCATTCTAACCCTAAAGTGGGAAAATATTGTATAATATGGCTTAGGGTTAGGAATTTTTCATGATGTATGATTTTAGTACTTGCGGCAAAATTGGGCTGTAAGGGATTACGGATTGTAATTAGGTTGTAATCACTGGATAATAATAATATTGGACTCGCTGTTGGTGGACGTAGCCCAGGGATTGGGTGAACCACGTTAAATCTGTGTGTCTTGTGTTCTATTCTGTGTGGTTTATTATTTTCTGATATTAGTTATATTTGCACATAATTGTTATTTCTGCCTTGTTAATCCTAACATTAATGTATACATTACATGTGGATGATGCCCCGAATCCTTGCTTAAATGCAAAATATGCCAAAAACTTTGAACATCTTCAACCTAGTAAAGAGATTGAAAAAAAACCAGAGACACAACAATCCAAGATAAAACAACCTATGATTCAACAACAAGAAGCTCCATCTTCTTCTTCTTTGACTGAGGATGACTGGGGGACATTGGATTTTAATCCTACATTTATTGGAGAATACAAGGTCTCTGCTTTGGAATTTATGAAGCAACAAAATGAATTTGAGAAAAAAGTCTTTATTTCTTCACCACTTTCTGAAGAATTAAAAATTAATTTTGTTGCCGCTTCGATTAATGAAACGATTGAAACTATAAAGCCTGATTGTTATGACATTGTGACATATGCCGCTCCTTGGACTCCTTCTGACATGACTGATCGATATGGTCCTGGTTATCATTTGCTTAATAAATCAGGATTTAATGGGAAAGGATGTGGTAAATATGAACAAGGTATACAAGTACCTTTGGATAATGAAGTTTATGATCATACATATGGATTAGGATTCAATCCTTATAGACAACCATCGACTTTTCCTCTTAATGTTAATCATATTTACGGTGGACAATTTGAATTGGTTAACCCATTACTTATTGATCTTAATCAACAATCCTCTTTGGATATTTTTCCTAAAGACGAAGCCTTAATGGAATTTTTAGGGGTTTATGAGGATTTACCTAAGTTTCATCACAAACGAGGAAAGACTTATAGTTTAAAAATTGATGCTTATTTTGGAGAACATGAAGAACAGGTTACTCTTCCTCTACTAATGGATTCTCTAATAAGAAGTGATTTGTTAATCACTAAAACTATTGATATTCAAGTAGATGAAAACAACTATGAAAGAATGATAAAAATAAAAAATGTTTGAATCAGGATGAGCATGATCAGATGGTTTCCCTTTTGCTTGAATTTAAGGATATTTTTGCTTGGACATATTCAGATATGCTAGGTATAGATTCTAAGATTGTTACTCATAACATTGTTTTAAAACCAAATATGAAACCTGTGAAATAGAAAATTCGAAAGATGAATCCACGAATCGCTTTATTAGTCAAAGGTGAAATTGAGAAATTATTGGATACTAGATTTATCTGTTCTATTGATTACTCAGATTGGATTTCAAATATTGTGCTCGTGTCAAAAGGCAAAAATAAGATAAGGATGTGTACTGATTTTAGAGATTTAAATATGGCATCCTTGAAAGATGATTTCCCGTTACCTAACATCGATATGATTATAGATTCAACGGCGGGTCATGCCTTGTTATCTTTTATGGATGGTTTTTTGGGATATAATCAAATCTTTATCCCTTTTGAAGATCAATTTAAAACTACATTTATAACACCTTGGGGAACCTTTTGTTGGGTCATGATTCCCTTTGGATTAAAAAATACAGGAGTAACTTATCAGCGGGCTATGACCCTGATTTTTCATGATTACATTCATAAGATTTTTGAGGATTATGTGGATGATATCTTGGCAAAATCTATACAAAGAGAAGACCACGTTACTATCTTACGATAGATATTTGAAAGAATTAGAAGTTATAATATGAGATTGAATCCTAAGAAATGTGTCTTTGGTGTTGATTCCAGTAAATTATTAGGATTTATAATCTCTAAGTGAGGCATTGAAGTAGATACTGAAAAGCTTGAAGCTATTGTTAATATGCCTCCTCCTAAGAACATTTCTTAGTTACGAAGTTTACAAGGAAAAATACAAGCTATTCATCGCTTTATTTCTAATTTAGTGGACCGAACTATCCCTTTTACTTCCTTTCTTAGAAAGGATACTACTTTCTCTTGGAATGATGAGTGTAAACAAACTTTTGAGCAATTTAAGGAGTATCTTGCGAATCCTCCTATCTTGCAGCCTACTAAATTTGATAAACCATTTCATTTATACACTTCAGCAACTCCATAGGCCATGAGTGCATTGTTAGCTCAAATTGATGATAATGGTAAAGAAAGACCTGTGTATTACATTAGTCAGACTTTACTTGATTATGAAACAAGATATACAGATTTAGAAAGACAATGTCTAGTTGTAGTTTATGCATGTCAGAAACTCAGGCATTATCTTATAAATGCTGAAGTTAATGTGATTGTTAAATTTGATCCTTTGAAACATCTTTTCTCACAAACTGATCTCTCGAGCCGGTTGGAAAAATGGGTGATGTTGCTTACCGAATTTGATCTTAATTTTATTTCTCAAAATTCTATTAAGGGACAAGCATTGACAAATTATCTATCCGAAGCTCCTTGTCCTCACTCCGATGAATGTTCTACTTCCATAGAATTTCCTGATGATAATATTCTAGCTATTCAATAGGATGATATTTGGGAATTATATTTTGATGGGTCTAAGTGTAAGACAGGTTTTGGTGTAGGTATCATCTTGATTTCGCCTACAAAAAAACTCATCCCTTTATCATATAAACTAACATTTCCTTGTACTAATCACATTGTGGAGTATGAAGCTCTTATAACTGGACTATGAGCAGCTTCATCCCTCAATATCAAACATTTACACATATATGGAGATTCACAACTGATAGTTGAATAGATTAAAGGAGGATATCAGACTAAAAATGCTAAAATGACACAATATAGAGATTTAGCTCTTGATGTGCTTTCACAATTCTCCTCTTATACGATCCAGACTTTACCTAGGAAGGATAATCGAAATGCAGACACCATGGCAAGCGCGGCTTCCTTGGTTTGTCTTGAGAACAATGTTGAAAACTTTCAATTTACTATACAAACTCTTAAAAGCCCTGCAATTTCTAACAAGATTACCTCTGACTATTTCAATTTGCATTCAGATGAATGGTATTCACATATTTTTCATTTTTTGAAGGATGGTACTTTTCCTGGATTAGCAAGAAGGAACATGCATAATTGTATTAGGAAACTTGTAGCACGTTACATCATTTTAGGAGATACGCTTTACAAACACTCTTATGAAGGATTATTATTAAGATGTCTCAATAGAACTGAAATTCATGTAGCTTTAGCAGAGGCTCATTCTGGTTCTTGTAGGGGACATTTTGGTGGAAAATCCCTGGTTAATAAATTGCTTCGAATGGGATATTATTGGCAAACAATGGAACAAGATTCTTTCATGTTTGTTAAGAAACATCCTCAATGTCAACAACATAGTAATTTGATTCATGCTCCTGCTCGTGAGCTTCGTAATCAAGTTTCTCCATGGCCTTTTAGTGTTTGGGGTTTTGATCTTGTTGGAAAAATCTCATCGACTTCTTCTCAAGGACATACTTACATTCTCACTGCTACAGATTATTTTATGAAGTGGGTTGAAGTTGTTCCTCTTTGTTCAACAATGATAGATTTTATTTGTGATTTCATCCTTAATAATATCATAACAAGATTTGGTATTCCTTCGACAATAATTTCGGATAATGGAACCTCTTTTCTAAAACAAAGAAGTCATGAAATTCTTGGAGAAATATAGGATTCGACATAGATTTTCAACTCCATACTATCCACTATCTAATGGACAAGTTGAAGCATCAAATAAAATTATTGAACAAATTTTGCGAAAGATAGTTAGTAAGCATGTGAAAGATTGGCATACTCAACAGACTTATGCTTTATGGGCCTATAAGACTAGTGTTTGTACTACCACGGGTACTTCCCCTTTAAACTTGTCTATGGTATTGATGTTATTATGCCTTTGGAACTGGAAATACGTTCTTTACGTGTTTCGTTTCATGGGATAATTGATAAAGATACTTTTTGTGAACAATGCTTACAAGAATTAGAAATGTTGGATGAAAAATGAATACATGCATTAGAACATATAAAAGCTTATCATAAATCTCTTCAGAAAAAATAAAATCATAAGGTAATTGAATGAACATTTGCGGTTGGTGATTTAGTCCTTTATGAGAATCAATGAAATGTAAATGCTTTACTGGGCGAAAAAGGAAAATTTAGCCCTAATTGGCTTGGACCTTTTGTTGTTACTGAAGACTTTGGTTCATGTGCTTGTAAACTTGTTGATATGGATGGTGTTTCTTTTAAGGAACCCATTAATATTATGCATCTTAAACGTTATTATCCTTAATTTCATTTGTTTCATGTGCATTTATGTATTCCTTATAAAGATTTATTTTATAGGTTATGTAGTTTTAGTAAAAATTACATATTGAATATGTTTATGCATTTTCTTTCTTTCTATTAAGTTTTATATTGATGAAAGCATAGCAATCAAACATAGAACTAATTAGTAGAGAAAGATTTTCATTCATCAAAAAATTTTTTTCAAGTTTTGATACATATGTGGCCAATGGCCCTATCTATCACTACATCTATCACTATGTCGCTCTGATGGCCGATGACTCCCAGATCTCTCTACTCTCTAATGGGAAGATGAAGATTTGTGTGTTTGTGTATGACTCCTAGATATGCTCATACTCTATACACATCCTCGGAGACTTTGTACCTCTGCCATCAGCTTCTCCTCTCTTTCTCTGCACAATCTCAACTCTCGCTGGATAGATACAAAGATGTCGGCATGCCTGCCAGGATCTCTGCGACCGATAGAAGACTCTCGCTCGTCAGCTGGTAGTCAGTAGGATATAATTGTATCCTTGAGAACCTCAGATACAAATCTCCTCCACTCCACTATGCTAGCTATAGAAAGAAAAATTTTATTAGTTTGGTGTTCTATTTATCTCAAATCAAATCACATATTCAATCAAATTTCATACCTGGGTCTCCCTCCTAGACGTCACTAAAATTTCTAGATGGTGGGGGCATGGAGTGACTACTCTCTCCACACTTTCTATATCTAGGTCTCGATGGTGGTGTCTCTATGTGGGGTCGTGGGGGTCTTCGTGATCTTAGTGGTGATGCGCAAGTAATAGGTATATCTATATTAGTATCACCAGCTGGGGGCATGTCCTCAGCTCTCTCATCTGCTCTATTTTCTCTCTCCTCATCCTCCATGGGCTCTCCCTCAGGCATGTGCTCCTCCTCATCTCTAATATCCTCATCCTCCTCGGTGGCTCCACTATCCTGGTGTGTCCCTTCTGTAAAGCCTAGATCACCTATGGGATAATCCTCAGGAAAGATAGGATGGATCCCCTACAAACTCTAGTACCTGATGTAATCTCAGCTCACACCTGAATAAGCTACATATGATGGTACCTCTATATCCTTTGTCTCCTCTACATCGCTATCCTCTATGTTTTCTATCGATGGTCAGTGTATGGCGGTGGGTCTCTGATAGTATCTCGTCAAATGTACATAGTAAGGTACTGCCTTAGGGACTCCCTATAACAGGGCGAACTACCTCATCACCCGATCATAATAGTAGGGCATCACTATATGACTCTGATGAACCTCTAGTAGCTTACACTATTTTGAATGTCTCATCTAGAATCATGTATCAGGCCACTCTATCATTCCGTCGTAGGGTCTCCATATCACATCGGTGTTGGCAATGCGGTCTAGATGTACTCTCCAGTAGAGCATATCCCCAAACTGCCAAACATCTCTCAAAGGATATGCGAAGGCTCTTGTTGTACTCACATCTACCATCATGGGAACTCCCTATGGATGTGTACATGTGAAATGATCAAAATCCAAATCTACGAAAGCGTGCATGTCGATAGACTCTCTCACTAATACCTCACTAGCTAACCCAGCTCATGGTATAGCTTAGCTAGCATGTTGCAACCCCATGAGAACATGGTCCTATCTCTCTCCATCCTCTGTATGAGATGTGTTAGAGGTGAATAAAATATGGTACCCTTTGAGTTGGGTAACACAACCAAGGCTACTATACACAGCATCACCTTTTGTACTAAAGGTATAGGGCCTGACAGTATGGAAGATAGTAGGATCTGATCTGACCAGGTTCGCATCTGTGGAAGAACTCGTGTACAATAATCTATGTCTACACGGATCTCCTCACAACCATGCTATGCTATAGGTCTGATGGTCTCCCCTCAGACTGGAAGCCGCATGATCCTGTAGACATCCTCTAAGGTGACTGTAATCTCACCAGAGGAAAGATGGAAAGAGCATGTATCCTCATCCCACCTCTCTATCAGAGCCGATAGCATGGCTCGGTGTAGTCTGATCTATGGAAGGACTGATACCCAGTATAGTCCCACATCCCTTAGTAACTACATCCCCTCATCATCAAGCTTGGACAGTCCTTCTTTGACCTTGACTAGCAACTCCCCAAAGGGATGCTCTAGGAAATAGACCAAGTCCTGCAAGCATAAACAAACATCGTATCAGTCATCTATATCATCAAATCTACAAATCTAACTGAAATAGGTCAAAGTCAACCTCAGTTAGGTCAAGAATGACCTTACTGGGTCAATGTCAACTTTAGTGGGTCAGGGTCGACCTTTTTGGGTCAAGGTCGACCTCATCTCAAAAACTAACAAAAACCCTATGGTCAATGTCGACTTTCATGGGTCAAAGTCAACCTAGATGGGTCAATGTCGACCTAAATGGGTCAGGGTCAACCTAAAAGGGGTAAGGCTGACCTTGCCTATAAAAACTAGGAATTTGGAATGTACAAAGGTGGATAATAGTAAACTCACCTCAGGTAGTGACCATCCGGTAGCCAGGGTGTGTCTCAGAATCTCCAGGCGTGTCGCTTGAAGTTCCTCTCTTCTTGGCATCTTGCTTCCTTGTTTCAAATCTATAAATGGTAAGAATGAGTTAGTATTTCTCTCTTTTCATTATTTATAAGTTCAAATTAGGGTTTTCTTAGGGTAAACTCGAATTTCCCTTCTTATGCATTTAGACAGACATCCACTCTTTTCATCATAACTTGAGTTCAGTAACTCCATTTTTAGTGCCATCAGTAGTGTTGGAATCGAGATTCAGCTATATAACTCCTTGAACCTATTTATGAAGGTTAGGAATCCTTCTAGTTTTTTTAGGAAAGGACTTTTCAACACTCTGTATATCTAGTATATAGAGTTTTTCTTATCACCCTATTTCATCCTTCCGAAGTAGAAAGCTGAAACAGGGGGGGCATAAGGGGCTCTATATACTTCTAAAATTATCATATAGTAAGCTTTAGGGGATTTAGCGATTTTCATTAACCTTGTGTGTTGCAGGTTCTAATAGTTTTCTGCAGGATCTTTACATCGAGGACTTGGCTATATCATTTTTATTTACTATGATGTTTTCTTACTTTAGCTTGCATATTCACATAGTGTCATATCTAAGCTAAAGTGGGGGCTAAATTTATCATCTTAAAATGGAAGCACTTCCATCTTGATAGGTTTAGCACCCTCTTTTAGTACATTTATCATGATAGACTTGCATTTAGGATGCATTTTGCACTTATCTTCTTCATTCTAGGTGAAATTAGGGTTAGGATCTCGAGGATTCTCCTTAATTTCCCTTTTCCCATGGCTCTATTTTCTAGGTAGGAATTAGAAATAGGTCCTCCTAGCCTTCATCATAGTCATCATATGATTTTATGCCTATCCCTAGCATTATGTCCCTTTCTAGTATCATTTTTAGGTCTTCAGGCATCCCCGGGACCTCATGTCTTGATTCTGGCTGGATTTGGGCCCACAGGGTCAGAATCGAGATTGTTCCTGACTAGGTCAAAATCAAGCTCAATCCTAACTAGGTCAGTTACAACCTCGATTCTAACCACCTTTGAAATTTGTGCCCCTCTTTCAAAATTTGATCGCGATGGGCCCCGAAATCAATGTCGGGCCCTCGGATCCGAGTGCGAAAAGGTTTTAATTCAAAATTCATTTAATTATTTTCCCCCCTTAGTTGGTTATTGTGATTGGACCTTAATTCAAGGTGAAGTTTGAATTATGGGTCCTCACATTGCTCCAGGAGCCTCACCTTGAAACCTCTATATAAAGACTCTCATTTGCATTCATTTTCACCAAGTACAACCGAGCATTCTCATGATCAAGTGCTCTCAAGGAGTCAATTTCATGAGAAAGAATATTTCAAGTAAGAAAGGAATGGTGAAGATGCAAGATAGCAAGAGGATGATATAGAAGATCAAGCCATTGTTGACATCAAGCATCTTTGTGAACACATATTTGGAGCAAGAGAGATCCTTTCTTCCTTGATCCACCATTATCAACTTTCAAGCATTCAAAGATTCAATCATGGAGTAACAATTATGGATTGTGAGTATGGTAGAAGTACTTTAGCCTTGGGGGCTTGGTATGTTTTTCTATCTCATTCAAATCTATGCATTGTTGTTTCATACATATTCATGCTAGGGTTTTGATCTAGAGGATTAGATCTTGGCATTACACTTTCAATACATACACACACACATTCTATTTCAATCGGCTATTCATGGAGGTGGAGATCACCAAAACGGAGGTTTGACTAAGGCAAAGCCCTATATAGCCACCCCAAAAACCCCCTTTTTCAAATATCTATAGTCGTTGTTTCAAGAATCAGAGGATAGATTTGAGTACCCTTTTCGCCAAACTTTCAAGATCTGGGAACAAAGTCAGAATCAACCTTCAGAATAAAAATGTAGTCTTTGACCTTTTATGAGGGTCAAAGTCGACCTGCTACCGGAAAGATGAAAGTTTTCTGGGTTTTCTCTATCTCAGCTTTTTGATCACAGATCTGGTTGCAGAATCTTCTAAAACCTCACACAAACTTTAGAAAATAGGTATTTCTAAATTAATTTCATAATGAGGTATGTATCTTGACCAAATTAATTTTCCAATATTGCCAAATTTACTTATGCTATTTCAATTCAAAAACAACAAAACAAACAATATTACAAATGAATAGTGTTGAATGTTAGGTACATCACTAAGCTTCCATTTTACACCTATTCAAATATTTCATTATTTTTTGTGTTATTGAGGTTTGCACGTGTGATATCGACTTAGGACAACCAAAAATTAATCTAGATTGTCTCATTATCTTGTTTCATACCCTCTAGAAGCTTATAGAGTTTAAAGTTCAATTACATCATGATAAATGTGTCTTTGTAGTCACATTAGGAAATCTCTCAGGGTTTAATATTTCAATATGTAACATTGAAGTAGATCCAGATAAGGTAAACAAAACAACATAAATACCACATCCTAGGGACCCTACACAATTACATAGGTTACATGGAAAATTCTAGTCTATCAGGTAGTTTATTGTCCAACCAGTAGGCACGTGCTATCCTTTTTTACATCTAATCTAAAATAATATTCTCATTAAGTGGGACCAGTCATTCCAAAAAAAAATTCAATACATTAAACAATTCTTGTCCAATTTTCCAATCCTAGTGCCACCCACTCTAGAAAGGCTTCTATTTCTCTACATCTCAATTAAATAACATTCCTTAGGTTCCCTCTTAGCTCAACATAATGACTAAAGAAGATTCAATGTCATAATATCATCTATTACGTTGGAAGGAAATTATTTGGGTTTGAACTCAATACTCATCCGTGGAGAAATATTTTCTCGTAGTAATTTTTTTCTTTCAAAAAATCGACATTTCATGCTTAATGATACCAACCATCTTATAGCCTGAATTGAACTGTTAAAATAGTTATTATCTAGAGTATCCCTTATTATTATAATGAAAAAATATGTCATTCTCCTTGGTGAGTTTTATATTGATTATCTCAATAAAAAATCAAACAAGGGACAAGTTATAGTAGATCAGTAAGAAAGGGATACCATTTAAGACTATGACACTTTGACCAAAAAATTTAAAAATGAGTCCATCCCCCACACTAAAGAATATAAATCATGTAAAAAGCATACATAAATGGATATGATCCATTGGAATACTATTTTGAATTTCATAGCCATCCAAAACTAAATGTTAAAGCTCAAATCCTTGTTGTGAATGTGTTGTTGTTGTTGTTATTAATGGTTGTCATTGATGTCAACATACCTTGGCCAATTTGATGAGGTTATATTTTCATGCTTTGGTGATCTGGATTGGTGCTCTCTAGAGGTTGTGCTATGATTATCTATCTTTGACTGTGTTTGTCCTGGTCTCATTCATTTGCAACATAGCACATGATATATTCTTTTGGGTCTAGATCGATCTATAAATTGGTTAACATGCTCCAGAAACATTATTTGCGTCATAACATGTAAATCCTATTCTTTGGCTCAATATTTTATGGTAAATGGGTAGCGTATTATTTTGAGAGAGGAGGTTTTGTGTGATCCATGTTTCATTCCTCTGCATTGTGGGAATGTTTTGTAGTGACCTATTTTAAGTGTTTGGATGACTTAGAATTTTATGGAGGCATGGAATTATATAAGTATGATTCTATTTGACGTTTAGAGCGTGCCTGTGTGTGATGAATGCAAATCTAATAAGGAAAGATCTATATATTGTGAAGTATGCAAAAATGTGCAATTGGAGGTAGAAGATACTAAGGTTCTTTTGGTGTTGCAGATTGATGATTGTTATTTCAATGACGGATTTCCATTCATTATTTTTTGTTGGTAGTGAGTCTTTTTCTATTGGTTGTAATTGCTAGGAAGTGAGCCCACTAACAATGAGATTTATTTGTAGTGAGAAACCTGGGAGTGAGCCACCCTTTGTAAATAATCACCTTATCTGTGTTTCATATTTGAGAATTAACATTCTCCATGGTTTTTCCCATCTTGGGTTTTCCACATAAATCTAGTATTCATTGTGTATGGTGTTCTTATGTGCATTCATGTTCATATATATTTTGTTTATCTAATTGATTTAAGATTGCATCAGATAAATTAAGGCTAATAAAATTATTTTATGATAGTTGATTCACCCCCCCTTTGAGTTATCTAAACTGTTCAACAATTGGTATTATAACTTTGGCTCCCCAAAGAATATTTTAACCACTTGAGATAGATTCAATTGTGCATATACTAGAAATTCATGTGTTTGATGGATCTGGATATAGTTTATGGAAAGTGTTGATGAGAGGTTTCTTGATTTCCCTAAGCTACAATATTTAGAAAGCTATTGAGATAAAATATGTTGCACCGTAAAATGGTCCTACTAATGTAGATGAGATTTCAGCCTATGAAGAGAATGAAAAAACAAGGTATGCAATCTTTAGTGTTTTATCAAAAATTGAGTTAACAAAAGTTATTTCATTGAACATTGCTTATGAAGTCTAGGAAAATTAGAAATAAATCTATGAAGGAAATGATAGAGTCAAATCATAATAAGTTGACAGCTAAGGGCATATATGAAAACCTGAGAATGGAAGAAGGTGAAGATATAGAAAGATACTTTCAGAGAGTTGAAAATGCAATAAATGAAGTAAACAATAAAGGAGGCACTATAACTGATGAACATGTTATGGAGAGGATTTTGATGACTTTACTGGAGAGCTACACCATGAATATTGCATTTAAGATGAGGAAATTTGGAAAAGAAAAGGAGAAATCTAAAAAATATCCTTTAAAGCCACAAAGGCATAAGATCTAGATAGTGACAGTTCAGATGAGTTGGAGAAAAAATTCACAAGAAAACTAAAGAAAAGGTACCGAAAAATACAAGGGTGTGTTACCTCTTAAATGTTTGATATGTGGAAATATTAGTCATTTAGCAACTAGGTGTCCAGAAAAAGGAACAAGACAAAATTTTAAAAGGCTCAATAAGAAGGCCTATTATGTCAATGAAAAATGCTAGTATATCAAATGATGAATCATATCAAGAAGATTGTATATTTTTGGTGGAAAAAGATGAACCTAGATTTGATATCTCTAACATTTGTCCAGAATCTAATGATCACACTGAAACTGCATTACATGTTAGAAGAAATAGAGATGAATGGTTGATTGATAGTGGATGTTCAAATCATATGACTAGTGATAAAATTAAGTTTCTGAAACTTAAGAAGTATGATGGTGGTTCTTGTTAGGTTTGAAGATGATAAAAAGACATAGGTTGTTGGAATTGGTTCTATTACTTTTGATGGAAAACATAACATCGACAATATTTACTATGTGAAGGGTTTATATCATAATATTTTGAGTGTTGGACAGGTGTGCGAAAATGGTTACTATGTTGTATTTTAGGATGATGGTTTTGAGATCTAGAACTATTGTCCAAGTTGGGAAAAGGACAAGTGGGAACATGTATCAACTAGAAGGAACTATGAAGATATTATTATTCTCACAATTCAATGATAGTTGGCTCTGACATTGGAGGATGTGTCACATAAACTTCAACAATTTGGTAAGGATAAGTTCAACAAGTGCAATTAGAGACTTGGCAAGACTAACCAAACTAGACAACATTATCTACAAAGGATGTCAAGAAGGAAAGAAAACGAGGGAAAATTTAAGAGGAAAAGAACAATCATCTACCAATTTGTTGGACCTGGTACACACTGAATTATGTGGTCCAACCAGAACAAGAAGCTTACAAGGTGAGAGATATTTCATGCTTTTAATTAATGATTATTCTAGATTAACTTGGATAGCATTTTTAAGAGAAAAATCTGAGGCATTAGAAAAATTCAAGATATTTAAGGCAAGAGTTGAGAACAAAGTTGATAGAAAAATCAAGTGTTTAAGATTTGATAGGGGACGAGAGTTCACTTCTGATGAATTTAATAATTTATGTGAGAAACATGACATTAAAAGACAACTATCTGCCCCTAGAACACCACTGCACAAAGTGGGTATTTTAGAAAAAAATGGATGAAAATAGAAAGGTAATGAGAAACAAGGAAAGATAGGTTTGCAAAGGTTACAATTAGATCGAAGGCATTGATTTTGAAGAGACACGTGCTCTTGTTTCCTTAATGGAAGCAATCAGAATATTCTTAGCTTTTGTAGCCTTTAAGAATTTCAAAGTTTATCAAATGGATGTAAAATCATCATTCTTGAATGGGGAACTGAAGGAAGAAGTCTAGATTGAGAAACTAGAAGGATTTAAGTCAAGAAGTGACCTAGATGTTGTTTTCAGATTGAAAAAAGCATTGTACAAATTGAAGCAAACATCTAGAGCCTAGTATGGAAGATTGGACAAGGATTTCAAAAGAGATATGTTGACAATAACTTATACGATAGAGTTTACTTAGATCAAATTTTGATTATTGTGGTTTATTTTGGACATACTTTTTGGAGGAAATGATGATTTATGTAGAATATTTTCATATGAGATACAAAAGGAATTTAAAATGTCTATGATTGGTGAGTTAAATTTCTTCCTTAGACTACAAGTAAATCAAAACAACAAAGGAATTTTTATTATTTAGTCCACGTATACCAAATAATTATTGAAGAATTTTGGATTGGATAATTCTATACTAGTTTGTACACCTATTGTTACCAGATACAAGTTGACAAAAGAGGACGATTCACCTAAAGTTTATGCAAGTAAGTACAATTAAATGATTGGAGGTTTATTATATTTGACTACTACAAGACTAGACATTATGTATGTTATTTGTTTAGTAGCTAGATTTCAACAAGAACCAAAAGAATCACATATTATTGCAGTAAAAAGGACCTTTAGATATTTCAAGGATATAAAAGATTTCAGATTATGGTATTCAAAGGACTTGGATTTCACTTTGACAACTTATATTGATGTTGATTGGGATGGATGTGTTGATAATAGGTGAAATACGGGTGGTGAAGCTTATTTCCTTAGCTCTTGATTGGTTGCATGGTCAAGTAAGAAATAGGATTTTGTATTATTATCTACTATTGAAGCTGCATATATTGTAACATCCTCATGTTACACTTAGTTATTATGAATGAAACAAATATTGAAGGATATTGGCATATCATTTGATGAACTGATCTCAATTATATGTGATAATACCAGTGTAATAAAATTTTCCAAGAATCTTGTGCAAAACTCCATAATAAAGCATATATCCATTAGATACCATTTCTTGAGAAGTTGAGAGAGAAAGTATTGGAAAATGAGGTAATACTTGAATATGTACCTACAAAAGAGAAGATTGCAAATATTTTCATAAAATTGTTGTGCAAAGATACTTTTCAATATCTTCGGTAGAAGTTAGGGGTTTTCCCCCTTTCTAGTATACAATAAATGCACTGGGGTGTGCATTGGTCTAGTGTAATATATGCTCATTATTATCTAGATCAATACTTTTCCTCATAGAGGGAGGGAGTGAGTTTTTTCCAGGGGATCTTTTCCCTTTATCTTTGTTGTCAAAGTGGGAGAAGAAAAGAGGTCTTGATGCTAATATAGAGTTTTTTGGTTTGTCATTGATGAATTTTTCCATTAATGACAAAGGGAGAGATTGTTGTGAATGTGACAATGTTTTTGTTATTTTCATTAATTATTTTCATTGATGTCAACATATCTTGTCTGATTTGATGAGGTTCTATTTTGGTTCTTCGATGATCCATATTGATACACTTTGAAGGTTGTAATGTGATGATCTATCTTTGGCCATGTTTTTCTTACCCCCATTCATTTTGCAACATAATGTGATACATTATTTTGGGTCTAGACCTATCTATAAATTGGTTAATGTGATTCAAAAATAATATTTGCATTGTAACATGTAAATCTTATTCTTTGGCTTTGGATTTTATGTTAAATGGGTAATGTGTTATTTTGAGAGAGGAAGTTTTGTGTGGTCCACAATTGATTTATTTCCACTGTGATAATGTTTTGTGGTGACCTATTTCAAATTGTGTTTGGCCAACTTAGAAGATTGTGGAGGCATGGAATGGTATAAGTAAAAGATGATTATGTTCAATGTTTAGAGTATGTGTGTGTGAGGTGAAAGAAAATTTGATAAGGAAAGATCTAGATATTGTGAAGTATGTGAAACTCTATGAGCAAAGGAAAAAAATAGTAAGGTTCTTCCAGTGTTGTATATTGGTGATAGTTATTTTAGTGGTGGATTCTCTTTCATTATTTTTTTTATATAGTGGGCCTTTTTATATTGGTTGTAATAGCCAGGAAGTGAGCCCACTGGTAGTGAGCCTTACCTATAGTGAGTAACCTGGAAATGAGCCACCCTTTGGAAAAAATCACCTTAACCGATGTTTCATATTTGAGAATTAACATTCTCTATGGTTTTTTCCATCTTGGGTTTTGCATGTAAATTTGGTTTTCATTGTGTATGGTGTTATTATGTGCATTCATTTTCATATTTTTTTTGTTTATCTAATTGATTTAAGATTGCACTAGATTAATTAAGGTTAAGAAAATTATTTTATGATAACTAATTCACCCCCCCTGCCCACTCTCCTCTTAGTTTCTGAACTGTTCAATAATCCTAGTGCCATCAAATAGGATTATATCCTTCCAATCCAAAAAGAATAGTTAGATCCATAAAAAATGGAGCATGGTTTGAAGATAAACCTTCTAGGGAAATTGAGTGCATTGTCCCAAATCTACCTAAATCTCTTAATCTTTATCCAAGAGACTTATATCTCATACTAATTGAAGGGTACACAATATACTAAGAGGGGATGAATTGGTATATAAAATTTACAACTTATTTTAACATTAAGTACCATTAATAACTTCTCTTTGATCCTTAAAAAATTAAATATAGCTCTAGAAAAAATCTTAATATCTAGCAGTTATAAAACACATAAAACTACACATTCACATACATGAACACTAGATATACGTGGAAGCCAAAGATGGGAAAAAGCATAATGAGAATGGATTCTTGGATATACTACCCAAATCTAGCCTCACAAAATAATGAATCAACATACAATTATGAAGTAGGCACTGACCTATCAAAGACACCAATATCCTATTGTATTTGTAGGCACTAACCTACTAGAGACACACATCTCCTTTTCCCAAATGTGAGCATCAACTCAGTATATAGGACTTAAATATCAACACAAAAAAAGACATGAAATGAGTACTTTCAACATCAACACTAAACTTACATATGATCTTTTCTACCTTCATAAATTATCCCACATAACAAGTGATCTTCTAATAAACTCTTACTATGATTAGAATGAAACACACATTTCTTCCATCCAATTTATCTTCAATTATAAATAAATATTGAATAATAACATTCATGTACATTATTCACATAGTTTTTCAATTTTCCAAGATAGATCCTAGAATTATAAACATGTATTATAATTACAATTACATTCATATGTCATCCTGGAATGGGATTAATGCATCTCCAAGTTGGCCACATTAATTAACCTTAATGAAATTTTTTTAATAGGTCAGGTCCAATATGTACAAGCTACTCCTATAGAAAGAATACACTATGAAATTCCCAATGCAACCTTATCTAGTTCCAACAATTCATTCATATTCTACCTCCATTAAAAGATGCACACTATGGTACAAGCCTTTGTCACATCAATTAGAAATAGCTACAGATTGAATTACCAATCACAATGACCCTTCTATCACTTCAAACTTTCTATTCTATGAACACCAACTTTGGAAACTCTAGGATGTGATAAAACATATTCCTACATACTTTCTTTTTAAATATTAGTTTATAACTCTAAAATATGAAGAAATGTTGATCAAAACAAGCTACCACTACAAGATCACTATATGGATACATTTCTTTCTATGAATCGAGATAAAACTTCCAAATCACCTCTACCAAATATACTAGAGGCATGAAGATATTACAAATACAATCCAACTAATCTCATTGTTGTAGCAATCCACAATGTTGTCAAAATTCAAAATGAAGACTTTAAAACATATTTGACATGATATGAAAAGTGATTTACATTTCTCCAGATATCTTGTTATTAATTACTACAACATTGTGATCCTTCTTAACACTCATTTTCATCACTCTTTTGGTATTAATGACAACAAATGTTCAACAAAAATATCTCTTCTTTCTCCACATCCTACGAAGACTCCTTCATAATCCTACTATTCCTACTATATATGTTGTAATAAAACCTTCAAAATTCTACAAGGGACAAAGAGAAAAAGGCCTAACATATTTTATCTCTCAACCTTTAATGGTTCATTTTGTTCCTCTCTATTCCTAGAGAAAAGGAAGAAAATGAATCAATATTGAGTAATACCCAACCATCTTTTACACATGCTTTGATTTGTATGTAACCAATGAAATTTTAGTGTAAGAGAACATGGATGATGATGTCATGCCAAGGATTTTGATATTTCTTTAAAAAATGATTCTTCTCCTGAGTAGTCAAATGTTGATTTGGTTTTCTATTATTTGTCATCGCCTAATATTAGAGAGGTCCCTTACCTTTCCTAACCTCGTCACAAGTTTTTTCATGCTCCAAGTGTATGTGTAACATATATTTATCATGTTGCTCATTTTATCTTGATATTTTAGACCAATAAGATCCTAGGGTCCTGGTGTTATCTCGCCTCTTTTATATCTTGATAAAAGTCTTTTGATCCTATCATATACTTTATTGAGAGCATGAGTGTAAAGTCATGCTCCTACTAAATAGGGGCTAAATATAGTGTTGTAAATTGTATTTCCATACAATTTACACTTATTTTGGGTTCAATTTGGTGGTTATCCCCCATGCCCCTTATTTCTGACTAATTGTTCTCAAGCCATGGTGAGATTTGGATGCCTAGTACAATTATATGCTCATTGACCTTTATTTTAGGCTAGAGTGTCAAGAATATGGCTCTAGGTGCCATAGATATCCTCAACTATGGAGCTAGGCTCTATGGATCTCCTCAAATATGGCACTAGGTTTCATACTTCGGTTATTCTGGCACTATGGATCTCCTCAAATATGGATCTTCCCCTCATTGAACACCTCATATCTCTCAAGTAATTCACATAAAGAAAGTTTTAGTTGAGAAATTTCAATTAGACATCCTCAAGGAAACATAGGAGAGATCTTAGGTCAAGCATTCAAACATTCAAGCTGAACATCATGATCATGTTTGTGTTCCTCCATGGATGAATACATGCATTAACTACTATCAAACAACATCAACCTTTCATGAAGGATTCAAGGAAAGAAGTTAATAGAAAATGTAGCATTTGTAAATTCAAGCATTTTCTTAAGTCTTTTAGCCTCTACCCTACCAGGGGTAAGCTCGCTCACATCATATCATAGATATAGGGGAGGTTAATTCCTACCCAGGTTTGACTTAAGAAAGTCCCTATATGTAGTAAAATCATTTATATGCAATAGATAAAATTTGCAAAGTTGCACAGTGCAAATTGAGACCAACAGTTCCATATTTCAAATTGGCAAAAACCCATAGTCTATGTTTATTAGCACATGAACAATATTGTTTTGGATAAATTTCAAAGGGAGTGATCTGTAGGGCATCCTAATCCAAAATTCATATTTTCAGTGAATGAGGCACCTTTAGTTCTAGGGCGCCTAACACTCTTGAATGACATTTTCATGCTAGATTTTAGTGACATGTTCCTCTCTATATCCTATTGCAAGATCTACCATTTTGCATTTAATTTTTGTTATGTTTTTTATTGTTTATGTTGAATATGGTTAATTTCCTAGAATTTTACCTATTTATTGCAACATCATATCCAATTATGATCAATCAAGAAGAGAACAATTAATCAAAGTGCTTAGCTCTCCTAAGGGATGAAGTTGGGCCCAATTGATTGTTCTCCATTGAATGTGAAGATTGGAAATTATTCCTAGTTTGCATGTTTAAGCTTGTCAACATCCTCATGTCCTTGACATCTCAATATTTTTGGTTTCTTCATTTGTTACCACAATTTTATGGTCTTATTTCCCCTTTAGGTACAACTAGTAATAAATTTTCCTGGCAATGTAGAAGGGTGTTAGAAATGGGGAATACTGAGAGGGGGGTGGGGTGAATCATTATTCTACAAACTTTTACTTTCACCCAATTATGGATATAGTAAATTAACTTGATGCTTGCAAAATAAAGTAAACTAAATAACATGCAAAGCAATAAAGCAAATGAACTCATAACACCATGTTTGTTCTTGAGGAAACCATGGCCAAGGGAAAACCTCAGTGGGGATGATACCCACAAGTGATCCACTAATCAAAATTATCCTTTTAAGGATGTTGACCTTGTTAGGAGTCTAATATTACATACATATAGTGTCTATGTCCTGATTAAAGGACTCTAGGCCTTGTTAGAAGCCTCAACCCTACTAAGAGTTGGTATACAAAATAGAATGATTACAATATGAGCTCACTGCCCAAACATGTAATGTATAGTGATATCTGTTTACAAAAAGGTAAGGTACTTTAACCTTTTACTGTTGTCGAATAGCTTTCCTATTCTGATTTAGCTTTCTAGCTTCTTCACTTTCATATACAAAATCTTCTTACTTTTCTTTTTACAACATATATCTTCACATCATATCATTACAATATCTTATTACATCGAGCATATGTCTTCGCATTACATATTTCTTACATTTATACAAGTTATTAAGAATAATAACTTTACAATCGGCTTTACAAAGCATAAACTCAAAACTAACTTCTACTACCCAAGAGTTAACATCTAGGATGTCGTCCCTTGTATGTTTAAGTCATTATTTTGATAAACAAAATAATCCCTTAACTATTTTACTTGTTCTATCTTCTTACTCTTCTTAGTCGGCTCTAACTCTGTTTCGGTAAATTTGCAATAACTTCTTCCGTACATGCCGTACAGACTTGTGCTTCCAGATGTGTCTTTTACATACATAGAATTATCCATGTTCAAGTGTGCATGCACTAAACCTACTTCTATCAACATCGCTATCCAAAACTATCTCTGGTTAGATTGGAAAATACTGCTTAAACTTAGACAATTTTACTTGCGCTCTATCATAAATGCTTTCTGTCATACTGTGATCTTCATACTGATTATATGTTGCCATAATGAAAACAACTTGATGTCTAACTCAGCCAAATTGCCAACAATCTCCCCCTTTGTCATTGGTGGCAACATATGAGAAAATTGCCAAAGTCATACAGAACTTCAAAATTGTGGCCATAACAAAAGTTCTTCAGTATACTTATATCTCCAAATATTTATAGAATATCTATACTCCCCCTAGGAGTATGCCTCCATACATTCTATACAATATATAATACTATCTATACAATTCACAATTTTCTGCTATTACTCCCCCTTTGACAACAATAACAAAAAAGGGTGCCAAAATTATTCAACAAAAATGTTTACCTTGGATTCAAGATTGCAAAGTCGGTTTTCTAGATCTAGCTCCGCCCTTACCCCCCTCAAATTATGAATTTTTGGGGAATATTATTTGGTAGGATTGACACTGTTTATTTCTCGGTCAAATTGGATATGTCATATATTGGTACTTCAACGGATACTTCCATTCAATCCCTTTATAATAGTAGGGGTCTCTTCCTTTGTTGCTAGTGGTGCTTGCTCTTATGTTGTTGGTGGATCGATGTCGAACTAGAGAATCTAGCAGGCTTGCAACACAATCTGAAAAATTTATCTTTATGCTCTCTAACTCTTTCTCCCATGATTTCTTAATAGTGTCTGAAACACTAAGAAGTGCACATAAACCATAAGATGCTATTTCACATGCCTTAAGGTTAGCATAGTGAAATTTCTCATAAGATGTCTTAGAGGTAAGCCATTCTTCCAATTGACATTCAAGAATACTAATCTTAATTGAAACATGCTCTCTTAATAGAGTGAATATTTTCAATTTCTTTTCCTTTTCATTGCTTAGAATCCTTATGTCATCATACAATTTACTTATTCTTTTCTCAACATCAGATATCTTCACATTCGGACTTGCTAAGAGATTTTTTGTTGTCTAAATTTCTGCCTCTTTTTCTTTCATCTTATCTGCTATTTCTGATACAAGATCTTAAGATTTTCCTTTCTCCAAGCTTCTTCTTAGGTATTTTATGCAAATATCTAGATTATCAATATCATTTATGATATTCTGACATATATCCTGAAGTATTTTTTCTTCATAGGCTGCTTGTGCTTTTACCATAGCCATGTCTGATAGATTTGTGAATTCACTGTCAAATGCTTTCACAACTTCCTTTGCTTTGACCTGTGGATTTGCCTCATTGATCTGACTAGTTATAACATTCTACAATTTTTTTGTTACTTCAATCAGTGATCCTTCAAGGCTTTTAACTTTCTCATTCTTTCCAATGATTTTATTCAGAGATGAGATCAATTCTATTTGATCATCATCATCAACTTCTTGTCCAAGACTAGCAAAGATGGATTTAGTCTGTGGCTTCTCTGCTGCTACCTTGGGTGTAAGACTGATTTCTGCTTGTTCTTGTGTTCCTTCCTGCCCTGCTACCTCTATTTCAACCTTTATTTCTACTTGATTCTGTTATGCTTCTTCTTCTTGTCTGATTTCCTTTTCTTCCTCATTCACTATCATATCTTGTTGTTCGATAGCCGTATTGTCAACAATGTCCTTAAGATTACTGAATGGGTTGTCCTCACTATCCAAAGTGATATTAGTTCCTTCCACATTCATTGATTCATCTTCAATGTTGATTGATGGTGGCGGTGATGGTTTAGGACTTTTCTATTTCCCAGCTTCCAATCCTTGATCTGGTGCACTTGTGTGCTCACTAGGGCCTGAGGTCATTATCTTTATAATTGCCTGTTCAGTTTCCTTGTTAACTTCCTCATAGTTCCCTCCCATTATCAAGATGGTTCTCCTCTTCATTCTCAAATGAGTATTAAGATCTTTCAAAATTTCTTTGAAATGATCTTCATCTTTAATGTCACAGAGCTTCCTTACATAGTTGTCTCTTATGTTTCTATCTTCTTTCTTCTGCTCTTTTCTTTCTATTCACTAGCTTTTCAAACAATTCATCATGAATCTTTCCTTGAATACTGTCAAACTTCTTATTAGCCAAAATCATATGCCTGACAACTGCATTTTCTAAGTTCAAATTCTCATAATAGTTGTACATCTCATAGTATTTGTTCATCTTAGAGAAATCTCCTTCATTAATGATTAGGGCATTTACTTTCTCTATCTTTGGTTTCCATTTCTTCTTGCTACATCCAGTTTCTTCATCATCTTTTAATTCAAATACCTTCCTTTGCACTGGGATAAATATTGTTTTATGTCTCTTTCTTGGCCCACTTTCCATTTCCTTTACTCTTTTAGCTAGTGGAGTGGTTGAGGTTCTAGTTGATTTCCTTGTTTCTTGTACCTCTTCAACTTTTACCACTTTTTTCTAAATTTTGAACATTTTCAGTCTAATCTATGACTGATGAAAGGGGTGGAACAGACAAAACTTCTTTTTGTCCAATGTATCTTATTGTTGTTGTAGTCTACTTCACAACTAGGAATTCATGTTCTGTCATTCCAATATCCTTAAGAATTTTCTTAATGGTGTTGTCAACTCTCTTTTTGGCCAATTTATCTTCATGCAGAGACTTCGCGGAGTTAAAGTTCTCCCCATAGGTTCCAAATCTAGAACTGTTCACATCCAGCTTGCTCTTAAGCAATCTATTCACATACTCTTCTTCTTTAATTTTTGAAACTTCGTATCCAAGAGGATCAATAAACTCAACTCTCGGTTCAACTGCTTCAATGAAATTAAAATTAGTGTCAACCATAAAACATATTTCATTTTTATACTTCTCTACAATAGCTTGTGGAATCCTTGACCTTTTCTTCATTTGATTTAGAAATTTTTTGATTGCCAAGGTTGCACTCTCATTAACCTTGTCAATAGGGTGTCTTAGATACACCTTGTTGATTCTGTCTGTAGTAGTCCTGTTATCATTCCAATAATCTCCAATAGTGTATGGAAATCTTCTCAATAAATGAAAAAACATGTATGTAATCAGAGAAGAGAATCTAAACTGTCAGTTGGTTTTCTTTATCTTCTCAAGGTTCTCAAACAACTGAATTCTTAAGATTTCACACATATCTATTTGAACTTTATCAACTCACATCAAATATGTTGCATGAACCATTCCAGTAGCCATGTCATCTTCTCTAGAGTTTGCACAAAACTTAGATGTTAAGATCTTGCAAACAAATCTAACATCATCTTGTAATATCTTGCTGATTACTATCCCTCTACCATTATAGGATGACTTGGTGTTGTCCAATACAGTCTTCTTCAAATTTTTCTCATTAAAGGGTATGACTCCAATTTTAGACAAACCAATTACCTCGTGAATTAGGTATGTAGTGATATCTATCACTCTGTCATCTAGCCAAAAATTCCCATTGTGAATTCTGCTTAAAATGATTTTACTGCATTCATCATCATCAAATTCATAGTGCAGTGAATACTTTACAATTTCATTATCCTTCAAATGTTCAAATCCTTCTTTCAATGACATATCCTAATTATATAACTTCTCATATTCCTTAGTCATGTTACTCTCACTTAGGGTTTCAAATTTTCATCTTAAATAACCTCTTACATCCTCTAAATGTAAAACTTCATCTGGTACGGACGACAATGCAAGACTAGGGTCTTCTTCCAAGGGTTCTACTGGTTGCCTTTTAACTCTAGGTCTAACAGTATCCCTTACATGATGAATAAGTGATACATCCATGACTTCTACAAAATATTTTAATTGCTTGATAGAATTGCTCAGTAAAATACCTCAATTTCGCAATTTAGGGCTTTGCGTAGATCCGTCACGAAATTCTTTAGCAAATCCTGTAAATTGATCTCAATCACTACTGCATTGATCTTCTTATCTCTTGTAGTCGCTTGAATGATCAAGTAATACCAATCATAAACTTTTAACCTTTCAATCTTTCAAGATTATGACATCGTATTCAATTCTTTTGCCTCTTCTTTTCAAAAAGTTGTTCCTACTTTCCTACAAAACTTCATACTTCTCGCAAACTCACATACATTCATATTAGCTCATGCGCTCTTAATCATAGCATCAATACATCACATACTACCTTACATTAACTGCACAAGACTCAATTCACTCTATACTAATTTCTAAATTATCCTAAGTTCCTACTCTAACACATTCTTTATGAATTAAGTGCTTTGAGATGGGTTAGGAAGTGTTTCATACTTACTATCAGATACTTCACCTATCTGATTACCTTGTGTACTAAGGGTGTCTGCTTGATCTATGGCTTTAACAAATTTCATTTTTTCTGAATTACTACAACATCCTTTTTGACCGTTTCTTGCATTCTCATTTCTTTTTGTATAGTTTCTAGGATTAGGGTTTCTCATGTTATTCATTTTGCAAAATCTTGTTGTATGACCAAATTTGTTACATATCTAGAAAACTACTCCATTTTTTCCATATCTCGGTCCTATCTAATTGATTTGTGATCTGCAATTCCTGCCAATGTGTCCAATCTTGTTGCATCTATAACACACAACTCCACTTCTTTTGTTCATATCTTCAGTAGGTCTCTTATCTGCATGGTTAGTATCTCTAAACATTCTACTACTATTATTATCATTAGATCTAGGCTTCTTACAATCAATAGCTCTATGTCCAAGACCATGACAATTATAACAATAACCATTGAGAGATTTGAATTGCTTACCTGTGCAATCTTTCTTCATATGACCAAAATTATTAATTGCAAAACATCTACCTTTGAATTCTCTTTGTGTATCTTTGGGTGGTTCATCTTCTTTAGGTGGGTTAGGTATGTCTTCAAATTTGTTAGCTTCATCAGGTTTCTTTTCATCTTTGTTCTCGAAGACTTTCAGATCTGGTTCCTTGCTTTCTTCACTTATCTTAGATGAGTTAAATCCAAGACCGATTTTATCATAAAATGGCTTCTGATAAGACATTTGTTCATGAATCTTTTCACTGGTGGAATACAGTTTCTCAAGATGTTGTTTAGATTATGTCAGTTCTCCTTTCACAATTGTGTTGTACTTTTCAGTTCAACATACTGTAATTTGGTTTTCTCAAGTTCAGATGTCACTTTAAAAAGTTTAGACTTCAGATCTTCATTTTTAGATTTCAGATTTGATTCATTCTTGATGTTTCCATCTTTCAAACTTAACTTCAGATCTACAATCTTTAATCCATGTTTAAGGATCTCATTTTATTTCTTCAGATTTGAAATTTCATCACAATCTTTGATTTGTATTGAAGGTTCTTTCTTTGATTTCAATTCTTCCAAATTTTCTTTTAGCTTCTCAATGAAGTTCTTTGCATCATCATATTTCCCTTTCAGAGTATCTCTTTCTTTAGTAAGAATATCAATTTGTTCAAGAGCTTCTTCAAGATACTTCTATAATTGATCCATATCCATAGAGATCTTACTCAAGCTTCTAGGCTTTTTCTGAATAACTTTATTCCGAGTAACTAAGCTCTGATACCAATTGTTAGAAATAGGGAATACTGAGAGGGGGGGTGAATTAGTATCCTACAAACTTTTACTTTCGCCCAATTATGGATATAACAAATTAACTTGACACTTGCAAACAAAGTAAACTAAATATCATGCAAAGCAATAAAGCAAATGAACTCATAACACCATGTGTGTTCTCGAGGAAACCCGAGCCAATGGAAAACCCTGGTGGGGATGATACCCACAAGTGATCCACTAATCAAAAGTATCATGTTAAGGATGTTGACCCTGTTAGGAGTCTATTACATACATATAGTGTCTTTGTCCTGATTAAAGGACTCTAGGCCTTGTTAGAAGCCTCAACTCTGCTAAGAGTTGGTATACAAAATAAAATGATTACAAGATAAGCTCACTGCCCAAACATGTAATGTACAGTGATATATGTTTACAAAAAGGTAAGGTACTTTAACCTTTTACTATTGTCGAATAGCTTTCCTATTCTGATTTAGCTTTCTAGCTTCTTCACTTTCATATACAAAATCTACTTGCTTTTCTTTTTACAATATATATCTTCGCATCATATCATTACAATATCTTATTACATTGAGCATATGTCTTCGCATTACATATTTCTTATATTTATACAAGTTATTAAGAATAAAAACTTTACAGTCGACTTTACAAAGCATAAACTCAAAACTAACTTCTAATACCCAAGAGTTAACATCTAGGATGTCATCCCTTGTATGGTTAAGTCATTATTTTGATAAACACAATAATCCCTTAACTATTTTACTTGTTTTGTCTTCTTACTCTACTCAGTCGGCTCTAACTCTGTTTCGGTAAATTTGCAATAACTTCTTCCGTACATGCTGTACAGACTTGCGCTTCCAGATGTGTCTTTGTCATACATAGAATTATCCATGTTCAAGTGCGCATGCACTGAACTTGCTTCTATCAACATCGCTATCCAAAACTGTCTCTAGTTAGATTGGAAAATACTGCTTAAACTTAGATAAGTTTACTTGCGCTCTATCATAAATGCTTTATGTCATAGTGCGATCTTCATACTGATTATATGTTGTAATAATGACAACAACTTGATATCTAACTCAGCCAAATTTCCAACAAAGGGATCTTGTCTTAAGAGTTATTGGTATGGATGTTAATGATGGCATATTGATGTCTATTCTTGATATTGAGTGCCCTTATGTTCTTTGGACCAAAATTTGAGAGATAAATGTAGATTATTATACTTAGTCATTCATAGTTAATCCTACTTTAGACTAGTCATTTTGCACATCTTATGTTTTGGAAAGGATACCATATGATTACATGAGACTATTCAAGAATTTGATTCTTTGAGGAACTTTGAATATTTAGAATATTAGGACAGTAATGGTTCAAAGGTTCCTAATTATCATTCAAAGATAATTGTTGTACCTTCACTTTTAGTGATTCTCTATGCAAATTCATTAATTGAGACTTTCATCACTCCTATTCAATATGAACATTATTGTCTTTGTCTTTGGAGCTTGTTCAACACTAATTTTTGCAGTTTCCTAGTTTATCACCTTCTTCTTTGATTAGGCATGTACCTCATCTTTATCTTCAATGGACAAGGTAACACCTAAGTAGTTTTTAGAGACATCATCATTCATATTCAAGCTTCTTTCTTTCAATGACTATCTAGAATGAGAAGTATTTCTTCATTTGTACTTCTTTATATATTTATTCTAAAAGAGAGACAAGTTATTTGTTGATAATGGATAATGTTTTATCTTGAGACACTTATCATTCTTGTAGGACACTATTCATAGTAGGGGGGATACATTATCTCTCTTTTCACTTATTGGGGGACTATCAATTTTATCTTTTTGATGGATATAGTACTTGGGGGTATTGACGAGTCATCCATATATCAGTAATTTTATCACTTGTACTTGATTGCTTTATGCATTCTCTCATTTAGAGAGGGTTTCTTCCCCAAGTGTTTTTTCTCCTTTACATTTTTTTTGACATATATTTTGTAAATTGGTACCTAAAATGGTCATGCAGCCATCTTGCATCCTTGCATCATTTGCATTGATTTTTTTCCTTCCTAAGTTGCATTTAAGGGAGGGTGTTGGTGTGAATAAGATTATGTCCTAACTAATTCCTTAGTGTGTACCTATATTCATAAGTTAACTTAACTTAGATATTAGGTGTTATTTCTAGAAGTTCTAAAGCTTTAAATGGGGTCATGTATCTCGTGTACTTCTTGTATCCTAGGTCATTCAATATTGATTTTAAGTGGTCAATTCATAACATAGGATTAAGACACATGTCAACATTTTGTTAATCCCATTACTCACTTTTCCAATTTAAGCAAGAGTCATGTATCTCATTACTTACCTTTCTAGAAGTTCTAAAGTTTTAAATGGGGTCAAGTATTACTTGTATCCTAGGTCATTTAATATTGGTTTTAAGTGGTTGTCTCATAACATATGATTAAGACACATGCCAACATTTTGTTTAATCCCTTTACTCACCTTTATAATATAAGCAAGAGGCATATACACTTTGTAACATATCTTGAATAGATCTTTAATATCAAGAATTCTCTTTAATTTCATATTGATCTCTTGTGGAAGGTTTCTTATGTTTTGTAGGTGGTCTTGGGTGTTGGGACGGTATTGAGCTCCTACAAAACCCTCACATTAAGCATAAATTAGTATAAACAAAAATTATACAGATAACATATTATAAAGTCCAAAGGATAACCTCAATGATGGAGAAAACAACAAAACAACATAAAAAGAGAGCCAAAAAAGAATGAGACAACAACAAAGAAGAGTTATATCTTAATCAAGGTACTAAGAGTTGCATCTGAGGTAGCAATTGCAAGAAGCAACTCTTTTCTTTTGTTCTTCTTCATCAAGTGGGAATTCACATTTCATTTTCCTTATTCTAATGCTTCTTTGGTTTGTTAAAATTTGATTGAATAATGACAACTCAAATAATTGATCTTCTCATAATCCCTTTAGTCACTTTTACTAGATCATTCATTTCCTCTTGGATTTTTTTCCAAACTTCATTCGTATAATTTAAATATTTCATACTTGTTTTTCCAATAATTTTTGCAGCTTTGGCAGTCTTTCCTTTTTTTCATATATCTCCTCAAGTTTAATATCCAACCAAGTTTTTCAATCAACAATCTTTGCATACAAGTTTGTTCTCCATATCTTCCCCAATTTTGTTAGTTTTCTCACTCATATAATTTTTATTCACCTCACCATTGTTCAAGTCCTCATGACTAGCCACATGAGATACCACTTTAGTAGCAAACTTGTAAGAAAAGAGTCATCAAACTATATATTAATGTTTTTCTCTTTTTGTCATACATTTATTGATTATGTATGTATGACATGTACAAACTTAATATTTTAAATGAATTTTCTATAATTAAATTTATCCATATTTATTATTTAAAAGAGAAAGAATGTGAATTGTTAGTTGCTTGGATTGAATGCCACTTGGACATCCATATTAAGATTAAATTAGAATCTGAAACTTGTCAAGAATGAATCTATCTCCAAGAAATCTTCTTTTTTAGGTCAAACAAGATATGAGGAATCAATTTTGATGTGCATGACATTGGCTTTATATAGAATTTTGTAGGAGATATCAAAGAAACTAATATTTCTCCATCCAATACCATAATCCTTATTTTTTCCTTTGGGTAGTATTTTCATGATTCAATTAATGAAGGAGCTAGGGATCCTTTATCCAATGCTTCTAGTTGGACACAATTTAAATAATATTCTTTAATGTATTCCTACATGACTTTGAACAGTTATATGGAGATGCCTTCAATACCTATGATTTTTCATCAAGTGTAGCATAAAGGTTTCATTGAAATTTCTTTCATTATTCAATTACATTTTAAAGTACCCACTATAATCCTTTTCATTTTTTATGGAATGCACTATTTCACAATTGAATCAATGATTCTCAAGAGGGGATCTATCTTTGATATAAGAAACAAAAGTTGTTGAAAATGTGGATAGAGTATATCCATAGTTTTTGTTGGTTTGGTAATTAATTTTTCATCTTTCCATTTGATTGTCGTATCACTATTTTTCATCCAATTTAATCTTAGATATGAATTATCCCCTTCTTTTTTAGAGACCTCAAGTTCTCTAGTTTTTTGCTCATTTAGAAGCATTACCTATTGAAGAGTGATGTCTATGGGGGTGAAATTTCAAAGTGATGCTTACTTACAGGCATTGCCTTTTGTAGGGTGATGTTTATGAGGGGTGGGAGGCGGATAGGAAGTCAGTCAAAGTTCAATGTAGCTGTCAAATTTTATGTTGAAACATGGCACTTGTAAAATAGTTATTACATTTGAAATAAGCAAATCAACATGAGTAGAATATAAAAAGAAAAAAAATGCTAACCACTACATTTTCCACTCTTACAAAAACAAAATACGTATTTTTCATTGGACACAACTACCCTCCGTACAAAATGCACTTCTGAAAATGTGATGAACACCACAAATTTTTGCGAAAATATTAGCATTTGTTCTTCATGTTTACATCCCCCTGTTATAAATCCACAAAAAATCTGTTTGAAAACAATATGTTTTCGACATTTTATAGATTTTTTCAAAAAACAATTCTTTATTTTTAATACATTTTGTATGAAGATCAGCCAGAAGCTTTTTCATTTTGTAACCACAATTAATTTATTACTATTGAAGTCATTAAAAGTTATTCCATTTTTACATTTAAGATAAAAGTACTTTGTAAAACATAAATAAATAAATATAAGAAATCAAAACAAATAAATAATAATATTAAACTTAGATAGATATGACCAGCCTCTAAGGACCAGGCAGAACAGAGTGTGCAGTTGAATTCTCATGTGATTTAAAAAGTAAGCAATTGCGGCACTAAATTCATCTTTTCCTATTCAATGTATAATAGGACACGGCCTGGTCAATTGAGATTGTCTGGTCAATTCAGTAGAACAGTAGTTAGTCATTAGAATTCATGGTGCTGTTTCTGTACTTGCTAAAGGCAATTAGTGCCAGTCGAAACTGTGTTTAGTGGAGACCTGGAAATGGGGTATTGGAAGCCAGCAAATGGAAAGAATTAGCCATGATATTGACAGACACCTTCAATAATTTGCAAGGGCAGTAAGAAAAAGAAATGTACTTAAAAGAATTGTGGGGAATAAACATTCAAAGAACTTCCATTGCTTATCCATAAGGTGGTGAGTATATTTACCTAGAAATCAAGAACTGTGTTACTTGTAATTGTCCCACTTATGCCCTCATCACTTCCTACCAGTATAGGTATAGAAATAAATGCAGCCTTTTGATTACACACACCCCTGTCTGAGCTAGATTTTAATGAGCTGCTAGAAAGTACCTACAAACTTTGTTTTCTTAATCAATAAGGTGGTGGGCATGATTTGTACCTTGCAGGTGACTACTTTATTCCCCATTTTCCATCAATTCCTGTGTATGAAGTCATGGAAGCCTTTCAGCTATTTAGTTCCCTGTCCGAGGACAATTTTTACTGAAATTTCCTTTGGTTAGCCAATAAGGTGGTGGGTATGCAAGAAAAAATCCACAAATTTTCATTGCTTAAGCAATAAGGTGGTGTATATGTTTTAGTACCAATAACTGTGTTACTTGTAATTGCTCCACTTATCCCCACTTATAATTGTAGCTTTCTAGTTATAGACACCCTTGTCTGAGCTGGCTTTTAATGAGCTAAAAGAAAGCACCTATTCCTAAATCTATAAGGTGGTGGGCATGATTTATATCTTGTAGGTGCTTATTTTATCCCCCTCACCATTTCCCATCAATAGCTGAGTAGAAACCATGGAAGCCTTCCAGCTATGTTGGTCCATGTTCGAGGAGAATTTTTAATGGACTGCAATAAAGTATATACAAATTTTCCTTAGTTAGCCAATAAGATCGTGGTATGCAAGAAAGAATCCACAAAAATTTTCTTTGCTTAACCAATAAAGTGGTGGGTCTGTTTTAGTAGCAAGAACTATGTTATTTGTACTTGATCCACTAATCCCCTAATCATCTGCCAACAAAATCGGTATAGAAATGATTGCAGCCTTTTGTTTATAGACACCCCTGTCAGCTGATTTTTAATGAGCAACAATAAAGTGCCTATAAAGTCTCCCTTTATCAGTAAGGTGGTGGGAATGTTTGGTATCTTGTAGGTGCCTGGTTTCTTCCCATTTACAATTTCTACACCACAGAAGCCTTTCAACTGCAGCCTTTTGATTATAGACTCTCCTGTCTGAGCTGACCTTTAATGAGCTGTTAGAAAGCACCAATGAACTTTCTCCCCTTAAGCAATAAGGTGGTATGTTTTGTATCTTTAAGTGCCTGATTTCTTTCCCCTCGCCATTTTCTACACCTAGTAGCCTTTGATCTGCAGGCTTTCGATTATAGACACCCGTCTGAGATGATTTTTAATGACCTGCAATAAAGTACCCTCAAATTCTCTCCTTTATCAATAAGGTGGTGGGCATGTTTGGTATCTTTTAGGTGCTTGATTTCCTTCCCTCACCATCGTCTACACCATGAAAGAATTTCAACTGCAGCCTTTTGATTATAGACACCCTTGTCTGAGCTGATTTTTAAGGAGCTGCAAAAAATATCCTCAAACTTTCTCCCCTTAATCAATAAGATGGTGGGCATGTTTTATATCTTGTAGGTGCCTGAATTCTTCCCCCTCACCATTTTCTACACCATAGAAGCCTTTCAACTGACACCCCCGTCTGAGCTGATTTTGAATGAGCTGCAAGAAAGTGTCTATAAACTTTCTACCCTTAATCAATAAGGTTGTGGGCCTGGTTTGTATCTTGTAGCTGCCTGAATTCTTCCCCTTCACCATTTTCTACACAATGGAAGCCTCTCAACTGTCTGTTCCATTTAAACAATTGGCAACACTCTGCTTGGTCTGTTTCCTCCTCTTCATTACACCATCTGTTTCAGCAGAGAGACAGGCTGCTTATAATTCTCTGAATGTTGCAGCTCGGCTGCAAGAGGTCAGATCCCAGCCAGTGCTCACCAATGAACAAGAGGAGAATCAAAATCAGAATCAGAATGTGCCAAGACATCCATGGAAACTACAAATTCTGCACAGAGATGCTCTCATGGTGGGAAACCTGACCTATGAGCAGACGCTTAGCGACAGGCTGAAAAGGGAATCCAGAAGGGTGAAGGCGCTCAACAGGCGGGTAGAGAAAAAACTGAACAAGGGCAAAGAGACGATGGAGGGTAAATTCAAAACCGAGGGTTTCAGCGGCGTGGTGATATCGGGCATGGCGGAGGGCAGCGGGGAATACTTCACCCGCATAGGAGTGGGAACTCCGGCGACAGAGCAATACTTCGTGTTGGACACGGGCAGCGATGTAGTGTGGGTGCAGTGCCAGCCATGCAACGATTGCTACGACCAGGCCGACCCGGTCTTCAACCCCTCCTCCTCGGCCTCCTTCACCTCCATCACCTGCGGCTCACCGCTCTGCAACGAGCTCGACCTAGCGGACTGCAACAGCCGCGGGTGTGTTTATCAGGTCGCCTATGGAGACGGCTCGTATTCCGTCGGGAGCTTCGCTACGGAGACGCTCACTTTCGGTACCACGACAGTCCAGAACGTGGGCATCGGCTGCGGCCACGACAACGAAGGGCTTTTCGTCGGAGCCGGCGGGTTGCTCGGTCTAGGAGCTGGTTCGCTCTCGTTTCCAACCCAACTGGGAAATTATGCCAAGGTTTTCTCATACTGTCTCGTCGACAGGTCGTCTGGATCATCCGGAACACTGGATTTCGGCCCGGCGTCGACCCCGCCCGACGGATCCGTCTTCACAGAGCTTCTCAGAAACCCCCAAATGGAGACCTTCTATTACATCTCTTTGAAGGCCATTAGCGTCGGAGGGTTGCTGGTTTCTCTCCCGCAGTCGGTGTTCGAGTTCGATGAGACGGGTCAGGGCGGCGTCATACTGGACTCCGGCACGTCCGTCACGCGGTTGCAGAAAGAGGCTTACGAAGCCGTTCGGGATGCCTTTGTTGCAGGCACAAGGGATCTTCCCAGGGCATCGGGAATCGCCATTTTTGACACTTGCTATGATTTGTCCGGCCGTCAATCCGTGAGCGTTCCGACTGTGGGTTTCCATTTTTTGAACGGGGCCGGCCTGATTCTCCCAGCGGGGAATTATCTGATTCCTATGGATTCCAAGGGCACTTTTTGTCTTGCTTTTGCTCCCACCGCCGGTGGCCTGTCTATCATTGGGAATATTCAGCAGCAGCACTTTAGGGTTTCCATTGATTCTGACAATTCTCTCGTTGGCTTTGCTCCGAATCAGTGCTGATTCGTTGCTCAATTATACAGGGCTTAATAAACAGTCGGTTAATTGCGATTTCGACTGAAAATCGGAAATAAAATCCACAGAAAGGTAGTTCAATTTGCAATTGCCTGAGAAGGTGAGCTAGCAACGTCAATGGTCGGCAGAAAGTGGATGAGTAGTTGAAATCTCAACAGCAGAAAAAAGTGGATGGGCAGTTCAAATCTGAATAGCAGAAAAAAGTGGATGGGCAGTTGAAATCTCAATAAATTTGGAATGATTGTTGTGGATGGGCAGTTCAAATCTGAATAGCAGAGAAAAGTGGATGGGCAGTTCAAATCTCAATAAATTTGATATGATTGTTTATTCTCCATTTGAGTGTAATGTGGTTTGTGGGTTCTGCAGCTGCAGAGCCCTTGCACAATAATTATATTGGTTGGTTATTAGATACTGATCCCATTGTTTGATTAAGGGTATCATTTGGTGAAATTTGTCTGTTGGGTTGATGTATTCGGGTGTATTTTTATCCCGAAAATTGTATCTGTGAATTATTCGAATATTAGATCGCTTTCTTATTGTAGCCAATAAATTGAGTCATAGATATCTTTAATTCTTGTACACCCAATCCGAACTGTAGATTGTACTTGGAAATTTATTCTTCCAAAAAACAAAACCTGACATTTTAAAGAAGATTGGTCTGGCCACCATTTTAAGAATTAAAACACCATACAAAGTGTTTGGTTGACTAAATTTCAAAAAATGGAAAACACAATAGATTTTTGCCAAATTTTCAGCATGTGTTCTTCATGATCTGCACATTTTGAGGTAGAAAACCACAAAAAAATCACTCTGTTTTTACAAATCTAAAAAATAATTTTTGCAAATCTAAAAAATAAAATTTAATTTTTTTTTCTCTTTAGTGCATTACAGCGCCTACACATATATGGGTGCAATAATGAGACTTGATATAGATTGTATGTAAGTTAATAGTTGTGAAAGGGAGTTATGTGATTAAGTTGAGAAATTAATAAAAACATAGAAGATTTTAATTTTGATTGTTTCTTGTATTATAGATGATTTGACTTCATCACACTTTATTTTCTTATAATGTGGACTTTGTTATTAAATCAAGTAACTTTTGATTATAAAATAATTTTTAATAATTTTGATAAGAAGTTGAAATTATTTGTTATAAGATTTTATTATATTTATATTTTTCATTTTAATATAGTAACTAAAAATTGTAAAAGATTTATAAAGAGGAATATTTTACTTATATTTTATATTTTAAAATTAAAGTTAAAACTTTTAGAATATTTATAAAGATGATTAAGAATCTCTTGAGTATAAGGTTTATGACGTATTAAAAGATATGAGGTCAAAGATTATGTTTCAAATGATATTAGTAGAATGCATACCCTCAATCTTTGACTTTTAACTAAAGGTCAATTATTTGTGTAGCTTTCATTCTTATTAGATTAAAACCAAGTGAATTTTGTTTAAATTATAAAATAAAATATATATTGAGATTATAATGAGTTGTTGGTGGTCGTCATCTCCGAGGACTAGTGTCACCCCAGCTTGCCCCAAAGGGGATGTCGAGCTGGTCCTTGGGTTAATAAAAATAATGATTGAGCATTTTCTCTTTGCACAAAATTATCAATGTAATAGTTGATTTAGAATGTTGTAATGAGATATATTTTATTATATTTAAAAATAAATTTATTTTGGTTAATCAATATGTAGTGTCTCTCTTGTTTGTAGTGCCCACCATGCTGACATCTTGTTATGTACCTATTCTTTTGATCCTATAAGAACTTACCTGAGGAAATGAATGAAAATGGCAAGATCTAGAAGCTAAATAGATAACATAAACAAGAGAGATAAAATGATATGATCCTCAATTGATTGGATTCAATGACAATCAATAAGATAATAAAGCCCAATTGATTTATGATATAGATATGCTTGAATATATAGGCAATGCGTGATAACTAGGAGATGATGAAGAGATAACCTATCATCAACACTAGGTGGAATCACATGTCCACCAAAGGTGGATTATCCTCCATTGTACAATAAAGTATGTGCAAACATGTGCAACAATGAGAAGATGATAATGTGATAATCTAAGCACTAAAGGTGGATCCCACACATCAAGTGGAAAAAGATAACAACTATCACCACCTAAAGTGGAATTCTCCTACACCATGTGCTAAAATAAAATGCAAACTCCTAGATGTCTACAATGCAAACTACTATGTAATGCATTATCCTAAGTAAGCTTAAGTAAACTGTACTTAGAATTATTTAATTACACCAACACCCTCCTTAAGTGCAACTTAGGGGAATGCACTTAAACTCACAGTGCTAGATGATAATGCAAGATGGGTCCTAGTTACTAGGCCATGTTAGGTACCCATTTACAATATGCAAGTGCAAAAGATATGCAATGCAATCTCTCATAACGCGAAGAAAGAGATAAAACCTCATGGCAAAAACTATCCCCTAAAAAGAGAGATGAAAACACACAAGATGCATGGATAGATGGAGTACTCAAACCCCTCTAGCATGACATACATCATGTATATACAATCAAGTATCCTCCCATAGGAAGGAAACAAGGAGACATGATATCTTGCCCCCAACCCCCACTTCCCACCCCCCATAATGAATAATATCTTAGACATGAATGGTGAGTGTTTGAATGAGAAACATAAACCAACACCTACAAACAACATTTCTCCCCTTAGGAAGAAGATAGACCAAGTATAGATGCAAGAAGGCTTCCCATTGTGGATATGAAGAGGAAGGGGAATCCAAAAATGAAGTATGATGCCTCTGAAGTATGCTCATGTGTCACCATTTCCTTGGTTGATGAAGATGCCACAAACCAATTGGAAACATACTCAATTGAAGGAGACAAGCAAGGAACCAACAGTAACTGAGTGTGATCAAGCTCCAAAGACAAAGATGTATCCTCAAATTAGGAAGTAGGAAGAGAGAAAAAGTAGTCCCCCTTCAATGTAGAAGGTACACCAATGGTAAATACTTTAGGATAAATGTAGAAACTGCACCATGAAAATTGAATGACATTCTTCCCTTTAAGAAGAAACAATGTCATAGGTGTATCAATGAAGCCTCCCCAATTTGTAGGAAGAACCTTCAAAATGCAAGATGTCTTAGGAAACTAAATAGGAGTCTCCAACACATAAGTATGATCAACTTGTACCATGCAATGTGACATATAAAGTGAAGAAAGAGATTCATGGAGGCCAATCTAAAAAGACTCAAATGTCTTCTTTAAAGATAAAGAGATCTCCTCAAAATTCTGTATCAAAGGATCCACAATCATGTCAAACTTGAAAGAAAGATCAAGTGGAGAATTAAGATGAGCATCGACATGTTCCCTTGCAACAACTAAAGAAGGATCATCCTCATCAAAGATAAGATGAATTTAATCAATACGGTCTCCCAAATTGGCAATGTAGGACTCCACAAACAAACTTGTAATGTCTTTCAAGAAGTCATCCCATGGAACTGTATCCAAAAGACAAGGAATATCCTGTTGCACTGAATCACAAGCATCCATGGTTGTAGGAATACAAGCATCATTAGGACTTATAGTAGAAGTGATCTCAATTGGAGAAGTAGAAGCTTTATGTTGAGCCTTTAAATCATCATAGCACTCAAGTAATGCAAGACATTCAATCTCCCATAAGATATGCTCATCATAGGGAATGCTATCTGCATCATCAAGTGGAATGACACAATCTACAGCTGGGAATTCTTGGAATGGAGAAACATGTGGATCTCCAAGATGCTCCCAAATAATTGTCCACCATGTGGGGTAAGTACACCAAGATGGTGTGCAAAAAGGGGTGTATAAGTGGCCACTTATTTTTAAAATCAAGTAAACTTGAACTTCAAAGAGAAATTTGAGGGTCATGCACCCAAAATTAGGAGTTGTACAAAAAATAAGAATTGTAGTATTCTAAATCTAGTTTATAAACTACTAATTATTTTTAAAAAATTGATAAGATTAAGAGGGTCTAATATGTCACATATGAAAAACTATTCTTGATTTTTTCAAAAAAATATAACATAGTTGTTTCCATGCGCATCACAAAAGATATAGTTAGATTTAGTATTTTGCAAAACCCCTTGATAGGATGATAGGTAAGAGTGAGATCTATAAGTTGTGTATTTTTTAATAATTTTACATTGAGTTTTTTTTCATGATTTTCTGAATTGACCGCATTCTAAAAATCTGGTAGCTTTTCATGCGTTGGTCATAACTTCCATCAAAATAATAAAAACTACAAACTTTTTTTAAAAAAGTGTATATAATCAAGTGTAGAACAATAATATGTAATTTTTTTTTAATTTGGTCAAGTAGATCAAAATTTATTAAGAAAATGGTAGAGATATTTCTCCGAGGATTGTCAAGACACTGGTAAAGAAAATTAAAGTTTAATATGGTAATGTTATACAAAAATAGAAAAATTTATATGAATAGAAATATGAGAAGATGTGTGAGATTATGGTGGTAATTTTAGACATACCCGCGTGATCATTTGTAAACCTTATAATGAGGAAGTTGAGAAATCATCTTGGAAGATGAAAAAATGTGTAAAAGGACAAAAATGGAGGGAAAATGGGCATGTAAGCCTTAGGTTCATCTTCCAACCCTCTTACCAAGCCATAACAGGTATGGGTTCCTATGTGCTAAATAACTTGTACGGGTTTTGCAAAACCAAAAGTACCATTCCAAGTTCTACATAACCCATGCAGGTTATGTAGAACTAAAAGCATCATTTTTACTTCTACAAAACCTGCACGGGTTATGAATAAATAAAAACATATGCTTATAAATTTAACATACACTACAAATATATATATATATATATATATATATATATATATATATATATATATATATATATATATATATATATATATATATATATATATATATATATATATAAAATATGTGTGTGTGTATATATATGTCTCTCCTTGTTCCCCCCCTCTCTCTCTCTCTCTCTTGTCATCCTTCCCCCATCATTGTCTCTATCTATCTTGAGCCCTAATCATACTCATTGAGCTCTCTCTCTCTCTCTCTCTCTCTCTCAGTTCTACATAACCCATGTGTGGTTTATGTAGAGCTAAAATTGCATAAGTTTTAGTTGTATAGAACGCATACATGTTATGAGGAAATATGAACCTTAAAAATTTTAGCTTAATGGAATGCATACTTGTTCCATTGAGCTAAATATGTTATTCCCAACGACCAAAAAACTAGCATTGCAACTTGTTTTAAGGGCCCACTACTATTTTTAATGTCTTTTTGCCATAGTATCAGACAATTTTTCATGTTTTTTGTCACATTTGATTTGAAATGATTTATTTCTCTTATTTTTTGGATTGTTCTTGAAGTTATTTTAGTGTTATTAATTTATATTATAACAAAATGATGATAATTTGTAGTTTTTTTGTTAAGGTTTTAAAAAAACTTATAGTTCTTCATAACCCATGCGGGTTATAAAGAACTTTTTTTAGTTCTTTATAATCCGTGCGAGTTATGAAGAAATTTTTTTAGTTCTTCATAACTCGTATGTGTTATGAAGAACTATAAATTTTTTGATTATTTTTTAGGCCTTGCATGGCTCAGTTTTTCCAAGCCTAAATGTTCTGTTTGTTTGTTGAGTTGGATGTATTTTTATTCTAAAAATTGTATCAGTGAATTATTCGAATATTAGATCGCTTTCTTATTGTAGCCAATAAATTGAGTCATAGATATCCTTAATTCTTGTACACCCAATCCCAACTATGAATGGTACCTGGAAATTTATTATCCCAACAAACAGAACTTGACATTTTAAAGAATATTGGACTGGCCATCATTTCAAGAATTAAAACACCATACACATATAGGACTACTACACATATAGGACGCGACTAAGCTCCATCTAAAATGTACCGTTGATCAAATTTTTTATAAATGGAAAACACAACTGATTTTTGCAAAATTTTCAACAACTATTCTTCATGATTTAGATATTTTGTGATCGAAAATGACAAAAAATTGCAAAACATCTACTATGCTTTTGCAAATCCGGGAAAAAAAAGTATGACATTTTTTTTTTTTGTCTTTGGTGCATTTTAGATGGAGCTTAGTTAGTGCCACACATATATGGGTACAATAATGAGATTTGGTATTATAGATTGTATGTAAGTTAATAGTTGTGAAAGGGAGTTATGTGATAAAGTTGAGAAATTAATAGAAACATAGAAGATTTTAACTTTGATTTTGATTTTTTTGACTTCATCACACTTTATTTTTTTATAATGTAGACTTTGTTATTAAATCAAGTAACTTTTGACTATAAGATATTTTTAAATAATTTTGATAAGAAGTTGAAATTATTTGTTATAAGTTTTTATTATATTATTTGAAAAGATGATTAAGAATCTCGAGTATAAGGTTTATGACATCTTAAAAGATATGAGGTCAAAGATTATGTTTCAAATGATTTTAGTAGAATGCATACCCTCAATCTTTGACTTTTAACTAAAGGTCAATTATTTATGTAGCTTTCATTCTTATTAGACTAAACCAAGTGATTTTTTTTAATTATAAAATAAAAAATATATTGAGATTATAATAAGTTGTTGGTGGTGTTGGTGGTCGTCATCCCCAAGGACTAGTGTCACCCCAAATCACCCCAAAGGAGATGTCGAGTTGGTCCCCGGGTTAATTAAAACAACATAATTGAGCGTTTTCTCTTTGCACAGAATTATCAATGTAATAGTTGATTTAGAATGTTGTAATGAGATACATTTTATTATATTTAAAAATAAATTTATTTAGGTTAATCAATATGTAGTGTCTCTCTTGTTTGTAGTGCCTACTATTGGCTTCTGATTCAACAGATTCTGAATAGCCAAGAGACATCAAAAAAAGTACACCTAGGGGTTAGCTATTTCCCATATTTAGATTACTCAATTTGACCTTGGGCCATCTAACAAGGAAACAATTCCTTCTACACTTCTGGCTCTGCAGAACCAAGGTGGGTACACCTGGGAATTGACACTTTTCCTTACAACCCTTTGTTTATAATCCCTATAAAGCATATTTAGTCATATAATACTTCTTTTACTAAATGATACAAAATAGATATGAGAGTAGCCAACAATGAACCTATTTGATCACAGTATTCAAAGATGATAATTCTTTAAACCTTTCTTTCTTTTAAGTAATGATTAAAATTGATTTTGATATTTGTTTTAACCATGAACAACATTAGAATATTTTGCCTGACTGCTTAAATACTTACTAGTGCCTTATCCATTTGTTACTATCACATAGTCACAAAACTATAATGAAGATTATCATCTACTTTATCACTTTGTCAGTAAATATATCAATTATTATTAGAAAACCCTATTCTTATAATATCCTTTATTATATTTTTTGATCCTATCAAATCATAGAAGCATCTTACTCAGTTCCTTGAACCAATAGCAGCAATGAATGACATACAACCTAAAAGAGTTGCAAATGAAATTCAAGACTTGCTCAAATATTCATAAAATTAACAAAAAAATAATAAGAGGAGACAAGATTTTTGACACAAATATTCTTGCAATGCCTTTGTATTAATCTCCTTGAGAAAAGTACATTCACTATAATGCTCTGTAAAACTTGACAAAATATCTCAGAAATAAAGACTAACAACTTTCTTCATTAAATCTTGGATTCAAAATACAGACACTTCTATCATTGTACAATGTATGGACCGACTACAAAGACACAAAAGTGTTATAAAAAATGAAATTCAAACCCTTCTTCCCAGGCTTGGAAACCCTTTATAGAATAGGGTTGCAACAAGCTTTAGAACTTGGGGAGGTACACATGTCACATTACAATAGGATATACAATAATTTTCCACAACATGACAAAAGGTCACTTTAAAAAACTCTCCTCTAACATAAAGCAAGGCAACTGCACAATTAGGAGCATCATTCTTGTGTTGATTCTAGCCCCACCTAGACACCTGCCACTTCTTGACTGAACTTTGATGCCCACTCGTTGAAAAAAAATCATTAGGCCATTAAAAATACAAAACCTTTTGCTCTTCTTCAATAAGGTGCTTACACCTAGCCTTCAATTGTTTGGCCCTTTTTCCCAAAGAATCAAAATACATCCTTACAATTACTATTTCCTCAATCACCCTTCCAAAAAAAATAATTATCATCATTAATAATAATATTATTGATCTTTGATGTGAGGGCTGCATCCAATTCCTCCATCCACTCTTCTCGGGTTTTGTTCTATTTTAGGCCTTTCAAAATGCAAGGGAATAAATCAAAACTTTTACTAGAATATTCCAAGAAAAGGAATCTAGACTTACTCTACACAGACTCCCTAGTAATAGCCAATTCCAAGAGACCTGTTGTATGATCATAAGTTTTCTCCATTGTTGCATCTACTTGTGCTTTCTCCTTAGCCACTAAGTATATATCTTCCATTTTATTCTCTCGACTAGTCCATTTATTAAGGATCTCCTCCATTTTACTCTTATCCTCTTTAAAAGAATTTAAAATATCTAATTGCTTTGAGATCCTATAATAAAGAAATCTAGTATCAATTGTACTAAGAAGATGTAGAATGGTGCCATTAATCTTTTCATCATACCTTCTTACAACTTATACTTCTAAGGCTTTCAACTTTTCCTTTTCATCTTGTAACTCCTCTTCAAATCGAGCATCGGGGGCCATGGGAGATGGGGGAATAGAGATTATATAGCTTGAGCTAGGTGGTGGGGCATGAGATGATGCAATCATTCTTGTGGAAGACTCACCAAGCTCCAATTCTAAAGCTAATGTGTCTCCTAGCCTTTCAAGCCTTCCTATTTTCTCACTGCTTCTTCTCCTTTCAGCATCATAAGCTTCCATGAACTTTTCACACTTGAGCCTAAGCTCATCCATAATATGTTTATTCATTAATGTTGTGGCCTTTGCAAAAAAAAATTCCTGTACATTCATGTCAGTAGCCTTCACCACTAAGGTCTCACTTACCCTCCTAACCATTAGGCCACCTACTAGATCTGTACTTGATCCCTCATCCCTCTTAGTTTTATTCTTCTTTTGTAATGACCACATTACAAGAGCAACATGGTCATCACTGAAGACCACTCCCTTATATGCTATAATGGCCTATTCTTCTATGTTGTATGCAGTGTTAGTTCTTTTTCTAACTGCATCAAAACCACTGCATCTACAATATCCCACTCTGGCATAATCAAAACTCCAGCATCCATTATCATTTTTCTTCCCTCTTTAGGGGTAATGATGCCAAAATTGTCCAACATCTCTTTCTTTACTTCCTCTTTAATGACATAGTCCTCCTTATTAGGTTGTTCTTCCCTCTTCTTCTCACATTTTCTCTCAAAATATGATATACTCATCCTCCAAGAAAATTGAAAAAATTCCCTAAATTTTACAAAATTCTCATATGATAAGAACCTACTGCAAGACTCCTTGATGACAAGATCAAGCTCCTTACCTTTAAACTCTTGGATAGTAAGGTCCATAGGAGGGGAAATTGGTTCCTCTCACAATCCTTCATGTAGCTCTTCCTCAATCAAAACAACATACCCCACACTGCCTAGCAGAACCAACTATTATGATACTTCCTACTCATTCACAAATTTAAGTGGGGAATGAGAGGGGGAATGAGAGGGTGAGTATGCTTCCTCCCTAGATTGAGAAGTCTCCTCAATTCTCTACTTTTTTGGTGAAGGGTCATTTGGAGACTCAGATGTAGACCTCTTATATAACTTACACACTTGAGGTGGTGATGGCCTTTTTTCCAACTTTTTCCCCTTGTCATTAACATCCTGCTTGGGCTTCACCACACTGCACCCTACCCTTTGTTGTACAACATAAGTTCCTGGGGCTATAGTAGGTACAGGTGCAATTATTTTCATTACAACATTGGGCCTATCTAGATTGGCCTCAATCACTCTAGATTTCTTTTCATTTAAGACACCCATGATCTCCTCAAAATGTGTCATCAATTTATTGATCTTTTCACCAAAAGGTATGATATCTCTGACGCAGACCAAGGTAGGGAGGATCCAATTAAGGACAATCCAGCCTTGCAACTTTAGAATTACACAGCGGAAAACTCAACACAACAAGATGTTTCAAATCAATTTTCATTAACATGCCCAACTGTAAGGCCTTCCGAGTTAGGGCCAATTACAAATAGAAACAAGTTCTTCAAGATCCACATAGATCCAATACAATCTTAGCTAGTTCATCTCTGAAAAAATCAACAACTGATGGAAACCCTAAGGTAGATATGAACTTGAGCTTGCAAGCCTCCAAGCAATCTCCTTGTCTCCAAGTGTGCAAACCACTAGCTCTGCAACTACAAACTATTAGATAACAATCTGATCTGCAAGATCATGCAAGATCTTTTCCACAACTTCACCAACTCCAGCTTTTCCAACATAGCCAAAATGATGTTCGCTATGATGTTGATGTCCCCCTAAAAAACTACCCAAATACCCCTTTAAATACTAACCATCAACCACAAGTTGGCTGGAAGAAACCCTTAACTCTCCCTAACAAAAATCAAATGCAATACAAGTCGGCTTCAAAATAGGCTTACAAACATTTAATTCAACATGTCAGCCTAAAACAACAGCTACCAACAATAAATGCACCAAGTCAGCCTAACAAATCACACAAAACTCTACTCGATAAACCAGAACTACCAAGAAATAGTGAAATAACTGAGCATGCTAAGAGATTGCCGAGTTCCTACAATGATCAAGCTTCCTTCAATGATCGAGACCGTCAGTCAAGGTTGCAACTGAGTAACATCGGCCAAACAACACACATCCCATGTAGATCCATTGAGTACCCTAGAATTCCCCTACATCAGACACCCCAAGTTCGAAAAGATGTTCATATGTGAGAAGAAAATCTTCTGGGATTTAGCACAGAAACCCCGAATTGGTTCTTCACATACAAGTCCTCCACCTTTTCAATTTTCATACTCTTCCACTTCAGCTTTCTTTGTCTCTTCAAGTCTTTCCTTGACAACACACAGGCATGTCCTTCACACTGATCAACCATACCTTCAAGATCCACCAACTCAACTCGGCTACCAATACTCAGGCTTCTCCTACTGAGCATTGTATCCAGCAAAGGCATCAGGGAAAACTTCATGTCATCCTTCTCAATAGTAAAAAAATTTCTGACACAGTCATACATAGCTCTGCAATCATATTTCCAAGGTCTACTGAGCAATATATCACAACTATTCATCTTCACAATGTCACATAACACAAGATCCTTATACTGGCCAATCTGAACATCAATAAAGCATTGTTCTCTTACTTCTAGAGCATGAACATCTTGTAACCAACCAATCCTATAAGGACAAGGATGATTCATTCTATTCAACCCAAGTTTCTAAACCATGTCCTCAACAACAAGGTTATTAGTACCACCACTATCAACAATAACATCACAGAGTTTACCTTCGGACTTGCATTGGGTCCTAAACAAGTTACTCCTCTGACAAGGTCCCTCCTTTGTACCAAGCAATGTTCACTGAAGCAGCAAGTTCTCAGATTCAGGCTCATTCTCATTCACCATAGCAGTTCGTCAGTCAACAAGCTTCTTCTGTGTATACTCAAAAGAATGGTGTCCTTCCTTTCCGCAATTATAGCAAGTACCCTTAAAGATAACTCAACCTATCTTCTTCTTTGGTTCCATAGGTTTCTGTTCATTTTCTGCATCAGTCAATTTATCCTTCACTGAGTGATCAATCTTTTCCTTCCCTCAGGGATTACTATGATGTTTCCTCTTCAACTTATCTTCTACCTTCAAAGCATATTGATAAGCATCTTCAATAGAATCAATCTTCAACATACCAAGCTCATCCTAAATATTGAATCTCAAACCATTCACATATCGAGCTACCTTTTCCTTACCAAGCTCTTGGTGTCTAGACTGAATAGTAAGTTTGTAGAACTCCTCGGTATAATCTTCAATAGACAAATCCTTCTGGTTCAGATTCCGCAACTTCTTAAACAAGTCAAGCTCATAGTCCACTGGTATGAACTTAGCTTTCAACTTAGTCACCATCAACCTCCACCAATTGATCTTCATTTCACCTTCATCTTCTCTATCTCTTTGTAGTTCTTTCCACCAAAGAGTAGCATGTCCTTTCAACTTTGTCTGTGCTAATCTCACCCAAAGAGGATCTTCAATTTCTTCCAGCTCAAAGAAATCTTCAAGTTCACCAATCCAATCAATCAAGTTCTCAGGCTTCAAAGTACTAGAGAAAGTAGAAACTTCCATTTGGTAACTATTACTTAACCGAGCTCTAGATCTAGGTAACTGAGTAGTTCTATCTTCACCAGATCTATCCCTCCGATCATCACCACTAGATCCAGTAGGTTCAAAGTCTTCAACAACTTCCTCATAACCATCTTCAGTACCAACATTTTGAGGTACACTAGCAATAGCTCTCATGATCTCGGCAACCATGTCATTCTTCATCAACTCCATCTCAGATATGAAATCTGATTTCACCTTCTTTGTAATCCTAGATTCCATAGTATCACGGAGATCAACAAGTACTCTAGGGTCTAATCTTCTCAGAGGCATCCTTAAATATAAGAGAAACCCTCTGCAACAAACCCTATACCAACCACCTTGTGGCAATCTCCAAGTTGTATGCAAGTCAGATCTCAACCTGCCACCTTGCACAACCAACTAGGGCAAGATCCATAAGTTCAGTGCCACGGATCTGCAACTCAGATCATACAATCTCTTCACCAACAAGATCAAATTCACAAGATCAGCCTTGCTAGGTCAACCTTCACTCCACAAGATCAACTCTGCTCTGATACCACCTGACGTAGACCAAGGTAGGGAGGATCCAATTAAGGACAATCCAACCTTGCAACTTCAAAATTACACAGCGGAAAAATCAACACAACAAGATGTTTCAAATCAATTTTCATTAACATGCTTGATTGTAAGGCCTTCCAGGTTAGGGCCAATTACAAATAGAAACAAGTTCTTCAAGATCCACATAGACCCAATACAATCTTAGCTAGTTTAGCTCTGAAACAATCAACAATTGATGGAAACCCTAAGGTAGATTTGAACTTGAGATCACAAGCCTCCAAGAAATCTCCTTGTCTCCAAGTGTGTAAACCACTAGCTCTGCAACTACAAACTATCAGATAACAATCTGATCTGCAAGATCATGCAAGATCTTTTCCAGAACTTCACCAGCTCTAGCTTTTCCAACACATCCAAACTGATGTCCGCTATGATTTTGATGTCCCCCTAAACAACTACCCAAACACCCCTTTAAATACTAATCATCAGCCACAAGTCAGTTGGATGAAACCCTTAACTCTCCCTAACAAAAATTAAATGCAATACAAGTCGGCTTCAAAATAGCCTTACAAACATTTAATTCAACATGTCAGCCTGAAACAAAAACTACCAACAATAAATGCACCAAGTGGGCCCAAAAAATTGCACATAACTCCAGTCAGTAAACCAGAAGTACCGAGCAATAATGAAATAATCAAGCATACCAAGTATCACCGAGCACCAGTGTCGACCGAACACCGTAGGCATCACTGAGTAACACTTTCACCGAGCGCCAGAGATTATTGAGTTCCTTTAGCAATCGAGCTTCCTTCAATGACCGAGACCGTCAGTCAAGGCTACAACTGAGTAACACTAGCCAAACAATACACCTCCCATGCAGATCCACCAAGTACCCTAGAATGCCCCTACATCAATCTCCTAGAGGGTTGTACTTTCTATCAAAATGATTAACAAAATCAAGAGTTCTTTTGTACACTAACTATTTGTCTTTCCTTATCTCCTGCTCTTGGAGAGAGAATTTATTTCTGATTATATCCTCTTGGCAGTGGAACTGGTGGGCCATGTCCCCTGCCTTGACCCTCATCCTGAACATTTGAAAGAATCCCTCAGGATCATAAAATATTACAATTGATTACCTCATGCCATAAGTCTTCAAAATATCTCCCAAATGCACCCAGCCTCCTTTAGAAATTACAAAGTGGTTAGCCACAGTGAAGGTTGGAAAGATAGAACCTCTACCTCTTCTTTTCAAATCCCTTTCCTACAAACAACCTATCTACCATAGTATCTCTGTGAGGCCAATCCTCAAGGGAACTTGGTATGGTAAAATATGTGGAGTACCCCTAAAACCATAAACTCTAAAAATAGTAGAGACAGGGTATAGGATAACATCACCCCAATTATGCACAATCTTTAGTTCAGGAGAAAACTCCTTGGGTCTAATGAAATCCAATAGGGCCTTTGGGATTCTGGGATTCTCATGTAAGAAAGGTGAACTCAACATGGAAGAAAACACCTTATCAAACCTAAGGAAACTAGCATCCACTCTGTCCCAAGACAAGTCCATACTCCATAATTACACAGGAAATTCCTCCCCATCCTTATGTTTTACTAAATCCATTTCTTTTCCAAAGAAAGATTCTCCCTTATACAAAAATATATGCATAAAAAATGAGTACCACCCAAAGGGTTGATCCACCTTAGCCTTTTCAATACCAATTAATCCATTGTGAATATAATAATCCAAGTAAGGAGCAAAATCAAATTTAACGCCTACCACAAGATGCAAAATATGGACCATCATGAACATTAAATGAATGGGCATTGGTTCTATTTCATCCTCACCAAAAATTTTACATAGGGACATATATATACTCCTAAAGCAGAGGAATTGAAATTTTTCTTTAAGAAGGGCTCTAGAGTATTAGGTCATGCTAGCATTAAACCCCTAATAATTGCAAAATGTTCCCTCAATGGGCCACTCCTGATGAAAATCCTCTTAGCCTCATATGTTTCCTTCAATTTATTAAAATCAATTGGCTCATTGTAATCTGTGGGTGTGCTTAGTCTAAAAACTGAATGTATTTATTCTATAGTAATGGACAAAAGAGATGTCTTGGTCTTATTTCTAACAACCCTAGCAACTAGATCATAAAATTTTACCACAAGCATCAACATGTCTACATCCATGAACACCCCTGGAACAACTAACTTACCCATGTCCAGCTCCCACACATTATAATGTGAAGCATATGAATTCCTTTGGCGGAACCATATCTTGAAAATATTTAGACCATTTACGGTTGTGTGGGTATCCCTCAGCCAGTTACTGTTATCGTATAATCCCTCATCAACGCTCAACCATGGTGCATTAGGAATTAAATTCTTTCCTACAGCCACATCATTCATGGAGCAGTCCAATTGAATTAGGGACTCATTGTATACAACTCTATCCTTATACTCAATCTTGCCAGTGAGATTCTTTCGTGGTGCCATTTTCTAAAACTAGGATTTCTACTTTCAAATATTTCACACAATTCACAAATCCCTTACAACAACAGATTCATAGAAAGAAGTTACTTGTTTTCCACTTTGAAACTATAATTTTAAAAGATTGAAAATTTATTTCTTCTGTAAAACTCTTGATAGCGCTGCTCTCAGGAAACAAATTCACTCTTTGTAGAATGAAAACTTTGTGAAATGACACCTGAGTGACAATAGCTATTAACCCAAAAAATTCAAAGGTCCCACACTTTGCAATAAGTTTTACAAAAATAGAATTGAATGCCACTAGTGAATGAAACTTTTACTTTTGAAAATTTTAAATTTCAACCGTCAATGAATCGTCATGCAAATGAATCCTACAGCTCAAATCAAATTATTTAAGAATGGGTCCACCATAAAATTCCACTTGGAAAGTTGACCAATAAGAAAGCAAGACATGGCAACCACTTGACAAAAGAAACATCAGCACCTTTTTACTTTTTCACCTTGTACACGCATCAGTCAATCGAAAAGCTGTGATGACCAAAAATCCTACAGCTTTCCATTGTGGGCTTGTGAAAACTGTCAAATCAAGTCTGACTTGACCAGATCAAATATTACACCTCTGCAAGATTCGAGGGCTACATGTCGTTTAGTCATGAAGTCATGAAGAATAACGACCTTTCAAATTTTATTGCAAGATTGTGACAACTATCAGATCTTCTTTGATCTAACCTTTCTTTAACTACCTCGAAGACCGATCAACATGTCATCACCTATGACATGCGACACTTCGTCGTGAAGCCATAATGAATAAAATTATTTTAACTTCTCATCATGGTTTCATGACAACCATCAGATCTCATCTGACTTTATCATTTTAACTTTTCAATCTTGGACATGTGGCATTTGATCGTGAAGTCACAATGGTAAAAGGTCATGAATCTTTTAATCACAGGCTTGCAACAACCATTGGATTAACTTCGATCCGATCATTGATTTAACTTTATTCACAACTAGGTTGTGATGTCATTAGGGAGACATGTCACAAGGTCACAATGTCATGAAGGATAAAGTTAAAACATCTTTTCATAGCGGTAATGTGCCAGCCATTAGATCAACTTCGATCTAACCAACATTTATCATTTGTCTTGAGCTCCACCCTGGGTCCATCATCTATTAGGTGTCACACAGTCATGATGCCACAAAGAATAAAGACCTTATAGCTTCTTTAAGTGGGATCACACACACCATTAGATCTAAAAGAGATCGGTCTTAGTTTACGACATGTTATGACTTAGGAAAATTTATTTAGTTGGGAACTATAGACTTAGGGGAATATTAAAAAGGGGCCTGCTAGGTTTAATAACTTTTAAAAGACATAGGCTCCACCTGCCGACTTAAGACACGTGACTTAAAATGCTTAAGTGAAATAAAACGTAATGCAAAAATAGAATAAGGTAGGGTTTTTTAGATTCAACGAAATTATTTTGAAACCCTTGACAAATTAATAAACCCTATTTCTTCAACTAGGTCATTTTTTAACCAAATTTTGTACTGAAACATGAAAATTGACCAATAGTGGCTCTTTCTGGGGATGATGGAAAACTTTTTTCCATGCAAGAACTTAGAATCGCTGGGAGATAAGACCACAAACTTGACAACATGACAACTGCAGAGAGCACTAAGCAAAACCTATCTACAGGGGAGAACCAGATGAAAGAAAACACACCACACTATTTACACAATTACAAAATATATAGAACCTAACTACTGCTCATGGAGAAAGATACCTTCAACAGAAGTATTTCTTCAGAAACTGTCCATGAACAGGTAATTCATGAATATCACCATAACATTATTTGATGATGTATGAATCTAGATCCCATTTTTCACGAACCAGATAAGGTCCTAGCCAAATTGGATCAAAATTTCCATGTTTTCCTTTGTCTTCCAATCTAGCATTCCATAGAAACACCAAATCATTTAATTCAAACTTTCTTTCCATAGCTCTTTTGTCATACAAGTTTTTAACTTGTAACTACATTTTGCATTTTTTGCAGTTGTTTATCTTCTAGTTTCATCCAACTGGATTAAGTCTTCAATTCGAGAAATTGCATATCATCTTCTAGATCCTCACCATACAAGTGGACAAATTTATACATCTCCAATAGATTGTTTTGGGGTATCCTTTCTTGTATCCCATACACCAAGTCAAAAGGTTCACATCCAATTTCCTTCTTAACAATTATCCTATCAGCCCACACAGCCAATGGCAACTTTGAATTCCACACTTTCTTATTTTTCTCAAGGTTCCTTTTAAGGATTTTTATCAAGCTCTTGTTGGTAGATTATGTGTGTCCATTGCCTTGTAGATGGTATAGAGATGCATATGACATTTGAATTCCCAAATTTTCATAAAACTCCTTGTACTCATTAGATCTAAAACACATTGCATTGTCACATACTATCCTTTCAGGGAAACCAAATCTAGTGAAAATGTTATTGAATAAAAACTTAGTTACCACTTTGGTAGTTGTGTTCCTTGTGGGAATAGCTTCTACCCACTTTGTAAAGTAATTAGTAGCAACTAGAATCCAAGAGTTCCCTCCACTTGATTTTTTTGGTATCTCACCTATAAAATCCATTCCCCACTATTGGAAAGGAGCTTGCACCTCCACTAGTTTTAATGGTACATTCCCTGAGAATTTTAACTTGCTAGAGAATCTTTGACAAACATCACAATTTCTTACCAATCTCTCAGCATCCTTGAAAATTGCAGGCCACCAAAATCCTACTCTCAAAACCTTCTGAGTATTAGTTTTACCCATGTAATGTCCCCCATAGATTCCGTCATGCATTTCTTTTAACAAGTTGATAGCTTGATCTTTACTAACACATTTCAGTAAAACACAATTCAGATTTCTTTGCCATAATTTAGACCTAATGATAACATAATTGATAGCTTGTAACTTCAAGGCCCTTCTTTAATTTTCATCTATTCCTGGTGGACATTTCATGTACATCCTGATACCAAATTCATCCATCCATATCACAAGTTCAATCTACTTCCATTTGATTGATCTGATTAGCATCCAAATTAGATTGGACCATCAATTTTGCTAATCCCTAACCTCTGACCAACTTGGTAATTTGAATGTAAATGTTAAATTCTTGGATCCTGTTTATCCATCTACATCTTCTTCCAAATAATTCCTGTTGTGAGAAGATGTCTTTTTTTGATGAATAGTCCTATTTCTATTAAATAAATATAAATTTTACATATTCACAAAAAAGGGATCGGGGGATACAAGATCACCCTATGAGAGTTCACATGACACAAGGCTAGAATCACAAATTATTCATAAAAAAAAACATATAAGGCTTTAGGCTGCAAGAGATGTGCTAATCGAAGGAGGAGGATCTCTTTCATCAAAACTCCAGACATCCCTAGTATTAACATGAGGGTCAGGAACCGACCACCCATCAACAACATCATCTTTATCTTCTTTTTTCTCCTTTGTCCATGGTGGAGAAATAGCCAAAGATAGGTGAGGGAAGGACCACTTGGAGGAGATGGCCTTTGGCCAAGTAGAGCCATCACGTGAAGAAAGAGCAATAGGAGGGGTAGGAGGCACCAGGGACTAGCTAGAGCTGTGGCCGGGTAGAGAAGCCGAGCAGCACCACCAACCAAGATTGCCACCACTAGGAGAGTGGTGGTAGGGAGCCTGTGAATGCGGGGTGTGAGAGCAACGAGCCGAAGAGCTGCAAGCCTAATGGTGACCCTGAGGTAGAGTATGATCAGTATAAATAGAGTTAGGAGGAACTCTGGAAACCGTACAAGGAACATTTCCATTAAGAAGCTCCTACAAATGGGCCACCTCCAGCGCCACCTTTTTGGCTTGCACTTGAATCTACATCATTACATTATTATATACACAAGATTTAGTGTACAAGGCAACATTAATATCAAAGGAGATGTGGGAAAAAAGAACAACATTCCTATCCTTCCATAAAGTAAACAAAATCTCCATCCTGAAAGTATGCCAAATCTAGGTAAACTTGGAAGGAAGCCTTGGGGAGTCTCCCAGCAAAATTATGTGCCAAGAAAAAGGCTTGGGCCGGAAAGGCTTCAAAAAATCATGAATCCAATGCCAATATTGTTGAGCTCTTTTGCAGAACCAAAAAATGTGCAAAAAAGACTCTGGAAGGCACACCCAGGTGTTTGAGCCGAGGCCCCAGAGGGAGCCCTTGAAATAACAAGCACTAAGAAAAGAGAGAAATTTTGGGCTTTGTAATAGCAACCCATATGGTTTGAAATTGAAACCTCCAGTGGTGATGTGAAGACTGCAAATGCCATCTCTAGTTGAGTGTGTCAATCATAGGGAGATGGGGAATTAACCACCGATATCCCAACTTGGGCTTGTAACTACTGAAGGGTGTAGTAGAGTACCACTTATAGTCTCTCCACCAAGGTCAAACAGACTAAATACCCAATTTGTGCAACAAATGATCAGGAATGGCAGAGACCAACAGATCAAAAGTCTGATGATCTAGTTGAGCAAGACAGAACTAGATCTACATTTCTTCCCAAGAGCAGAGGAGAAGATGTATGTGATTGCAGTACTTCGTACATAAATAAATCATTATTTCTCTCATGAGATAACATCTAAAAGATTTAATAGCCTTCACAAGTGCATATGCCTATTTTTTATTTATATCACACTTCAATTCAACAGCTTGTAATGACTTGCTAAAAAATGCAATGGGTTGTTCAAAACCTTTAATATTTTTCTGCAATAGTACTGCAACAATAGTATGGAAAAAAACAAAAGAAAATATATGCATGGGAATAGTTTAATTTGGTGCCTTGAGCACAGGTGCATCCTTAATAGCTTTCTTGATGTTCATGAAAGCATCATTAGGTTTACCATCTCACTTGATTTCAAACCCATTCTTTAACATCTTTGCAATAGGTCTACTAATTTCAACAAAATTTGTAACAAACCTTCTTAAGAAGTTTACATGGCCGAAGAAAGATTGAATTCTTTTCACATTTTTTGGCCTTTGAATCTTGTCAATAGAAACTACCTTTTTAGGATCAATCCTCATTCCTTTCTTTCCCACTAAATGTCCCAATAGCTTGCCCTCAGTCACACCAAATGTGCATTTCCTTGGGTTCAAAGAAATATCATATTCTAGGGCCCTTATAAATATCTTCTCTAATGCAAGTAGTGGTCTTCTTCCTTCTTGGAGTATGTAGTCAAATCATCCTGATATACTACAAGAAAATCATTAATGAATTCATAAAATGCAACATCTATTGCCCTCTAAAAAGTAGCACCAACATTTGTCAAGCCAAATGGCATCCTAACATATACATATGTGCCCCAAGGTGTTGTGAAAACAATTTTGAACTATTCTGATTCCTTCACAATTACTTGATTATAACCAGAAAATCCATCCATCATGGACATCAAATTAGAACTAGTAACCCTTTGTAGCATGACCTCCATATTAGGCAAACAATAGCTGTCTTTCAAAAAAGAGATATTTAAATTTATGAAATCTACACACAACCTAATATATCCATTATTCTTCTCGATAGGCACTAAGTTTGATACCAAAGAAGAATGCCTTATAGGTTTTATAATTCTAGCATCTCTCAACTTCATCAATTCTTCTTGCATCTTAGGTGTCAAGGTAGGATTGATTGGCCTTTTCTTTTGCCTAAAAGGTTTAGCATCAGTTTTCAAAGGAATAATATGTTGAAAAACACCTTCTCTATAAACCTTCAAATCATCATAGGTCCATGCAAAAACATGCCTATATTTTCTCAATAGCTAAATCATAGATATTCTTACCTTTGGAGACATCTCTTTTCCAATATACAACTTATTAGGTGCTTCCTTTATTCCAAGGTTAATTTCTTCTAAGTCCATCTAGTCTCTCTTCTTTGTGTCCATCTGGGCTCTATCATGACTATCAAAGATAGTTTCCAAAATAATAAGTCCCTTAGTAACCTTGTTTGTCTTAAGTTGCAAGACTTAATTTCCAAGGATAGTCTCCCTCTCATCGATAGTCTCTACCAAAGTTGTGCAATCAAGCTCTTGGCCATAATATTGATCTTCACAATTCAGAAATCTTAGAATATCTTGGTCATCTTTAAAGATCTACTAGTTTTCAACATTATCTTGTACACTAGGTCTAGTTTGGATTTCAACCTTAGAAACTCCTACAAAAGTTTCATCACTTGGATTTATAGAAATATTGGCTAACAAGTCAGCCATTTTATTATTACTTATGTCCTTCCATACAATATTAAATGTATCAAATTTTTCAATTATATCCCAAACAACGTTCCTATATTGCTTCAATCTCTTATTTTTGGAATCATAAACTTATCTTATTTGAGATACCACCAATTCAGAATCACTAACCACACTCAAACGCTTGATTCCATGTTTTTGAGAAAATTTCAATCCTATCAATAATGCCTCATATTCTTCTATATTATTAGTGCAAGGTTAACTTAGTGTGAAAGAGAACTTGTAAGTATTCCCATAAGGAGAAATAAGTAAAATACCTACTCCTGAACCATCTTTACAATTTGCACCATCAAAATACATTATCCATAAATCACCCTTTACTGACTTGGTATTAATCTCCATAGTGATAGGAAGTAATATAGGTTCCTTCTCACGTACAATGACTTCAGCCCTGAAAGCATTAATGTTAGTATCCACAAAGAAAGTAGTCTCATTATCAATGGCCCATTCAATCATATGAGTAACTCTTGGATCCCTTTCAATTTTGACAAATTTTTTTATCAATTTTAAAAGTTGCATAAGATAGATCACATTGCAGACTTCCACCCATAGCAACACTCCATTTTCTAGACAATAGCATTCCATAATGAGGTGGTATATCTACAACTAGGACACTCATAGTTAGTTCTTTATGAGGGTAAGCTGCAAGCCTATAAGGTAATGCATTAATAGTACCAATGAATGGTACCTCTCTTTGATCTGTTGCACAACACCTACTCTGAATAGTGTCAACCTTTAAACCCAACCTCTCTATGATTTTAAATGGCATAACAATGTTTGATGCTCTAGAATCTATCATGTAGTTTTTTATTGTTCTTCCATTTACTATAATACTCAAAAAGAATGGATCTATGTTCTCAAGGCAAGAATTTATAGAACTATCAAGATACATGGGTGGTATATGAGATACCACTCCTTGAACTTTCAATATTTTCTTTTTCTCAGTTGGAGGTTCACTTGTGTTACAACCAATACTATTGATGTCCTAAACATTATCAACTCATGCCAGAGCTCTATCCTTGTGTTCAGGGATTCTTAACAATTCTGATAAAGGAATTTTGATAGTGATTTGAGATAACATTGACAACATATCAACAAGGGTGGAGAAGGAATTTAAATTTTCATACCATTAGCATCTTTCTACTTCTCAGATGTATCAGTTGTAGTCATAATTTTTGGTTTTTCATTTTTAGCCATTTTACTAATTGGTTTTTCAACTTCCTTTTGTTTATCATTATTTTGTACTATAGACATATTTGTAGCCTCAACCTTTTTTGGCTCCCACTTTTTTACCTTGACATTCTATACCTTTACAATGTAATCACCTTTTGGTTTATTTCCAATGGGATCTTTGGAACTGGTATTTTTAATGAATATATTGGCAACTTTACCAATATTATCATTTGATGGCATGCTTCTAGTTTGCACCTGTGCAACCATTTATGTAGTAATCCTAGCAATCTCCTCCTTTGAGGGTCTTCTCAATTTTATCCTCCCTGAGACAAATGTTATATTACATGCCCTGTTATCAACATTTTCATCATTATAAAATACTTGTTGATGGAACAATGCTTTAGTTTGCCTTTTCAAACAAACATCAGTCTCTTCATCATAATTTGAAGCATCTTCATATCCAAGATATGAATCAACAATATTACACCCAATTTCATTATTATTTTCCTTCTAATCTGATTTTTCAAGATCCTCATCTTGGTAAGAAGTTATAGATTGTGCAACTACATAATGCTCAAAAGAATGGGGAGATTGAAAAGCCATACACTAGGGTATATCTTCCACAATATTCATAGAGGATTTATGCAGTGGATCAAGGACATTTTTACCATTTTTACCTTTTGCAAGAGGGGAAACAGGTTTACCATCTTTCCACTGGATGTTATAAGGAAAATTTTGTAATCTATTCTGCCTATTGAAGTTGTTATTGAATTGTGGCTTTTCTACAATAGAAATGTTGTCATTTCTATTGTTGGGTGGTTTCAAGTCCTTTAGTGCACTCAACACCTTATCCAACTTGTCCTCCTCTTGCCTTTTGTTTCCCACAATTCTTTCACTATCCCTCTTATTCCCCCTATTTCCAAACAATTTAGGGTCATCTCTTTTTCCACCAAATTTGCTAGATATTTTCATGCTATTTTCAATATTAACAACAATCCTGAAAGCATCCCTTGGTTATTTATCTTTTAAAAGATACCCAACCTTTCCATCAAAGGCATTAAAATATGTTGTTAGGCAAAAATTATCATCTAACCTTGTTACTTTGAATAATTTATACACACCTTTCTAAAATCTCGTGTTGAATTTAACTGTAGACTCATTTTGGTTTTTCCTTATGTTTTTAAATTCATTCAACATGAAACAAGCATTTGGCCTATCACCATAATGTTCCTTAAAAAAATTTTCAAATGCATCCCATGAATCAATACTATGATCCAAAAGTCTTTTAAACCAATCCCTGACATTTTCAACTAAGGATTGAACAAACAACTTCATAACTACATCTTCATGTTATACTTCATAATCATTCAACATATCAATAAACAACTTGAGATGTTCTTCACAACTGATAGCATTATTTCCAAAAAAATTATTTTCCTTATCTCTTAATTCGGTTGGGATAATATTAGGATAACCAGGTATCCCATCAAAACAAATTTTCCTATACCCTTCTAATTGTATAGGTCTTCTTTGAAAACCTAGTCCAGTGTTTCCACTAGGACCAGCACTAGCTGTCACACCCCCACCCATATGCACATTTAATTATTGTTTAGGCTCAACATTTATCTTGGCAGATGAAGAAGAGAGAACATTATGAACATCAGGTTTACCAAGTGAGGTAGCATGGGTGGTTCTAGATGGCATACCTATTTCATTTGTAGATGGTCCAAAAATATCTGTAGATGAAAATTTCAAGAATTGTATCTTCTTTCTTGTCACTGCAATAGATGCTTCAACCTCATCTTTCTCTAATTCCTTTGCTAAATCATCTCTTTCTTTTCTTCTTTTTTCCATCTCTATATAAAATCTTGAAACAGGTGGTGGAATCTTTGGTTTGACCACAAGCTCATTTATCTTGATCTCAACCACCTTTTTCTTACCCTTATTGTTGTAAAAAATAGTAGGGTTAATAATCTCATTTCCTTCCTTTTTATTGGGCTGAGTTACATAGCTTTGCACCTTCCTAATCACACGAACTTCATTTTCAAATTCATGGTCCTTCAATAGATGTTCTTTCTCATTTCTTAGAGCAGCAAGGTCACCAAAGATGTTAGGTTGTAAAGCTCTAGGAGAAGAAGCAAATATTATGTTATTTTCCTTTAATTCATCAATTTTCCTAAGAAAAGACTCTCTTTCCATTAAAGCATTTATCATCTTAGCCTCTCTCTCTTTTTGCAAACATTTTTATATGGCATCTTGCTCTACTAGTGGTAACCTCAACACACCTAAATTAGTTGGGTTAATCATAGTATCATCAGAGCTTGAAGATACATCCATATATGATATATTTTGATAAGGGAAATGCACCCGTCTTGGTTCCATTGGTTTCTTTTTAGAAATAACTTCATCTTAATGTACACTTAACATATGGCTTCTATTCCTCACTTTCACATTCTGATTTACAAGAGGTATAGCTTTGTCTTGATATAATACCTCTAGGGTATCATAGAAATTATCTCCAGAGAGACCACTATCATATTTTTAAGTTTTGTATATGGATTCATTTTCATTTGCAGATGTGTGTAATACCCCATCTCCTTCATTATTATTTTCCCTCATAGGTGCACTAGTAGATTCACCACCTTTCCTTAGCAGTTCTTCTTTCCTGACTAAGGTAACTCTTCTAAATTTATTTCTAGGTGTTTCCTAAAAAAATCCCCCATTTCTTTTATCCATGGTATGCAACTTGTAAATACACATTGGTTCTAACCCTTTGAGTCACTACCCACATTAATGGGAATCTAACAGACAAACCTTGAGAATCTAAAGAAAACTCAAACATTACAGGACAAACATGGAGTCCCATATAAACTGAAATACATGTGAATAAAATGACCCATGAGAACACAATTTACTAACTCAATAGACACCAATATGACAAGTACTACACTACCTATAGTACAGTCCCTAGTGGAGTCACCATTTTGTTGGTTTTTGATTTAATAGATTTTGAATAACCAAGAGACAACAAACAAAGTACACCTAGAGGTTAGCAATTTCCCATATTTAGAGTACTACATTTGACCTTGGGCCAACTAACAAGGAAAAAATTCCTTCTACACTTCTGGCTCTACAGAACCAAGGCGGGTACACTTGGGACTTGACACTTTTCCTTAAAACCCTTTGTTTATAATCCCTATAAAGAAGATTTAGTCATATAATACTTCTTTTACTAAATGATACAAAATAGATCTTAGAGTAGCCAACAATGAACCTATTTGATCATAGTATTAAGAGATGAACATTCTTTAAACCTTTGTTTCTTTTAAGTAATGATTAAAATTGATTTTGATATTTTTTTAACCATGAACAACATTAGAACATTTTTCCTGACTGCTTAAATACTTACTAGTGTCTTATCCATTTGTTACTATCACAGAGTCATAGAAATATAATGAAGATTATGATCTATTTTCTCACTTTGTAAGTAAATATATCAATTATTATCAGAAAGCCTATTCTTATGTTATCAATAGATTTTTTTTAATTATCCGAGGCTCTAATTTTCTCAAAATCACCCCATAATCTTTTAGGGTGTGTTTCACTCAAAGTTTTAGTTCCTTACATATACACCTTGTCAGGTGAACTTGAACCTTGAACTCTTGTAGTTCAAGATTCAAGGTTCAATAACATCCTTTGGTATGGTTGTCCCTCTTTGTTTGCAAGCTTAGCGGCATGTTGTCTTTGCAATGCGCACTTGTCCAATGAACTGTGAACTATGAACTCTCGTAGTTTAAGATTAAAAGTTCAATGAATGTTATCTTCTTGCAAGGTGATTTCCTTTTATTTATCATTTTTCCTTGTCGCTAGTTTTTTTTTCTTTATTTAATTGAATCATACCAAAGGGTAGTCCTTCTGCCTTCTTGTTGAACTTGAACTATGAACTCTCATAGTTCAAGGTTCGAGGTTCAACATATGTTTGTAATTTGTAAAAAGTGAAGTGGTGATTTGACATCAAAGATAGTTGGCAATTGATTATGAGATCCATGCGTGGCGTGGATATTGTAATTAATAGAAATGACACTTATTTGTCACTTCACTCTTGAGTAAGTATAGTAATCAATGTTTAAAGTGGTGCAAATTCCTTGTGATCATTAATTGAACCCCATGCCACATTATTCACCATTTATTGCGAATCTCCCATGATTTGTGAACTATTTTGTGATAAATTGAAGAGCCTAGCCATTTTTGTTCATAGTGGTAGAGATATCTTAGGCAACCAGCACAGAAGAAGGTATCTTTCCCTCCTCTCAAAGCTTAGTGCGTCGCACAAGAAACTAGGTGAGTCTCTCTTTTTGGCCTCCTTATTTCAGTTAAAGCCCATTACTTTGTCAAATTCAAACTCCTTTAAGGCTGTTCTGTCTCCTTGTTTATTCCTAGTTTGTGAGCCAAAATGAAGAACCCAGTCCCAAATTTTGGAAATACTTCCCCTTTGATTTTCTCTCTACCCAACTATGAGGATACCCTGATCAAAACTGGAGCCTTAGAGGAAATTATAAGCCGAGTCAAAGAACCCATTCCAGGTTCCATATTGAAAAAAGCCATTCGAAGTGGTTTGACCGAGGTAGCCACCTTCCCTATAGTGGCTCCTTATCAAGAACTAGTTCTTGAGTGTGCAAGAAGATATAGTTTTGAGGAGAAGTGTATTAAGAAGGTTTACGGGAGTCCACTGGTATATATAAGTAGAGATGTCATCCTGAAGGCAATAGGAATCCCTGAAAGAGACCCATATGAAGGGTGGATTCCATCATCCCAATCAGTCTTCACCACCAAGAGACAAATCTACATGAATGAGATAGCTCAATACTAGTTGCTGAAAGCCCAAAAAGGAGGATCCAGGCTCCCAAAACTACTTGCTGTAGATCATTTCAAGCCTGAGGTAGTTGAACTAGTTATATTGCTAAATATAATAAAAGGAAACCAGCATGCATATTATTGGCATGAATGGATGTATTTCTATATCCAGGTCACCCTTGGAGGGGAAAAATATATTGACTGGACCGAAACCATTGTCGATGAACTCAATCATCAGTTAGAAAACTTCCCAACTGGCAGTAGCTTTTACATGTCCTCCTATATGTTTTATATCTTGGCCTATACCAGAGAGTGGAAAGGTCTTTTTCATGAACAACCCCTCCCAAATATGAAGGTCTATGATTACTACCCTCACCTACAAAAGGAATATCATGTTGATAGTTTTCCAAAATTGAATGGGGTATTCTTTGGGAAGTTAACCTATGAACTTTAAGGAAATACTGAGAAAAGAATGTCTGAAGAGGGTAAAACCTTTGTCAAAACTTACAGAAGTTTCTTCATCTAGTTTAGAAGGTTCACATATCTCAGAGTTGGTGGTTTTGAAGGGGAACCATTCAAGTTTCCTAGGTATGCTTTTGATAGCTTGATTATTGTAGAAGTGGCCCGTCAACTGGCATATGTTCATAAAGGAATCAAGGAAAGTAAGGGTAGAGCTAATTCTAGCTTTCCAATTGAGTTAGGGTATTATACCTATAAAACTTCTTCAGATGCCCTAAATCTAGAGCATGAATTAAGGAAACTCAATTTAAAAACATTTAAACTTAGGAAAGATTTTGATAGTAGGAGATATGCTACTCAACATTTTAATTTTCCTTCTGAATTTCAACATATTCCCCAAATAGAGGATTACTGGGAGGGCTGTGCTGATGATTTTGAGGTAAGAAGAAGAAGCTGGTCAAGGTTTTCTCTAGGTCAGATTGTTACCTTAAATATTCAGATTGATATCATAGTAGTAGATGAGGACAATAATGAAGAGGTAATTGATGATCAGTTTGAAGCCAAAGTTAGGGGCACACCATTACCTGAGATAGACTTGGGAGTTGCAAGAAGGGCAATAGATGCAAAGCATCTCAAATCTTCCACATGGAAAATATTGCATAGGACTTTCAAAGATGAAAGAGACAAGAAGGAGTTGAAGGCTACCATACAGAGGTTAGCAGAATTCATCCAAGCAGTTCAAGAGCCTAGTCCGCTTCCATTGACCCAAGTGCCTCATACATTTGATCCTCGCTCACCAGAAGTTTGAAAACCTTGGACCAATTTCAAAGGAATAAACTGGTAGTGGATGTTTTCAATAAGTGGGTCACAAGGATGATTCAACGAGGAAGTGATTATATTACTCAGTTGATTGAAACTCATGGGGTCATGACTAAAACCATCTCAGAGATGATAATTGAACTAGCTAAATGGAGAAAGGAGAGGAAGAAATGGACATGTATAGCTGATCAGTTGACATAGATTGACCATTATGGAGTGCCCAAGTTCCTTATGGAAAAACTAGTTCATGGCTTGAATGAGGAAGTCCTTTATGTCTCTATGAAAATAATTGAATGGCGGAGTTCAATCATCAAAGATGGGTGTGAAGGGGTGACCCACTTGTTAAATGATCTTAAAGGTCTGATAGATACAATGCAGAAGGACCTTAAGTTCCTGAATGCCATTCTAATGGATGAGGAAACCCAAGATATTAAGAAGGCAGAGAAAATGTTTCAAGAATTTGAAGCAGGAATAGCAGCAATCAGAGATAGTAAGGAGCTCACAACTGAAGATCTCACTTTTGTAGCTAATACTAAGGCTATGTTGGTCATTTGTGTAGATCACCTGGAGTCTCATAGATCAAGGTTGAGTTAGATATGTAAAGATAAAAAAATTTTCAGACAGAGAATCACTCTTATCAGCCTACCATATCATGCCATAGTCATCAGCGCATCACTTGCTCATGAAGAGTGGAGGCAGGCACGTGCATCTGGGTCTTCTCAAAATTGAACCAAAGGTGTCCAACTTAGCCATGACCAGCACTCATGCTCCACTAATTTTGGGTCGTTGTTTTTTAGTTTTCTGTATTTTCTATTTTTAGCATATTTTTGGTTGTCTTAAGAAGTTCTGAGCTGAAACTCTGGGAGTTTCATAAACATTACTATTTTTGATAAATTATAATCGATGGCTATATAAGGCCAGGGAAAAACTTTTAGAAGGGAGGTTAGTAGTTTATTTTCTTGGCAATAGAACAATTTAAGTTTTAGTGATTTTGTAGAAAGACTTTGATTAAGGTTTCTAAATCAATGAATGGAAAAACTTATCGATATAAATTTGTTGGTTTATGTTTGCGGGTGGATCTTTGTTGGGATATCTTACATTGAGCAAAATTTCTATGTTGATTGTCTTTATTTTCTTTGAATTCTAGTTGAAGTTGTGCCTTAGATTAGTGTAGTGTTTGTTTATTGAAGTCTGTGAGTTTTAGATCTTTTAGTTGCTTCCGATTTCTATTAATTATGTTATATTGATGAAAGTTACTGTTTATACCTTATCAACTTTCTGGTCAAAATTTTGATGTTTGCAGAAATGCATTATTCCATTTCATAAAATTCATTGAAAATTTTACGGGGAGTTGTATCATAATTCAGAGGATTAAATATTTCATGTTTAATCTAGTTATTAGTAAAGAGTTAATGTTTCTTGGTGGGTTATAGAGTGTAGAAACAAAATTGAAAAAGAGACAAATCCATTTACTAACATCTTATAATATCCTTTATTATATTTTGTGATGCTATCAAATCATAGAAGCATTTACTCAATTCCTTGAACAAATAGCAACAATGAAATGACATACAACATGAAAGAGTTGCAAATGAAATTCTAGACTTTTTCAAATATTCATAAAATCAACAAAATAATAATAAGAGGAGACAAGATTTTTTACAAAAATATATTCTTGCAATGCTTTTGTATTAATCTCCTTGAGAAAAGTACATTAACTATAATGCTCTGTAAAAATTAACAAAATAACTCATAAATAAAGACTAATAACTTTCTTCATTAAAGCTTGGATTCAAAATACAGACACTTCTATCACTGTACACTGTATGGAATGACTACAAAGACACAAAAGTGCTATAAAAAAATGAAATTTAGACCCTTCTTTCTAGTCTTGGAAACCCTTTATATAATAGGGTTGCAAAAAGATTCAAAACTTGGGGAGGTACACATGTCACATTACAATAGGATATACAATACTTTTCCACAACATGAAAAAAGGTCACTTTCAAAAACTCTCCTCTAATAGAAAGCAAGGCATCCGCACAATCAAGGGCATCATTCTTGTGTTGATTCTGGCCCCACCTAGACACATGTCACTTCTTGACTAAAATTTGATGCTCAATCATTGAAAACAACATCATTAGGCCATTCAAAGTACAAAACCTTTTTCTCTTCTTCAATCATGTGCTTACACTTGGCCTTCAAATGTTTGGCCCTTTTCCCAAAGAATAAAAATACATCCTTGCGGTAACTATTTCCTCAATCACCCTTCCAAAAAAATAATTGTCATCATTAATAACAATATTATTGATCTTTGATGTGAGGGATGCATCCAATTCCTCCATCCACTCTTCTCGGGTTTTGAGCTCTTTTAGGCCTTTCAAAATGCAAGGGAACAAATAAATTTTTTTACTACAATATTTGAAGAGAAGGAATCTAGACTTGCTCTACACAAACTCCTTGGTAATAGCCAATTCCAATAGACCTTCTGTATGATCATAAGTTTTCTCCATTGTTGCATCTATCTATGCTTGCTCCTTAGCCACTAAGTATATCTTTTCCATTTTATTCTCTCAACTAGTCCATTTATTAAGGATCTCCTCCAATTTAATCTTATCTTCTTTAAAATAATTTAAAATATCTAATAGCTTTAGATCCTATAATAAATAAATTTGGTATCAATGGTACTAAGAAGATGCATAATGGTGTCATTAATCTTTTCCTCATACCTTCTTAGAACTTCTAGTTCTAAGGCCTTAAGCTTTTCCTTTTCATGTTGTAACTCCTCTTAAAATTGAGCATCAGGGGCCATGGGAGATGGGGGAATAGAGATTATAGGGCTTGAGCTAGGTGGTGGGGTGGGGGATGATGTAATCATTCTTGTGGAAGACTTACCAAGCTCCAATTATAAAAATGATGTGTCTCCTAGCCTTTCAAGCCCTCCCATTGGCTCATTGCTTCTTCTCCATTCAACATCATAAGCTTCCATGAGCTTTTCACACTTGAGCCTAAGCTCATCCATAATATGTTTATCCTTTAATGTTGTGGCCTTTGAAAAAAAAATTGCCTATACATTCATGTCAGTAGCCTCCACCACTGAGGTCTCACTTACCCTCCTAACCATCAAGGCACCTACCAGATCTGTACTTGATCCCTCATCCCTCTTAGTTTTATTCTTCTTTTTTAATGACCACATTACAAGAGAAACATGGTCATCACTAAAGACTACTCCCTTATATGCTGTAATGGCCTCTTCTTCTGTGTTGTATGCAGTGCCATTTCTTTTTTAAACTGCATCAAAAACCACAGCATCTGCAATATCCCACTCTGGCATAATCAAAACTCTAGCATCCATTATCATTTTTCTTCCCTCTTCAAGGGTAATCCTACCAAAATTGTCCAACATTTCTTTATTTACTTCCTCTTTAATGGAAGAGTCCTCCTTATTAGGTTGTTCTACCCTCTTCTTCTCACATTTTCTCTCAAAATATGATATGCCCATCCTCCAAGCAAATTGAAAAAATTCCCTAAATTTTACAAAATTCTAATATGATAAGAACCTATTGCAAGACTCCTTGATGACAAGATCAAGTGCCTTACCTTTAAACTCTTGGATAGTAAGGTCCATAGGAGGGGAAATTGGTTCCTCTGGCATTCCTTCTTGTAGCCCAGCCTCAGTCAAAACAACATCCCCCACACTGCCTAGATGAACCAACTATTCTTCTACCTCCTTCTCTTTCACAAATTGAAGTGGAGACTGAGAGGGTGAGTATTCTTCCTCAGTAGATTGAGTGGTCTCCTCAATTCTCTTCTTTTTTGGTAAAGGGTCATCTGGAGACTTAGATGTAGGCCTCTTATATAACTTACACACCTGAGGTGGTGATGGCCTTTCTTCCAACTTTTTTCCCTTATCATCCACATCCTGCCTAGGCTTCACCATACTGAACCCTACCCTTTCTTGTACAACATAAGTTCCTGGGGCTATAGTAGGTACATGTGATATTATTTTCATTACAACATTGGCCTTATCTAGATTAGCCTCAATCACTCTAGATTTATTTTCATTTAACACACCCATGATCTACCCAAAGTGTGTCATCAATTTATTGATCTTTTCACCAAAAGGTCTAATATCTTCTAGAGGGTTGTACTTGCTATCAAAATGATTAACAAAATCAAGAGTTCTTTTGTACACTAACTATTTTTATTTCCTTATCTCCTGCTCCTGGAGAGAGAATTCATTTTTTATTATATCCTCTAGAAAGTGGAATTGGTGGGCCATGTCCCCTGCCTTGACCCTCATCTTGAACATTTGAAATAATCCCTCACGATCAAAAAATCTTTCAATTGATGTCCTCATGCCATAAGGCTTCAAAATATTTCCCAAGCATACCCAACCTCCTTTAGCAATTACAAATTGGTTAGCCACAGTAAAGGCTGGAAAGATAGTACCTCTACCTCTTCATGTCAACTCCCTTTCCTACAGACAACCTATCTGCCATAGTATCTCTGTGAGGAAAATCCTTAGGGGAACTTGGTATGGTAAAATATGTGGAGTACCTCTGAAACCATAAACTCTAAATAGTAGTGACAAGGTAGGATAACATCACCCCAATCATGCATAATCTTTAGTTCAGGAGAAAAGTCCTCCGGTCTGATGAAATCCAATAGGGCCTTTGCGATTCTGGAATTCTCATGTAAGAATAGTGACATCAAATTGGAGGAAAACACCTTATCAAACCTAAGGAAACCAACATCTACTCTGTCCCAAGACAAGTCCATACTCCATAATTGCACAAGCAATTCCTCCCCATCCTTTTGTTTTACTAAATCCATTTCTTTTCCAAAGAAGTATTCTCCCTTAAATAAAAACATATGCATAAAAAATGAGTACCACCCAAAGGGTCAATCCACCTTATCCTTTTCAATACCAATTAATCCATTGTGAATAAATCAACCAGGTAAGGAGCAAAATCAAAGTTAACTCCTACCATAGGGTGCAAAATCTGGACCATCATGAACATGAAATGAATGGACACTAGGTCAGTTTCATCCTCACCAAAGGTTTACATAGGGACATATATATTCCTAAAGCACAGAAATTGAAATATTTCTTTAAGAAGGGCTCTGGGGTATTAGGTCCTGCTAGCATTAAACCCCTAATAACTGCAAAATGTTCCCTCAATGGGCCACTCCTGATGAAAATCCTCTTAGCCTCATATGTTTCCTTCAATTTTCTAAAATCAATAGGCTCATGGTAATCTGTGGGTGTGCTTAGTCTGAAAACTAGATGTATTTCTTTTGCAGTAATAGACAAAAGAGGTCTCCTAGTCTTATTTCTGACAACCGTAGCAACTAGATCATAAGAGTTTTCCACAAGCATCAACAAGTCTACATCCATGAACACCCCTAGAACAACTAAATTTCCCATGTCTAGCTCCCACACATTACAATATAGAGCATATGAATTCCTCTAGCAGAACCATATCTTGAAAATATTTAGACCATTTATGGTTGTGTGGGAATCTCTCAACCAGTTACTTTTATCGTATAATCCATCATCAAGCCTCAACCATGGTGCATTGGGAATCAATTTCTTTCCTATAGCCACATCATTCATTGAGCAGTCCAATTGAATAAGGAAAACATCATATACAACTCTATCCTTATACTCAATCTTGCCAGTGAAATCCCTTTGTGGTGCCATTTTCTAAAACTAGGGTTTCTGCTTTCAAATATTCCACACAATTCACAAAACCCTTACGACAACAGATTCACAAAAAGAACTTGTTTTGCACTTTGAAATTGTAATTCTGAAAGCTTGAAAATTTATTTCTTTTGCAAACTCTTGATAGCGTTGCTCTTAGGAAACAAATTCTCTCTTCGTAGAATTAAAACTTTGTGAAATGACACCTAAGCGACAATAACTATTAATCCAGAAAATTCAAAGGTTGCACACTTCACAATAAGTTTTACATAAATAGAATTGAATGAAACCAGTGAAAAAAATGTTTACTTATGAATATTTTGAATTTTGACCGTCGATGAATCCTCACGCAAATGAATCCTACAACTCAGATAAAATTATTTATGATTAGGCCCACCATAAAATCCCAATTGGAAAGTTGACCAATGAGAAAGAAAGTCATGGCAACCACCTAGAAAATAAATGTTAGCACCTTTTCAATTTTCCACCTTGGACACGTGTCATTCAATCGCAAAGCCATGATGACTAAAAATCTCATAGCTTTGCATCATGGGCTTGCAACAACCGTTAGATCAAATCTGACTTTAACCCATCAAACATTACACCTCCACAAGCTCCTAGGGCTACGTGTCATTTATTTGTGTAGCTGAGAAGAATAAAGACCTATCAAATTTTCATTGAGGGCTTGCAACAACCATAAGATCTTCTTTGATCTGACTTTTCTTTAACTTCCCTGAAGATCGGGCAACATGTCATCACCTATGACATGCGCCACTTCATTGTGAAGCTGCAATGAATAAAATTCTTTTAACTTCTCATCACGGTTTCATGTTAACCGTTGGATCTCATCTGACTTTATCATTTTAAATTTTCAGTCTTGGGCATGTGGCATTTGGTTGTGAAGCCGCAATGGTAAAATCTCTTGCATATTTTAATCATAGGCTTGTGAAAACTATTGGATTAACTTCGATCTGATCATTGATTTAACTTTATTCACAACTACAATGCGATGTCATCATCGACACATGTCACAAGGTCTCAATGTTGTGAAGGATAAAGTTCAAACATATTTTCATAGCGGTAATGCACCAACCGTTAGATCAAATTTGATCTAACTGATATTTATCATTTGTCTTGAGCTCTGCCCAGGGTCCATCATCTACTAGGTGCCACAAAGTCATGATTCTATGAAGAATAAAGAACTTACAACTTATTTAAGTGGGATCATGCACATAGTTAGATCTAAAATATATCATACTTAGTTTACCACATGTTATGACTTAGGAAAATTTATTTAGTCAGGAACTATAGACTTTAGGAAATATTAAAAAAGGGGCCCATTAGGTTTAATAACTTTTAAAAGACATTGGCCCCGCCCGATGACTTAAGACACATGACTTAAAATGCTTAAGTGAAACAAAAAGTAACACAAAAATAGAATAAGGTAGGGTTTTCTAGATTCAACAAAATTAGTTTGAAACCCTTGACAAATTAATAAACCTTATTTATTCAACTACGCCATTTTTCTACCAAATTTTGCACCAAAACATGAAAAATGACCAACACCTACCATGCTAACATCTTGTTATGTACCTATTCTTTTGATCCTATAAGAATTTTCCTAAGGAAAAGAAAGAAAATGGAAAGATCTAGAAGCTAAATAGATAACACAAACAAAAGAGAGAAAATGATATGATCCTCAATTGATTGGATACAACGATGATCAATAATACAATAAAGCCCAATTGATTTACAATTTAGATATGTTGAATATATAGGCAATCCATGATAACTAGGAGATGATGAAGAGATAACCTATCATCCACACTAGGTAGAATCACATGTCCACCAAAGGTGGATCATCCTCCATTGTACAATGAAGTATTTGCAAACATGTGCAACAATGAGAAGATGATAATGTGATAATTTGAGAACTAAAGGTGGATCTCACACATAAAGTGGAAAGAGATAACAACTATCACCACCTAAAGTGTAATTCTCTTACACCATGTAATAAAATAAAATGTGACCTCCTAGGTGTCTACAATGAAAAATAATATGTAATGCATTATCCTAAGTAATATTTTTGTAAAGTGTAATTAGAATTATTTAAGTACACCAACACCCTCCTTAAGTTAAACTTAGGGGAATGCACTTAAACTCACAATTCTGATGATATTGCAAGATGGTTCCTAGTTACTAGTCCATGTTAGGCACCCATTTACAATATGCAAGTACAAAAGATATGCAATGCAATCTCTCATAAAGAGGAGAAAGAGATAAAACTTTATGGAAAAAATCATTCCCTAAAAAGAGAGATGAAAACACACAAGATGCATGGATTAACGGCGTACTCAACCCCCCCCCATTATGACATACATCATGTATATATAATCAAATATCCCCCCATAGGAAGGAAAAAATGAGACATGATATTTTTTCGCCAACCACCACTGCCCCCCCCCCCCCCCCCCCCCCCCCAATCCCCATAATGAAAAATATCTTGGATGAAAGGTGAGTGATTAAAGGAAAAACATAGACCAACGACTACAAACAACATTTCTCCCCTTAGGAATAAGATAGAGCATGTATAGATGCAAGAAGGCTTCCCATTGTGGATATGAAGAAGAAGGGGAATCCAAAAATGAAGTATGATGTCTCTGAAGTATTCTCATGTGTCACCATGTTGTTGGTTGATGAAGATGCCACAAACCAATTAGAAACATACCCAATTGAAGGTGACAAGAAAGGAACCAATGGTGACTGAGTGTGATCAAGATCCAAAGACAATGATGTCTCCTCAAATTAGGATATAGGAAGAGACAAAAAGTAGCCCCCCTTCAATGTAGAAGGTACATTAATGGTAGATACTCTAGGATAAATGTAGAAAATGCACCATGAAAATTGAATGATGTTATTCCCTTTAGGAAGAAACAATGCCATAGGTGTATCAATGAAGCCTCCCCAATTTGTAGGAAGAACCCTCAAAATGCATAATGTCTTAGGAAACTGAATAGGAGTCTCCAACACATAGGTATGGTCAACTTGTATCATGCAATGTGACATATAAAGTGAAGAAAGAGATCCATGAAGGCCAATCTCCAAACACTCAAATGTCTTCTTTGAAGATAAAGAGACCTCCTCCAAATTCTATATCAAAGGATCCACAATCATGTCAAACTTGAAAGAAGGATCAAGTGGAGAATGAAGATAAACATCAACATGCTTCCTTGCAACAACTGAAGAAGGATCATCCTCATTAAATAAAATATGAATGTCATCAATAGTGTCTCCCAAATCAAAAATGTAGGACTCCACAAACAAACCTATAATGTCTGTCAAGAAGTCATCCCATGGAACTGTATTTGGAAGACAAGGAATATCCTATTGCACTGAATCACAAGCATCCATGGTTGTAGGAATACAAATATCATTAGGAGAAATAGTATAAGTGATCTCAATTGGAGAAGTAGAAGCTTTATGTTGAGCCTTTAAATCATCATAGCACTCAAGTAATACAAGACGTTCAATCTCCCATAAGGTATGTTCATCATAGGGAATGCTATCTACATCATCAAGTGGAATGAGACAATATGCAGTTGGGTCTTCTTGGAATGGAGAAACATGTGGTTCTCCAAGATTCTCCCAAATAATTGTCCACCATGTAGGGTAAGTGCACCAAGGTGGTATGCAAAAAGGGGGGTATAAGTGGCCACTTTTTTTAAAATCAAGTAAACTTGAACTTCGAAGATAAACTTGAGGGTCATGCACCCAAAACTAGGAGTTGTACATAAAATAAGAATTGTAGCACTCTGAATCTAGTTTCTAAAAAACTTATTTTATAAAAAAATGGATAAGATTAAGAGGGTCAAATATGCCGCACACAAAAATCTATTCCTGATTTTTACAGAAAAATATAACATAGTTGTTTATGTGTGCTTCCCAAAAGATATAGTTAGATTTAGTATTTTGTAAAACCCTTTGGTAGAATGATAGGTAAGAGTGAGATCAATAAGTTGTGTATTTTTTTGTATGATTTTTTGAATTGACTGCATTATGAAAATCTGGTAGTTTTTTGTGCACTGGCATAACTTCCATCAAAATAATAAAAAATGCAATTTTTTTATATAAAAAAAGTGTATAGAATCAAGTATAGAATAGTAATATGTAATTTGTTTTGAATTTGGTCAAGTAGATCAAAATTTATTAAGAAAATGGTAGACATATTTCTATGAGGACTGTCAAGACATTGGTAAAGAAAATTAAATTTTACTATGCTAATGTTTTCCAAAAATAGAACAATTTATATGGTTAGAAATCTGAGAAGATGTGTGAGATTATGGTGGTAATTTTAGAGATACCCACATGATCATTTGTAAACCTTATAATGAGGAAGTTGATAAATCATCTTACAAGATGAAAAAATGTGTAAAGGGACAAGAATGGAGGGAAAATGGGCATGCAAACCTTAGGCTAATTTTACAACCCTCTTACCAAGCCATAATAGGTACAAGTTCCTATGTGCTAAGTAACTCATACGGGTTTTGTAAAACAAAAAGTATCATTTTTACTTCTACAAAACCTATATGAGTTATGAAGAAATAAAAACATATGCTTATAAACTTAGCATATGCTACACATATGTATATACTTATATATATATATATATATGTGTGTGTGTGTGTGTGTGTGTGTGTGTGTCTATCTCTCTATCTCTCTGTCTCTCTCTGTCTCTCTCTATCTGTCTCTATCTATCTCTGTCTCTCTCTCCTCTATCTTTCCTAGACATAACCCATGTGTTGTTTATCTAGAACAAAATTCTTGCATAAGTTTTAGTTCTATAGAACTCACACACATTATGAGGAAATATGAACCTTAACCTTTTTAGCTTAATGGAACACATACTTTTTCCATTGAGCTAAATATATTATTCTCAATGGCCAAAAAAATAGCATTGCAACTTCTTTTAAGGGCCCACTACTATTTTTCATATCTTTTTGCCATAGTATCACACATTTTTTTATGTTTTTATCACATTTGATTTGAAATGATTGATTTCTCTTGTTTTTTGGATTGTTCTTGAAGTTATTTTAGTGTTATTAATTTATATTATAACAAAATGATGATAATTTGTAGTTTTTTTGTTAAGGTTTTAAAAAAACTTATAGTTCATAACCTGTGTGGGTTATGAAGAACTTTTTTTAGTTCTTCATAATCCATGTGGGTTATGAAGAACTTTTTTTAGCTCTTCATAACCCGTACGAGTTATGAAGAACTATAAGTTTTTTTAATTGTTTTTTTAAGCTTGGCATGGTTCGGTTTTCCCAAGCCTAAATGTTTTGAATTTTAAATAACTTGCATGAGTTTTGTAAAATTTTGAGTTTTTTTTTTTCATGTGGCCACTTTTTTGACCAACAAATTGGTGCACTTACCCTATGCATAGGCACTTAATACCTTATAGCTTGAATTTAACTTCAGGGAAATAAAACGTAATGATACTATAAGCAATCAATCACTTGATAACTAAATTCCTTTCACACCAAGATAATTTTTTCAACTCAAACTTTGGCTTAGGAAAAAAGTCCATAAAGATGAGGCAAAATCTTTAGCCAGCTACAATATGTAATGATGCGTTTTTCCCATTACTCATAATTATCCTCAGTAAAATGTACAACTGTAGGATGGATTGTATATTTCATGATTTTATCCATGATGCACTTCTGACATGAAAAAATTAGATCAAAATATCATTGCACCCCACAAAATATAATAAATCAAAGAACCCCCCCAAAATAGATGGTTTTGAGACTTTATATGTAGTATGTGTACAATTGCCACTTGCCAAAATGGACCAAAGTGGAATTCTAATTTTGATGATTACAACAAAAATTATGAAGCTATAAAAGACTCAAACAATTAGGAAACAAGATCACTCAAGGATCCAATTTGTTAAAAGTGCCAAAATAGACCAAATGGTGAACGCGATAGGTATACTCTCAATAGCTACAATCTAATAGAATTTCTAGAAAGTAGACAAAAAATATGTACTTTCAAAAAAATGACGCCTTAAAATTTTTCTTTATGAGCCCAAACAAAGCCTTTGAAGTTGCAAAATCAAGGATTGAATAGGTATAGTCGCCACAAACTGCAATTTCTGAAAAATATGTCCACCAAAATCATAAACTAACTGCACCACTGAAAAATTTAGGAGATTCTACCCAAAATAAAAAGAAATTGCTCGAAAAAAGGACTTTGTATGTGTAGACACCTAAAAATGGTCAGGCTAATTCAAGTGAGCAATCAAACCAAAATCAAAGAATAAGTGAAATCAAAGCCAAAAAGGATGAACTAAATCAAATAAATCATTTAATTATGCAATTAATCTAATTAATTGTATAGTTGAATTAAATCAAATCCAACCCATTCAAGGGGTACACATGGCTAAAGAAATTAAATAAATCAATTAATTAATTCCTAAAATTCCTCACCTACCACATGGGAGGGAATTAACTCAACCAATAGGAATTGAGAATTGAGCTCACATGGATCAAAATCAAATTAAATATCAATCACTCACTTGGAGTATGCATCTTGACCACTCATTTTGTCTCATTGTCCCAAGATTTGAGGACAAAATATTTAAATTGTCTCAACATTTGAAACCATAAACTTAACCCAAACTTGATCATGATTAAACTTACTCCACCCCTTAAGCTTGAAGAAATCTATAAATAGAAGGAAAAAGAAAGGAGAAAAGGATTCCATAAGCATTTTAGAATTGCATCCTTATTATAGTGAATTTGATTTGAAAGATTAATTTACCTTGTTTTGAGCAAAAATAGGCATATATTTCATCTTTCAAGCATTAATTCACATTTTAGAGTTGTCTCTAATGGATTCTTGCTAAGAACATTTCATTAGAGACTTTAATTAGAGAGCCATATGATGCTTATTGTCTTTATTTTCATTCAATAGCTTTTAAATTGTTTTATTTTTAATAATTGAAGTGATATATTGACAAACTAATCCTATGAAGGTATTTATGATATACAAAATGGTGCCCACTGTGGGGCATCTTGCCTCTATTAACTAAATTTCATGTGTATTTTCTAAATTTGCATGAATTTATATTTTAAATCTTTGTCTGATAGGTGAAATAGTGGGTACAAGGCCTAAAATAGCACATATCAAGAAAATTATGACACATTTACACAACCAAATGACACGTACATGATGAAGTTTGATGCCTTTACATAGGCTATCAACGCGTAACAAATCCTTCTATCTTATATCCAACTTTCTTTCAATGTGTACACCCTGACTTTGTAGCGCATACACGCTCTGTATCAGCCCTTACAATATTTTTTAAGTTTTAAATGCCGCTTTCCAGGAATTATTTGTTAGCATTTATCTGATTTAGTAGCGTGTATAATTGGTTAAATAATGCTTTTGATTCATTCTGTAGCGTTTACACTATTTAGAATAACGCTTAGAATTATTTATGTAGCGCGTACTACTGGTTTTATGAAAAATTAAATTCTGTCATAAAATGATGAATTCTCTATGTTTTGCAGATGGAAGAGCATAAAAAGGTTCGAAAACTAGAGACCAGGGTTAACAGAGAGGACAAGAAAATAAATAGAAGGTTGAAAAAGGAGAAGATACTTCATCTCAACAATTTCTTGGAGGATTCAAAGCATGAAGGTGAAGCATATGAGAGGTACTTGCAAATAGTTCAATCTTACAAATCCAAATTTGTTTCTCTTAATTGGATTTTTGTTCCTTGAGATTTGTCAATTTTAATCATTTTTAAGAAATGAGTAAAAGCTTGATTTTCTTGGATTTCTTCACCCTTGCTTGGAATTTGTCTTGGACTAACAATCTTAAGAAGAGGATGCTAAGGAGATGGAACAATCGCCACTGGGTGAGTATCAAAATGCATTAATAAAATAAAAAATGCCCCTAGCCTTTGCTAGCTTCAAACAAGGTATGCCTAAAATCTCATGCATTTGATTAAATTATGGCAAGTTGATTTGAATCTAGCATTATTAGAAAACCTATTATTGTTTGTTAGATTTGATAGTAGGCCTATGCTCTTCACTTCTTTTAGTGAAGAAAAATTCAAAACCTATCAAATATTTCAATTAAAATAGAGGTCAAAGGAATGAACAATCATTAAATTAAGCCTATTGTTTGTGGAAAATAGTATTAGGTGATTATGCTCTTCACCTTTTAGGTGAATTACAAAGCTAGAAGTACTCAATTCCCATTATATTAAAAGAGGATTGGAAATTGAACAATGTTTATCATGTTTGGAAGTGGAAAGTAGTAGGGATATGCTACTCACCTTTGGTAAATAAAATTACCAAACCCACTCTTTCATTTCATTTCATTTTCTTTCATGAACATGTTAGAGATTTAGTGGGCTTGCCTCCTGAGAACATGCCTTAATGAGACCAGTGAGAGGGAAAACTCAAAGTGGGATACAATTTCTTTTTCCGCAATAATCTGATGCACTATAAAATAAAATGCATTCATCCTTAATGGGGTGAGTGACAAAGGAAGATCAAGAATCAAACCTCCTCGAGTAGTCCTTCAAGATTGCGCAAAACTCCAACATACCGGTGGTGGAAGGCCCCTATAATGGGGGATGAAACTTGATTTTACTTTGAATGGAATCCATACTAGCTCCTTGGTAATTAGAAATCCTACCTCATTAGAGACATGTTTAAAAGCTAAAATTGACTATAGGTAGATTCCTTGAAGTGATTTCTTGTGGAAGACCCATGAAAAAGTTCTCACATATTCAAACATTTTGTGTTTAGAGGTCAATTAAAAGACAGGTGTTCTTGTGATTTCTGCATTTGAAAATACATGTTACAAGGAAGAAGCATCCATTACAAATCAATTAATATTTTAAAAATATTCCTAAAGAACAATCACCAAGAGAGAGGAATTTCACTTGACTGGACCCTTGTTAATGCTGATTTTTACTAGATCCCATCAATTGAAAATATCTCTTCAAGAAGACAACACTTGTATTAGTCAAGAGGTTCCATATGAAGACTTCATATTCCAAACCCCATTTGAAGAACAACAAGAACAAGAAGAGAGAATTCCTAACCTATTTGAAGAAAGAGTTGATCCTATGAAAGGAAATAATGATTTGTATGAGTTTACTCAAGGGAGAAACCATGAAAATTGAGATGAGAACCAAAAAAGAAACCGAGGACACAAAGAAACAATCAAAGAAAGGTCTAATAGGGTATCCCAAGATCTTGTATTCCTTGAAGTCATGGAAAAACGTTTAGAAATGGATAAAGACAAATATTTTCTCAATTTAGCTCAATCAGGAGTTAAACTTTCTCATGAATACGATACATCAACCTTAAAGAAGGATGATGAAGAAAATAAGCCATTAGGAGTCATGAAAAAACACATCAAGTTGTTCCAAGCCCAAATTGATAGCATGAAAAATGTGTTTGAGCCAAAACCATTTTCAATCGAAGCCTTATGTCCTTTTCCTTTTGATAGAAATTTGGTTATGGTGCCTTTCCCTTCCAATGTGGTCTTTCCAAGATATGAAAAGTACATGGGTAAATCCAACCTACAAGACCACTTGAGAGATTTTGTGCTTTAATAATTGTGTTCATGCATGATACAACTTACCTAATGAGATTATTCCCAAGAATCCTTGGAGTGGTTTTTGAAATTTACCTCAGGAATAAAAACTTTCAAAGAATTGGCCTCCAATTTTGTGACTCATTACTCTTATAGCATTGAGCACAAAATCACCATGCTAAATCTATGTGATACTAAGCATAAAGATGATGAACCTTTTCTATGCTTCCTCTAAAGATGGAGAATGGTTTTTGCAAGATATCCAAGAAGCATACTTGAAAAGGAGAAAATGGAGATTTTCATGAGCAACTTGAGCATGGAGATGAACTATCGATTACAACTTCAATGTCCCCCAACATTTGAAAAGATCATCGAAAATGAGATTAAGATTGAAGAGGTGTTAGTGAAGAAAGGAGAAATAAAACTTTTTAAGGAAAATAAAGGTTATCCTAACACCAATAATAATTTTATAATAATAATAATAATAGGGCTGCTAAAAAAAAAAATGATAAATCAAGATTTTGGTTGAGAAACACTAACAAAAATCATGTAAATGATGGGGTTGTGGAAGCCAACAACCTTAAAGCCACCCCTTTTAATTTATCAAGTGGGTCCAATCAAATGAGTAATGTTAATCAAACACCTAAGACCCCTTTCAATAATAATAATAATAACTCTTTCAATAACCAAGGTCTGAATAAACCAAGGCCTTTGTTCAATACAACCCAAAGGAGAAAGTTCACATTCTTGGGAAAAGCTTTGTAAAATTCCTTAAGGACCCTTGTTGCCAACAAAATCATCATCTTACCAAAATAAAGACCATACAAACCCCAAGTTAAACCATCTTGGTGGAATGACACCCATCATTGTGAGTACCATTGAAATAAAGGGCATAAGACCAACAAATGTATGAAACTCAAATACTTGGTCCAAGATCTGATAGATGATGGCACGATCAAGGTTGAGGGTCCTCAAAACAATGAAGATCATATGACATTTAAGACTCCTTTCTTGAATCATGAGAAAGGTGAAACCTTAAATTCAAATCAAAACAACAAAAGAGGGAACAAAAAAGTTAATTTTGACCACACGTATGACAACACTATAAATTCTTTAACGGGGTATGAAAATACCATCAATGTCATAGTGGTGAAATAAAAGAAACAAGAAGAAACCTCTAATGTTGTGACTAGGGGGAAAGCATCCAAGATCACCTTGCAAGGGGTTACCCCTAAAACTTTTCTACCAAGTCAAAAATCCACATCATCAAAGCAATACAACTTTGTGGATCAACTTAAAAGAACTCCTACACAAATTTCAATCTTGGAGTTGTTAAAACTTTCACCCATCCACAAGGAAATCTTGGAGAAGGCTCTCGTTGAAACCAATGTTCCACTTAATATGGATGTTGATAAATTTCAGAATATGGTAGGACACCTTATTGCACCTCATTGTCTATCTTTTTTCAAGCAAGACGATATGTCATTGAACCATCCCCAAAATATCTCATTACATATTTAATTTTTGATACATAAACATCATGTCAAAAGGGTCCTCATTGATGGAGGAGCTGGTTTAAACATTTGCACCTTGAATCTTGTCAAAGCCCTAGGGTATTCCAAAAAAGCTATTGACCATAAAAGAAAGATAAATATAAAGGATTATGATGATGAAGAAAGGTCCTCCAAAGGGATAATAGTTCTTTCTATCCAAGTTGGTCGTATTCAAAAGGAAACTATTTTCCAAGTTCTTAATTTGAAATTGACTTATAACATTTTGTTGGGAAGACCATGGATACATGAGATACAAGTGGTACCCTCAACATAACATCAATGCTTGAAGTTTCCATACATGGGTCAAGAAATTATGGTGAGTGGAGATTTAAATCCATTTCAATATTGTAATAACATCAAGCCCATAAATGACTCATTGGTTCCTCACAATACCAAATGCACTACATCAAGACAAATAAGTCAAGGTCAAAGTTCAAATGACATTTCCGTAGAAAAAGGAAAAGGAAAGATGGAGGAAGAAGACACTCTTGTTAGAGAAAATTAAAATCCCACTAACTTAATGATGCAGGAGCATCCTGGGTGTAAGAGCAATCTTGCATCACCAAAAAATATTTCTGGTTTCTTTTCAATAAGGGCTATCTTGTGTAGAGTTGCTATTTATGGAAACTTGCTATTTTTAGTAAGTTGGTCATATGATCTCGGAATGTTTTGATTTTACATGTGGAGGTTCATCTCAGTCATATCAGCCTGCCAGTAAAGTTTCATGGCTAGATCAAGTCTAGTTTTGAAGATATTGAAGATTTTCAGTATTGGCAATAGGGTACAAAAACTTTGAACTCAATTTTGAAGGCTTTAGAGGCCCCAAATGAGGTTGAATTTTTAGCAGAATGAAGCTTTCTTGATTCAAGTGTTGTAGAGCTCCTCATGCCCTTTCCGAAATGGGGCTATAATAGTCAATTGGGTCAACGGGTGATGACTTACAGTCCCTGGAAGTTGGATCACCTGAAATGGAAAAAATGATTTTCCTTCAAAATTTTTGTTTGGGTTTCAAAAGTTATTTTGAGCCGACTCTTATGTAATAAATTGTAAAATAAAATAATTCTAAGTTTGGTCAGCCTTATTGGCTAAAATTTTAGAACCTTCCCAGGCAGTGGAAAATTGCCTATAGAAGGAAGGCTGTAGTGTTGTCTTAGGCAGTTCAGGACAGTTCTGGGTAGATCTGGGTATTGATTCGAGGCTTTGTCCTGCAAAATATTGTAAGGGAATGCCCATGTGGCTTTGCATATTGTAATTCTGAAAGTTTGTAATTCCACATTTGTGGAGATAATAAGAAGCCAATTTTCCATTCTTGCATATTGTTGTTATTTCTCTGTTTCTGTTATGTGTTTGTGGTATTAAGGGGAGCACCCTTCATCAAGTGGTATTAGAGTAGGAGTTTCTGAGTGTGTAAACAAATCGCTGATTGTGAGGTAGTTTGCACTAGGACCATGGGTTAGGGTTTCTGTGTAAATAGATTGCTGACTGTGAGGTAGTTTGCACCAGGATCGTGGTTAGGGTTTTAGCACGCATTGTGAAAATGCCTCCATGAAGGGAATGTGGCAGAAGAGCTGGTGTTGTAACACATGAGGTTAGAGTGCTCCAGAGACAAGTGTGAGCATTGCAATAGGAGATTCGTAGAGGAATGAATTTTAATGTCAGAGACGAAAGCGAGGATGAAGTCGAAGAAGAAGATCAAGAAGGAGAAGTCAAAGTTGTAAACCAAGAGGAAGAAAGACTTTTTCGGGCCATTTCCAAGATTAGAAAAAGACCTAAGATTGAGGTTGCTGCATTTTTTAGAAATCTTAACCCAGAGGAGTTGATCGACTGAATCAATGAATGTGAAGAATATTTTAAGTATGAAGATATTGAGGATCCTGATAGGGTCAAATTCGTGAAGGCCAAACTGAAAGGTCATGCGAAGATCTGGTGGTAAGAGATTTGATTGGAGTGAAATAGAAGAGGGAAAGATAAAATCACAAGAAGGGATCAGATGGTGGATAAATTGAAGTGACAGTTCATCCCTGTTGATTATGAGCTTGACCTACTGAAGAAAATGCAAATTTTGAAGCAAGCGGGATGATTTGTTCAGGAGTATATAGAGGAGTTCTATTGAATCCTCATCAAAATAGGCCATGCAAAAGATGATAAGGAGAAAGTTTCCCATTACCTTAATGGGTTGAGGCCAAGCATTCAGGAGGAGCTGAATCTGGTTCGAATGAATAGTATTGAAGAGGCATACTAGTTTTCCCTAAAAGTAGAGGAAAAGCTGAACAAGAAGTTTGAGAACAGACAAAATGGAAGAGGTCGTGGTGGACAATCTAGTGGATAGTCATATGGAGGCCAAAATGAAGATTCGAAAAAGAATGATGAGGCTAGTAGTAGTCAAAATTGGAGAGGAAACAAATCCAATCATTTCCAAGATCAGAACAATAGAGATCAGAGAGGAAGAGGAAGAGGACAAGGTTCAGGAAGAGGAGGTTTCTATGGAACATGTTTTCACTGTGGAGAAGAAGGGCATAGGGCATTTGAATGTCCTCAACACCAAGGAAGGATGGATAGGAGGAATGAAGGCCAGGCCAGAGTGACACTTGTAGATGAAGATGCCATATCCTCAAATTCTGAAGATGCTAAAAGAGGAGAAATGTTGATTAACAGAAGAGTCCTACTGAGTGGGGAGAATGAACTTGAACAAAGGAGGAGCCTATTTTGCACTAGATGCAAGTGTGAGGGTAAATGTTATGATGTGATTATTGATAGTGGAAGCACTGATAATTTTGTGTCAGAAGAGACAGTGACAAAGTTGAAGCTCAAGAGACAGAAACACCCACATCCATATCGGATTGCCTAGGTGTAGGACGACCACAAGGTCATGGTCAGTGAACAGTGCCTAGTAAAGTTCAAGATTGGCGGGTGTTTACACCTAAAAATGGTCACCTAGACTATTAGCCCCTTTTGCTAAATTATCAATTGCTTATTATTGATCAAATCCTAGTTCTGTCATTTATTTGATTATTTTCTATGGGCTAACCATTTTATCCTAATTTTTTATTTATTAAAAGGAATATTTCCTCCCCTTTTAATAAATAAAAAGCCCCCCCTTTTCCTCTTATCCTAAGTTGCACAAATAAAGCATTATTCTTATTTTATAAAAAAGAGAAAAGCACTTTTTTTCTCATATAGACACAAAAGTCAACTCTTATTTTCCCATTGGAGGATATTTGTGCACATGGATTGCTCCTCTTTCAAGCCCATTTTTGAGAAATTTTTGCAAATGGTATCGAAAATCAAAGTGTGATATATTGTTGGAAAGGTCTTTTCGTGCCTAATCCAACCATGATAATTTCATTTTCAGATTTTGTCATTTGATCAGTTATTTTTTGCAGATTATTTGATTTTTCATGTGCTAACCATTGTTAGATTTTTTATTTTGCTAACCTTGTGGGCCTAACAAGTTGTGGTTGTAGGTGCACTTGCTTGAGATATTTTGCCAAAAGAATGCATGTCAAAGAGGGCTACTAATGGTTTTTGCAGGGCTGCCCTAAGCATAAAAACTAAATCAAGTGCTTGTTTAATTGCTTACTTTATTAAGTGCGGCATATACTAGTTGTTTCATTTCATAGGCACTTAATACCTTGTTGTAGGAATTTTGAGGTGGTAGGAGAGTATGCTCTTCACCCTTGTGGTGAAACAGAAATCTTGACCCATCTTGGGATTTTGAAAGCAAGGGGGTAACTAAATCTTTGCTTGGTGTGTTTGGGTGAAGTTTTTGAGATAGGGGAGTATGCTCTTCACCCTTGTGGTGAACCAAAAACCTTGAACCTCAAAAATTGATCCACTTTTTGTTTAGATTTAGAATCCTTTAGCAGGCCTGCTCTTGAGCAATCAAGAGGAACGACCCAAGTGGGGACAAGCCTTTTGCTGGCTATTCCAACTCACTATAATCTCAAGGCTATCAAGGACACAAAACCTTGGTAGACATAACACTTATCTTCGCTTGATGTGAGTAGCTCATGGGATTGCGACCATGGGGAAAGCATTGAGCAAGAATGCTTAAGGTACTCTTGAGGCCGCGAGTTCCTAGTCCTTTATGAGGAGCAAGAGGGGTGTTATGAATGAAAGCCCTTACTATGAACCATTAGTTAGAGGCCACCTTATTTTAGTCACTTAGCTTCTTGGTGCAAGGATTGATCCAAGTGGACTTACCTGGATCACCCCAAGACACTCACCATATGTGTTCCTTTGGTTGTATTTTTGACACTTCCATGACAATGCCAATATCTCTTGTGGGCAACCACTTGGTGTGAGGCAAGGGAGCATCAAGTTGTGGGCCACGTTGCTAAGTAATGAGCCTTGTCCTTCTAGGTAGTAATTGCTTGAATTGTCTTCGATTGTGCTATACCAATGTAAATGTTCTCAACATTCAAACAAAATGGTAGCACTCATAGAATTTTTCTATTTTGATATCACAAGTGCTTGTCTTGGCAAGGTTGCTTTTGCCCTTGTTTCAAGTGTTCTATGACATGTTTGATCCTATACTGTTTGAAAACCTATCATTTATCTGTTGTTACTGCTTGTCAAACTGAGAAATTGCACTATCCAACCTTCAAACTTGATCAAAATGCTTCAAAACTGAGATTTTTATGTTCACTGGTCAAAGAATCACCCAAATCTGCAACAGTATTGCGTGCCTTACTGAGAAATATCGCACGATAGATCACGCCTGCTGTCTATCGCTTGCTTTGCCTGAAGTTTGTCACTCTGGTATATTAAGCTCTGTCACCTAGTATAAGGTGAAGTATTGCCTGATTGAGAAGTATCGCCCTGTTTGCCTAAGAACTATCGCCTGGGTCATTTCTAGTGTCCTGTCATTACTGCAATCCGGAGTTGCTAAACTTGCATTTTAACCTATCATAGAATGTCTTTTTCTATTCTTACCTGAAGCTGGCTTGTTATCTACATGCTTAGATTTGTTCTAAACTGAAACAAATGAGCTAAAACTATTGGATTTGAGTTTAATGAATGCTACTCTTGATCACTTATCGCATCACGATTACCTCTCTAGCTACTTGCTTATTGAGCTTCTTGCTCGCTGCTCGGCTTTAGTCAATTGATTGCTGTAAGCGCTTGAGCACTTTTGACGAGCCATCTCTCTCTATTGTTCTACTTTGACAAGTGATCTTTATTAGCTTTTCTTATCTCATATCTAAGAAACTTTGTCTCATTCTATTAGTCAACCAACATCTCTTTTCATGCCGGTTACAACTTGGTCTCAATTTGAACAGGAGAGTCATCCTCCGTTCAATTATACACAGTTACCTTCTCCAACTAGATGCTCACGAGTGCCCATTAGCAACAATAGTTCTATTTCTAACCAATCTGAGGATTCTAAGGCTACCCCGTGGTACAAAGGAGGTTTCCTCTTTTCCGCATTCAAGACCCCCAAAAACATGGACAGTGTCTCACTTACTTTGACTGAACAAGAAAAATTTCAATGCTTGCAAGAACATTTTGAGCATAAAGATAACCAAGAACGCTTAGACAAAGAACACAATCAACAAAGGATGGATGCTGCTAGGTGCATGGCTTATAGAGGGACATTTCATGAGCAACCTGAGACTAGTAATCATGAGCATAGATCTCTTTTTATCAATGGCAATAATGGCAACAACATGCCACCAAGATCTCCTCCAAGACCCACTTTTGGTATGCCTTCTTCACCTCCTAGGCCTCCTCCCTCTCAACATGAGGTAGAGGCTGATGATGAGATTTTTAGTGAGGATCTTATGAGATTTGAACAAGATGTGGTCTCCCAATGAATGATGCATAAGCTTTTAGAGCGTAATAGCGATCAATATTTTCAATATATGACTTCTAGAGGATACAAGCTTCCTCCTGGCTATGATGTCAGACAAATTGTCCAACAAAGAGTACCAACTAAATTGGAAGTCCTTCAAGAAGAACTGCGTCAGACAAATCAACACCTTACCCAAATGGCAATAGAAAGAGAGCCTCCAAAGGTCTCTTTTATAGAATCAATTTGTGCTCTTCCTTTTGATAGGAGTCTATACATGGTCCTGTTTCCTAGGGATATTGAGGTTCCCAAATACGACAAGTATGATGGAAATGGTGATCCCCATGACCATGTGCATCACTTTTACACTCTTAGTATGGACTTCCTTCATGAAGACACATTTCTTCTACGACTGTTCCCTAGAAGTTTAAGAGGCCAAGCTTTGGAATGGTTTGCGAAATTGACACCACCGCTTAAGACTTTTGATGAGTTGGCTCAGCAATTTACCCAGCATTATTCTTACAACATTCAACAACCTGTCACCATGATAAATCTCGGTAATCTAAGACAACATCAAGGTGAGCCATTTGCAACTTACTTACAATGTTGGAGGTCATTGTATTCTAGGTATCCTCATCTATTACCTGAAAGAGAAAAGATTGACATTTTTGTCAACACTCTTGTGCCTGAGCTATTTTATGATCTAAGGAAGCAACTGTTCTCCTCCTTCCATGACATGGTTGAAAGTGCATATCAAATTGAGGATGTAGCTATAAGAAAAGGGGATATTGTTATTAATAAAGATGCTAAAGGCAATGGCAAAGACAAGAACAAACCTTGGAATAAAAATAAGTATGTTGTTAATGATGGGGTTGTTGACGCTCCTAAAGCTAAAGAGCCTGCTTTCAATCTCTCCAATGCTATCTATAGAACAAAATGACAAGAAGTTGCCAATGCTCATAGTGCTCCTAAACCTCAATATGCAAATAAGCCTAAGAAGTCATTTCGAAAGCGAGTCTATACCAAGTTGGTAGAACCTTACGATGTGATCCTTAAGACTTTGGTTGACAATGGATATCTTATGCTTCCTGATAAACCTAGTAACTAGGATCCGCTAAATAAGCCTGATTGGTGGTGAGAGGATCATTATTGTCATTATCACAGAAATAAGGGACATCCGACAAATAATTGTTTTAAGCTTAAGGATGATATTCAGGATCTTATTGAGAACGGCACAATCTCCACTGATGGCTTAACTAAAAATTTTGATCACACAGCTTTCAAAGATCCTCTACCTAAGCATGATAAGGGGGAAACCTCTCAAGCACATAAGAAGAATAATGATGCTAAGATCAATTACACGTATCCTTCTAATATTCCTGTGATCAACATGGTAGAGCATGTTGAGAGTGTTTTAATGATGATGTCTCAAGAGGATAATAAAGCCAATCATGGTAAGCCAAAGTTGGTCTTGCAAACACGTGGTAGTTCATCTTCCCAAAGTGAGACACTAAATGTTGTTACTAGGGGGCAAGCCAAGATTGTCCTTAAAACTGCGCAAGATCCCAAGCAAGCTTTGCATTCCAAACAAGCGGCTCCTTCAGCCACCCCTAGCTATGATCTTGTCCAACATTTGCAAAAGACACTAGCATAGATATCTATCCTTGAGTTACTTTGGTTATCCCCTTCGCATAGAGATATTCTTGATGAGGCTCTACATACAACACGTGTTCCCAATGACATTGATCCAGATCAATTTCAGGCTATGGTCAACCACATTTCATCTCCACTATCTCTCTCCTTTTCTGCAGAAGATGACATATCTATTGCTCACCCGCATAATCTAGCTTTACACATTGAAGTTCTAGTCTACAATACCGGAGTTCGCCGAGTCTTGATAGACAATGGTGCAGGGTTAAATATTGTTTCTTTCAATGTCATACAATAGTTGGGTTTGTCAGAATTCACTGTGTATTCCAAGAAGAAGATTACTATAAAAGCTTATGATGAAGTGGAAAGATCTTCCAAAGGTCTTGTCACGCTGCCTATCCGAGTAGGCCCTGTCACAAAAGATATTAACTTCCAAGTATTGGACATTCCACTCGCATATAAAATTCTTTTGGGGTGTCCTTGGATCCATGAAATGCAGGCTGTTCCTTCCACCTATCATCAGTGCATCAAATTTCCATACAATGGCACTGAAGTTGTGATTCCTGGAGACCATACTATTGCTATTAATGCTCTTGCTACTGCTGAAAAATTTGTTCCTCACAATGAACCTACTATTGATCCTTGTACGTCTCTAGTTGTTGCTGAGAAATCACTTAAGATGATGAGCCTTGGTATGGGTGAATATACACTGGATTCCTTTACTTCTATACCTATTTCTCCTAGGTCATATGGGAAACCTTCTGATAACATGAAGCCTTCCACTTCTGCTATGGTGATCTTTGATACTTTCATTCCTTCATCTGTTCCTTTAGAAGTAGAAAGAGAAGAACAAGTTGTTCAAGAGTGGATCTATAGAGAGAATTCTAGAAATACTCCCATACTCAGTAATTTAGACACAGATACAGATGAGTCACCACTACACACTATGGCTCACATGGGAGATGATCTTCCTTCTACTTCACTTCTTTGGGGAGAAAAATGTATACCTACTAATGATATGGCTAAGGCCTCTATGTCTAGAACCTATGTGCCTAAAGAATCATTGCACTATGATAGACAACGTCGCAACATTGCATGACTGCTACAAAGAGGTGATCTATCACATAATGACATGTGTATCTCTACTTCTTAGCATCTTAAGCCTTTTCCAAAAGATTCTTCCATGATAGATATGGATGTTGATGTAGTTCATACCTCTGGTAACCATCCTGATGTAGTCAATGAGTCTCGCAAAGGGTTTGATGGGTTTGTTCCCTGTATTGCCTTAGTAGACTATGTTGGTCCTTCTATGACAAATCTAGATCTAGCTACTTTTGGAGCTTACCCTATAGGATCAACTTCTCTTGTCACCAGAGATGACACCTCTCACATAAATGTTGTTGAACCAATCACTTCATTTCATCTTGCATCAACACCTGTTACTTCTTCCACCAGCGAACTAGCAACAAAAAAGATTGAATCAGCAATCAAGTATCACAGTCATTACATCAAAAGAAAAGAGCAATGGTTGGATGGAGAAAACCACATTGTGGCAGTATCTAAACCTAAGAAAAGTAAAAATAAAAATCTGCTCAAAAATAATGATTCTCAAATAAAAGATGACAAGCTGATGCTCTACAAAAAAATGGTGCACTACTTCAAGCATGATCTCATATTTGTTACACTTCAGCCCATTTCTAGAGCTGAGAAAAAAGTTGCTAATGCCTTGGTTACTTCGACATCCATCTTACAAATGAAAAGGCATAAATCTTGCTTCAAGTTCTTGGTGGATGAATTGCGCTATCCCACTCACAAATCTTACAATCCTACCATCTTTTCATATCTTCCACCTCATATTCCTCCTGGAAATCCACCACGCCATTCTTTCCGCCATCCCTTACACTTTGCCTGTCTCTGGTGACTTGTATAGGAAGGGTCTAGATGGAACTCTCCTTAAGTGTCTAGAAATAGAGGAGTCAGAAAAAGTGCTAGCTGAAATCCACGATGGCATATGTGGATCACATTCTAACAATCCTCCGCTAGCTCAGACATTTCTTAGGGCTGGTTATTATTGGTCAAACTAGTTGAGACCTCCTATCATCATAGCTACAGTATTTGGGCCTGTGGCCTATCAGTTCTCTACATCAAAGGAAGCAGATTCTTGATGCCTGTTTTTGTCTAGGGCATTCTTTGTACATACTTGCCTTGGTGAAAACTTGGAAACAGGCGCCTTGGTAGCAAAAATTAAAAAAAAAATTATAAAAAGTCTTGAAAAAATTGTAATAAATCTATCAAGTGGTGAAAACCTGGAAACAAGTGCTACTTGAGACCCTTGCACCTATGTCTATCAGTCTTGTGTGGCACTCATTCTCTCCACTTCTCTCTTTGCCTCTCCTAGCCTCGAATTGACTCTTGTCTTAGTCTAGGGGGCATACATTGTTTTAAGCTTATATTGGGTCTCTTTGTGCATCTGGGTTTCTTAGGCACCTCGCAAATGGTGTTTTTCAACACCACCCCAACTGTGTTTTTCAACACTACCCTAGCGTTGAGTGTTTCTTAACACTTATCAGATGTCCTACCTGCAGTTTAGTATGATGCTATATTTCTCACTGGTAGATGCGATACTCAAAGTCTGACTCTATGACCTACACACACGCACTTGACTTGCTGAGATTTGTTTGACTTTATTTCTTTGCATGCTATCTATGATGATTTCTTTGTTGAGTGTTCTCCCCCTATGATCATTTTCAATGATGCATAGCTAGAAGACTGAGGGAATGAGAACATGTTTTATTGCTTTTTCTGCTTGTGGATATATTTTTTTGGTCCTACTTGTCATTAAGCATTTATGCTTGTTCCACTTGACATTGGGAGCTACAAGGTATTATCCTTGACTATTCTGCAAGTGCATGCTTATAGTCATCTTGAATTTCTTGTGTCTTGATGCGAGCATAATCTTGCTATATCAAGCTTAGGTAATCTCACTACACTAGTCATCTTGACCTACATGTCTTTGATGCCTAGATGGGATTTCCACATTTCTATATGATATAGATCATATTTAGATCCACATAGTTATGCTAGTGTGTATTGTATGATCTTGTGACGCTACCAATAATGCTTGATGATGATAATTAGATGTCTATTGGCTTCGTAACCTTGCAAATAAACCACTTTTCATGTAGCTTGCATTCTTAGGTTCATGTTAGATTAGTTTTGCATCTTGCATATGGAGAGAGCTCTCCTTTCATCTTTCATGGACTTGTTAATCAACTGCATTCACCTTTCACTTCTTCCCAATCATGTCTTTCACTTCTGGTCTTTCATATCCCATCATTTTCCTTTCATTTCAGGATCAAAACTGAAATCCGAGTTCACCTTGATCATCCAAATCACCTTTTCCCCCTCTTTCATGCAGTTGGCTAACCTTTTGAGGCCTGATCCTTCGATCTTCACTGGGGCATTCTTCACCTCTTCATCTCCATCTCTTTCAAACTTCCAGTCTTTTATTCACTTTCAAATCCCAAGTTCAACTCCTCTCTCCGTGGTGTTTATGGGTTGAGGGACTGATAGGTTCATGCCCTGTGTCCCATGTGTGGGGCATATCTTCACTGCTTGATGGTTATTCTGTTCTCTTTCTTCGATTATGATTTCTAGTGATTTGATCATGTTGCTCTTGCTTCTGCATTCCCTCTGATTTCACTTTCGATCCCAAGGGGGCAGACACATCATATCTTATTGGCTATCTCTTTCCTAAGTGTTCACTACTGTCGCTACCAGGCTGACCATGTAGGATTTGCTATTTTTTTTGCATTTCATTCTTTGGAGTCAGAACACTATTGCTTGCCTTCTTGGCTATCTCTTGCTTTCTTGGCTGATCTGAGTTGCTTTGTGATCCCAAATCGATCTCACATTTCAACTTCATTCTTTGACTGCATGTGTTCCCAAATTGATCACATATTAGTCAAAGAGGGGCAAATGTATACACCTAAAAATGGTCACCTAGACTATTAGCCCCTTTTGCTAAATCATCAATTGCTTATTCTTGATCAAATCCTAGTTCTGTCATTTATTCGATTATTTTCTATGGGCTAACCATTTTGTCCTAAGTTTTTATTTATTAAAAGGAATATTTCCTCCCCTTTTAATAAATTAAAAACCCCCCCTATTCCTCTTCTCCTAAGTTGCACAAATAAAGCATTATTCTTATTTTATAAAAAAGAGAAAAACACTTTTTGTCTCATATGGACACAAAAGTCAACTCTTATTTTCCCATTGGAGGATATTTGTGCACATGGATTGCTCCTCTTTCAAGCCCTACCGTTGATTAAATCTTTTGCCTCTTAATCTCCATGGTTCATTCCTTCTCATTTCTTATAAAAGGAGAGCTCTCTTCTTCATTCTAGATCCTCAACTTTTTATGCTAATGTTATGCTGCAGGTTTTCTAGGTCATCTTGGAGCTTTTGAAGATTTAGAGCATTCTTGGCTTTTTCATCTACATGTTATCATAGTTTCACTTCTTGCATTATCATGGCATTCTTAGCTTAGATTTCCTTTATGCTTTAGATTAATTCATCTAGCTTAACTAGGAGGTTTTGTAATACTTGCATCTTTCATTTTCATAGTTTAGCTTACATTTCCATTTCTAGCATAGCATTGCATTGCATTCTCATTTGATTCTTGAGGATATTGGCATTCTTTCCCTTGTCTTCATTGAATCTCCCATTGCATGGTTTACTAGCAAGGTTATTGGCTTAATAGCTCTAGATGAGAGCATTCTTAAAAACCCTTGCACTCCATGCCTAGGGAGCTATGGATCAATTTTTGAGACCTCATTCTTGAGTGTTCTTGAATGTAATCATTCATAGAAATGTGACATAATTATAGCACACAGAAGGTACCATGATGAGGTACTATGTGATATCATACCTATGGATGCATGTCACATGTTGTTGGGTAGGCCATGACAGTTTGACAGATGTGTTGTACACTATGGTCATGCGAATACCTATTCCCTGACAAAGGATGGAGTGCAACATAAGCTAAAGCCATTGAAGGAGACCAAAGAAAAGGTATGTGTTAATGCAAGAATAACTTTTGTTGATGGAAGAAAATTCCTAGATGGTATGAGGCATGAGCATGTGTGTATTTCTTTAATTCCAAAAGCTGGTAAAGAGGAAATGGAGGATGTGCCTGTAGAGGTTGCAGATTTATTGAATGAGTTTCAGAATATTATATCTGATAATGTACTTGATGGATTAACACTGCTAAGGAAGATCAGTCATCAGATGGATTTGATTCTAGGAGCCAGTTTGCCAAACAAGGCAGCACACAGAATGACACCAGCAAAAAGTGAAGAGTTGAACAGACAAGTACATGAGTTATTGCAGAAGAGGTTGATTCGAGAGAGTCTGAGTCCCTATTCTGTACTAGCGGTATTAGCACCAAAAAAAATGGAGAATGGAGGATGTGTACAGATTCTAGAGCAATAAACAAGATCATAATCAAGTACCGATTTCCATTGCCACGAATGGATGATATTATAGACTGTTTGAGTGGGGCTATGTATTTCTCAAAGATAGAACTGAAGAGTGGATATCACCAGATTCGGATCAGGGAAGGAGATGAATGGAAGACTACCTTCAAGACAAAAGAAGGATTGTATGAGTGGTTAGTCATGCCTTTTGGGCTAACCAATGCACCAAGGACTTTCATGCGGCTTATGAACGAGGTTCTGAAAGAATTTCTAGGTAAGTTTGTCATTGTGTACCTAGATGATATTTTGATCTTTAGTAAGACATTGGAGGAACATATGATGCATATTCATATGGTGTTTGAGAAGCTGAGAGATGAGAAATTATTGATTAATAATAAGAAGTGCAGTTTTGTGAAGAAGGATTAGTGTATTTGGGATTTGTAGTTTCAGTAGAAGGTCTAAAAATGGATCCAAAGAAAGTACAAGCTATCCTTGAATGGCCTACTCAAAGGAGTGCTACTAAGGTAAGATCTTTTCATGGTTTGGCTAGCTTTTACAGAAAATTTATCAAAAATTTTAGTAGTATTTGTGGACCCTTGACTGAAACAGTGAGAGGGGACAGAAAAGAGTTCAAGTGGACTAATGGGGCAAATAAGAGTTTTAAACTATTAAAATAGAAGGTTACAGAACAGCCTGTTTTAGCACTTCTAGATTTTAATAAGGTGTTTCAAGTAGACTGTGATGCTAGTGGTACTACAATAGGAGCTATTATGAGCCAAGAAGGTAAACCTATTGCTTATTTTAGTGAGAAGTTGAATGATGCCAAGAGAAAATATTTTATTTATAATCAGGAATTTTATGCTATAGTTCAAGCATTGAAGAAGTGGAGACACTATCTGATTCCTAAGGAGTTTTTTTTGTATACTGATCATCAAGCTTTGCAATATTTGAATAGTCAAGGAAAGTTGAATCAGAGGCATTTGAAATGGGTTGAGTTTTTCTAGAGTTATACATTTATTTTGAAACACAGAAGTGGAAAGTATAACAAGGTTGGAGATGCACTTAGCAGAAGGCAAATATTGTTGACAGAGATGTAGATTGAGGTGGTTGGGTTTAAGGAACTAAAGAATTTGTATCTAGAGGATCCTAATTTTGGTGAAGCTTGGAAAGCTTGCAAAGAACCTGTTACTCTAGACAAAATGAAGTGGTTGGATTTTATCATTTAGGATGATATGCTATTTAGGGGGAGTTAGTTGTGCATTCCACGAAGTTCTATGAGGGAGAATCTCATCAAAAAGAAGCATAGCAGAGGATTTGCTGGACATTTTGGTCATGATAAAACCCTTGCTTTGGTTAGCGAGAATTATTATTGGCCACAGTTACAGCAAGATGTGAAGAAGTTTGTATAGAGTTGTAGAGTATGTCAAATGGAAAAAGAAGTGAAGCAAAATACAGGGTTGTATCAGCCATTACCTATACCAAAGAAGCCTTGGGAGGATATCAGTATGGACTTTGTTCTTGGTTTGCCGAGGACTCAATGGGGACATGATTCAATTTTTGTGGTGGTTGAAAAATTTTCAAAGATGGCACATTTTATTCCCTACAAGAAGACTAATGATGTTGTTCATGTAGAGAAATTAATTTTTTAGAGAAGTGGTGAGACTACATGGTTTGCCAAAGAGTATAGTTTCAGATAGGGACACTAAGTTTGTTGGATATTTCTGGTGCACATTGTGGAAGAAGTTGAAGATAGATTTGAAGTTCAGTTCAACACATCATCCATAGACTGATGGACAGACCGAGGTGGTGAATAAGAGTTTGGGAAATTTGCTAAGATGTTTGGTTGGAGATAAGCCAACAGGATGCAATTTGATTTTACAACAGGCAGAATTTGCATACAATAATTCTATCAACAGGAGCACTAGTAAATCACCATTCTAGATTGTATATGGGAGTAGTCCCAGAAATGCATCTAAGTTGAGAAAAATAGATAAAGGAGAAATAAGTAGTGCTGAAGCTGAGGATTTTGCAGAACATTTGAAGAACATCCATGAGGAGGTGAGGAAGCACATTACCAAGATGAATGCGTAGTATAAGGCTAAGGAAAATGAGAAAAGGAGGCATAAGGAATTTTAGGTTGGAGATGAAGTCATGGTTCATTTGCGGAAGGAAACATTCCCAGTTGGTACATATAACAAGTTGAAAATGAAGAAGTTTGGGCCATGTAAGATACTAAAGAAGCATGATTTAGAAAATGCATATGAGGTCGAGTTGCCTAATGAGCTGAATATTTCACCAGTTTTTAACATTTTAGATTTGACAGAGTATCATGAAGGAGGTGTTGAAGATGAGATCATAGCAGCACAGTGGAGTATTCCACCAACTAGTTCAGATACTAAGGAGATTGAGGATATACTGGACAGTCGTGTTGGCAGAAGTACAAGGAACATGACATATGAAGAATATCTGGTCAAGTGGAAAGGATGACTTGTTGAAGATTCATCATGGCTAACAAAGCGAGAGGTTAACCGTCTTGGTTTCCCTCTTCACACCTGAGTCGTGACAAGGTCACTTCTCAAATTACCCCGAGTGTCTGATGCAGGAGCATCTTGGGTGTAAGAGCAATCTTGCATCACCAAAAAATATTTCTGGTTTCTTTACAATAAGGGCTATCTTGTGTAGAGATGCTATTTATGGAAACTTGCTAGTTTTAGTAAGTTGGTCATATGATCTCAGAATGTTCTAATTTTACATGTGGAGGTTCATCTCAGTCATATCAGCCTGTTAGTAAAGTTTCATGGCTAGATCAGGTCTAGTTTTGAAGATATTGAAGATTTTCGGTATTGGCAACAGGGTACAGAAACTTTGAACTCAATTTTGAAGGCTTTAGAGGCCCCATATGAGTTTGAATTTTCAACTAAATGAAGCTTGCTTGATTGAGGTGTTGTAGACCTCCTCGTGCCCTTTTCGAAATGGGGTTATAATAGTCAATCGGGTCAACGAGTGATGACTTATGGTCCTTGGAAGTTGGGTCACCTGAAATGGCAAAAAATGATTTTCCTTCAAAATTTCTGTTTGGGTTTCAAAATTTATTTTGAGACAACTCTTATGTAATAAATTGTAAAATAAAATAATTCTAAGTTTGGTTAGCCTTATTGGCTAAAATTCTGGAACCTTCCCAGGCGGTGAAAAATTGCCTATATAAGGAAGGCTATAGTTTTGTCTTAGGTAGTTCAGGACAGTTCTAGGTAGATCTGGGTATTGATTCGAGTCTTTGTCCTATAGAATATTGTAAGGGAATGCCCATGTGGCTTTGCATATTGTAATTTTGAAAGTTTGTAATTCCACATTTATGGAGATAATAAGAAGCCAATTTTCTATTCTTGCATATTGTTGTTATTTCTCTGTTTCTGTCATGTGTTTGTGGTATTAAGGGGAGCACCCTTCATCACTTAAGTACATCGACTAAGGGAAAAGATAAAGTTAGTGAGGGAAATAATAAGGAAAAAGAAGAAGATAATTTAAAATATTCTCAAATACAAGCCAAAGAGATCCATTATCAAAAGATGGACACAATGATGGAGAATTTTGAAAAGCAATGCAAGATTAAGCAAAATGGTGTAGGGGAATATTCCTTATCAATGATGGATTTTCCACTTTCCCCTAGGTCTCATGGTAGACCTTCTAGCTCCAATCCTCCTCAAAAATATAATGACCATTTTGTAAGAGCTATAAATTCTTCATCCATGGAAGAAGATGACAATGAAATCCTAAAGTGGCTCTATAAAGAAGAAGATGGATCAAATGCTAATGAAAAAAGAATTCAAAATATTAGTATTCCCACGCACCAATATGGAAAAGGTTTCAAAATCATGTAAAAGATGGGATACAAAGGAAGAGGACCCTTGGGAAATAAAAATGAAGGGTTGGTTGAACCTATAGAAATGGCTTGGAGGGGTATCAAAGAAAAATTAGGATTAGGAAATCTTGAACTAGGATATACCCAAAAGAATCATCCCAAATTCTATGAACAAATCTTGCAATTGAATTCCCAAAGTGACGAAGAATCTAATGAATGGGAATGAGATTCTTTATCTAGTGAATCTTGTCAAGAAAAAGAGGTGGATTCTATCCATACTTATTCTCCTATGTCTAACCCAAGTAAAATACAAGAGTTAAATCAAGGATCAAGTTCACACCAAGCTTCAAGTTCTAACCAAGAGTTAGTTTCTACTCAATAGTTTACTCAAAGTCAAGAAGAAGAAGTAACTCAATGGGTAGGAGAACCCTATGTACCCTCATGGTAACCAATAATGGAAGAATCTAGTAATAGGTTTAACCCATGATATTGTTATCCTCAAGAAACCCAAGAGGACTCTAGTGAGGGAGATTTTGATTCAAGTTCTATTGAACACATAGAAAAAGTGCATGCCATAGATTTAAGTGATACAATGTACGAACCATCCTATGAAGTCATGTCCCTAAGCCCTGATGAATTGAACCTAGCCAATGACACTTTATCTCTTGTATACCTAGAGCTCATCGAATGGGATTCCCTAGAACCAAATGACATTCCCACATTCCCAAGTGAAAATTATGTGGTCTTGTATCTAAATGCAGTTAAACCTTCTTCTACCAATGAATTGTATCAAGGAAAAATGATGAGGGAAAGCATCCAATCTCTTAATCAAGAAAAAAAATAAAAAAATGAAAGAGTCTAGTTGTGAAAACCATAATGTGGTAGTAATAGACCAAAAAAGAAAGAAATAAAAGACATTTCTAAAGTTGAAAACCCAATTGTGGCACCTAAGGAAGAGAGGTTGGATAATTTTCCCGAACATTATGAAGAAAGATCACCCATCTTGATTGAGCTAACAAAAAAGATCAATGTTGGGACCAAATCAGAGCCTAAAGTCATACATCTTCTAGCCTCATTATCAAAAGAAGAAAAAGAAGAATTTGTGGAATTTTTCAAAGAAATGAAAATAAAATTTTCTTGGTCCTATGATGATATGCCTAGATTGGACCCAAATCTAATTATAAATCATTTCAATATCAAGTTGGTCAAGGAAAAGTTGAGGAAAATGCACCCACATATTGCATTACTTGTCAAAGTTGAATTGGAAAAGTTATTAAAAGTGGGATTTATTAGAGCTATTGATTATGCCGAATGGATATCTAACATTATACCTATTTGAAAACTAGATAAATCAATCAGAATTTTCAAGGATTTCCAATATCTCAATTTAGCATGCCCAAAGGATGATTTCCCCTTACCAAGCATAGAAACAATAGTGGATTTGATAGTGGGTCACTCTATGTTCTCTCTTATGGATGGATTCAGTGGGTACAATAAAATAAAAATTGCACGTGAAGACCAAGATAAAACAAATTTTACATGTGCATGGAGAACATTTTGTTGGAATTGTATTATCTTAAAATGGAATAAATTCCATGTTAAGAATGTTTAGCCCTCTGAGTAAGTGGCCTAGGGTCATGTCAAGTGCCTTGAATAGGTCTTTGCATGGATCTAGCTTTTTCCCCTTATTCTGCTTCTCTCTCCACCCATTTCCAACCTATTTTTGGCACCTGGTCCTGAGAATTTGAGATCTATGACCTTAGGGGTTAAGGTCAACCTCCTGGGTCAAGGTCAACCTCCTAGGTCAAGGTCAACCTTGACCCTGACCTAGGGTAGTGTCAACCTCAACCTTGACCCTGGGTCAAATTTTCAAGTTCCAGAGGTTTCGAGATATCAAGCTTTGGAAAGTTTTATTTTCCCGCTTCTGGGTCGGCTGTTTTGGATTTCAAAATGGTAAACTCTTAAATTGCATTTAATCTAGGTCCATTTCTAGGGGTTAAGGTTAATTGGGATTTAATTCTCCAATGTCAGCCTCTCTAGAAGTTTGTGCCCTAGATCACTATAAAAGGAAGTCTTCCTCCCTCATTTCAATCCATCTCTTATCACACATCTAATATCTCAACCAAGCAATTCCATATATGTTCATAATATCTCAAGCACTCAAGAGAAGTGAAATCAAGAAATTGAGAAGCAAGCAAGAAGGAGAAAGAAAGCAAGCAAGCATTCATCCACCTTCAAGCATTCAAGATACAATTCATCAAGGAGATCCATTAGTAACCATTGAAGGATTCAAGCTCTATGGAGCCCTCTTGTTGAAGATTTATCCATCCATGTCCATCCAAGCCTCTTCCTAATCCAAGATCCATTCAAGATTGGTGTTGAAGATCTAATGCCATTGCTTTGAGACATCCTACATAAAATTCTACATTCATTTGGAGCATCCCTACTTGTGGATTCAAGGATTTGAATCCTCCACAAGGATTTCAACATAAGCAAGGTGAATAGTTCCATTTACTTTGTTTATATATTGCAATTTCAATTACATTTCAAGGTTGATTCCAAACTGGGGTTTGACCAAGGCAAACCCACCATCCAAACAACAAAAACCATTTTTCTTGTAGGTACAGGTACATGACAACAAATTGCAGTTAAGATCTGGATACCCTTTTTGGCAAACTTCCAAGATCTGTGAATAGAATTTTCATTGGAGTTGTTTCAGGTCAAGGTCGACCTTTAGTGGGGGGTAAGATTGTGCCCCGATTTTGAGGTCAAGGTCGACCTGACTCCAAGGGACAAAAGTTTTTTGGGTTTTCTTTGTCTTGGCATTTCCAGTCTAGAGTAGGTTGCAGAATTCCCCAAAACTATGCACAAACATAAAAAAATCAGCATTTTCTAGATTTTCCCTATTTTGAGGTTAGTATTTGTCTCCTATTCATCTAAGTTTTCAAGCACATACTTTTCATAGCAAATTATAAGATTTTCTCCTTTCTTCATATTCTCCATAGTTTGATTCATTTGTGTATTGATCACTTCTTTATGATTAATCAATTTGGATCTCTCCTTTTGGGAATTTGGATTAGGGATAGATCCTATATTCCTCCATCTACATTTTCCAACCATCCTCACATAGATATAAAAATATTTTATAATAGGATAAAGATAGATCCAACATATTTTTACCCTTTACATTTTGGTGAACCTGACACGCTTACCCCCTTTTCTTTTGTGGAATTAGATGCCCTATTGTGTTTGTGGTGTTGGATTTCCCTTTATATTATATTTTTGGTGTTAGATTTGCCTTTTATGTTAAATCTTGCATGCTTTTAAAATTATATTTCTTGTATTTATATTTCAAAAATACAAAAAAATTACAAAATCTCTTTAAAAATACAAAAACATTCATTTATTCATGCTTTGTGTTTTCCTAGTTTAGTTTATTTGTGTTGCATTGGTATACGATCTTTACTACCTCTAGTCCTACATATAATATTCCAATTAGAAGAAGTCGTAGACTTATGGGTGCCTTTGATCCTGAGTCTTCATCTCCTTTCCTTAGGATCCCAAATGACAATTTGATTATTCATGATTCCAATCCTATTATGGAGAAAAACTCTTCTCACTCATCTCATGATGAGGATGATGCTTTAAGAGTTCCTCCTAAACAAGTCCAGAAACTTTCAACTGAACTTGATAAAATGGGTAATTGGCTTATTCAAGAAAACCATAATCAAGATTCTATTCAAGCTATCAAGGCTCTTAAGAAAGTTCTTCATGATAGTGATCAAGGTGTTAATCTCTTGCATGGTATTACTCATCTTATCCATTCAAATATTAAACCTTTAGCTCAAGAAGCTCAAGATATAGGGTTGATTCCTCTGGTTACTAGTTTCAAACCTTCTTCTATTCCTTTATCTAGTATTCCTACCTATACTCCTTCTTTGGTGACTACAATGGTTCCCTTTGTGTCCTATGAGTGTTCCTCCTGTGTCCCTTCCTACATCACAACCTTCTTATCATAATGTTCCTTTTACTTATTCCAATTCTCTTCCAACTGTGGTTCCAAGTGTTCCTCCAGTCGTGTCTTCCATTCCTGCTGCTTCATACACTTTACCTAGTGTTTCTAATGTTGCTATTCCTCCTATTTCTTCTAATGATTCAACAATCATCAGTTTGGCTCAAACCGTGTCATCTTTACAACAAAAACTAGCATCCTTGACTCAAAACAAATTTAGCATTCCTACATGTGACATGGGAAGTCCTTTAGCCCTAGACATCATTCGTACTCATGTTCCTTGGTAAGTCAATATGACTCATCTTGAGAATTATAATGGTTAGGGAGACCCTGTTCATTGTGTTAAAACATTTCAAATCCTTTGTAGTGATTATGCTCATGACCATAGGATTTTAGCCAAGTTGTTTGCTAGAAATTTTTGTGACAAGGCCTTACAATGGTATTGTTCCTTGCCTCCTTATTCTATTGACTCATTTCCAAAACTTGCCAATGCTTTTATTCAACAATTTCAAAATAACATTGGTCTGCAAGTGTCTTTGACTGATTTGATGCATTGTAAACAAAGTGCTAAGGAAAAGTTGATTGAATTTATTGGTAGATTTAAGCATTTACATGCTCAGATTTCCTATCATGTTCTTGATATTGATATTCAACGTATGCTTATTTCAAATTTGCAAAAGGATATTAGAGATAAGATTTTGCTTACTAAATTTACCTCTTTTCAATAACTCTGTGCAATACTTCATCATTATCAATTACAAGTGAGTCAATTTGAGAGAAACACTCCAATGGCTCCTGTTCTAGTTGATAAGAGTGATGATGTTCCTAATCCAAACAAATTTCAAAAATTCAACAACTATGTAAAGATAAACAAACAAGCAAATGTAGTTGCTGATCAAGTTGTTGTTGCATCTCACAATGCTACTTCTGCATCCACTTCTTTTCGATTGAATTGTATGTTTACTCCTCTCTCTGAATCTTTACATTCTATCATGAATAGGATGTTAATTGCTAATACGATTACTTTACCTCCTAGTCAACCTCTTTTACCTACAACAATAGCATCAAAATCCTTTGATCCTAAAGATTTTTGTCAATATCATCGTCAGAATGGTCATAATACTGAGAAGTTCTATTCTTTAAAACATAAGGTTCAAGACTTAATCGACTCTACTACCTTATCTATTGATAATCTTGGTGGTATCAAGAATTAATCTGTCTCTTCTCCTAATCAAAATCTTCAAATTTATACAAATCCCTTACCTACACATGATACTAATACTATTGCTCAACCATCTTCTATGGATATTGTTTATGATTCAAAGATGGATAATCTTAATCACATTGTTAATCAAGTGGAGCATGTTGTTCAAACTATACCTCCACCTTATTTTCAACCTCAATCTCAAGTTCCATCTCAACCTCAACCAAAATTGCAACCTAAATTGAAAACTCAACCTAAACCTCAACAACAACCTAAGAATAAAAGACCTTAGGAACTTTTGATTACCTTTGATGATTTTGAGACTATTAAGGCTCTCGATGGTCCCCTTTACATTTATGCTAGGATTTCTCAGATACCTACTCATGGTTGTCTTGTTGATCCTACATCCTTAGTCAATGTTATTACTGAAGAAAATATTTTTATGAAAAACTTGCAACGCAACTCTTATGATACATCTGATGTGTGGATTCAAACTTGTAATGGTTTTCTTTATCCATCATTTGGTTCTATTAACTTACCAGTTGAACTTTGTGGTAAAATTGTGAACACTATCTTTATTGTTGTTCCTACTTCTGATCAGTTTCAAGTTAAGCTTGGTTTTCCCTGGTTAAATGCCATGCATGTTGTTGCTTCACCTATCCATAAGTGTCTTAAATTCATTCATGATGAAGAAGTGAAGATGATAAACCATAGTTTATATCAAACTTATGGGCCCAGGGATTGTGCTACCCTTGACTTCTTTTGGCCTTCATTACCTAATTCATGTCCTTCTCAACTTGATAATATTTTTCGCTCATATCAAGCCTATAAGCATCATAAGATTCTCAAATTAAGCATACCTCCTATGGATCTTAATCATGGTCTTTTGCCTACACCTTCCATACCTCCTTTATCCATGGTTTCTAGTTTTGTTAATCAAGCTCCTAGTATTTCTAGTCAATTTGCTGCCAATCCTACTAATCCTCCTATAGAACATGTGAAGGATCTAGTAATATCTCATCCTAGTTCTCAACATAATTCAAGTAAGAAAAAATGTAATCGATCTACTAATGAACATCATAAGAAGTGTCGCGCTCAAGCTAAAGCTCGTAATTCTATTTTTCAAAATTCTTTATCTTATTTTGATAAGCCTATGCATGGTGTGTTAGAAGAAGTTGTTGCTAATAATGATGTTAAAATGCAAGATTATGATGATCCTATTCATATCTTAGATCCTATTTTGATTAATCTAGATGAAGAAGATACTCTTGATGATGTTAATGATGAATATGAGACTATTGACATTGACATTGATTTACCTAATATGCTTTCATCACAATTGACACTTACACCTAGTATCAAACATTATGATTCTCAAGAGGATCCTTGTTTGGAACTGGCTATCATTGCTACTATGTTGGATATAGTCCCTGTTGTGAGTTACTCACCTTCACTAAATGATATAGAATGAGATGGGGAGAGTAGGTGGCACACTTGATCGGCTTGTCCTTTATGGTAGCTTTGCTGTGTGTTTGCCTATAGTATTGTGCTTCTCCCATGGTGTGTTTGCTAAATATTGTTAGATTCTTTTATACGACCCTTGTTACTTTTTTGGTACAAGGTGATAAAGGAATTGAACTTGTTTTACAATTCCTCTATATGTATCTCTGTTCTTCCATATGTTGTTTCATGTTATGTTGTACCAATGCTATTGTTTGTAAATGTTTCCTTGTGTAGTCTGCTTGGATTCGCAACTTGGTAGCACTGATTCTTTTTGGTCTCCATGTCATAGTCTGAAAAGATTCTTCTTCATATTTCTTATGTGTTCTTTCCTCCATTGTGATTGTAGTTCTACTTTATTTGGGGAATGATGTCAATTCATTTGCAATAATATCATATATATATTATCTTATGATCATACTGACCCTACAGTAGGTAGATCCCTTCTGTGTTCTCTGTATGTTTATGTGATATTTCCCTTGATTTTTCTTCGTTTGGGGGCATCTTATAGTGGAAACATAATCAATGGAGTTGTTTATGTTTTCATTAAAGCCATTGATCCTGTTAAAGTGTTAGCAATGAATTTAATGTGGGGGCATACACTCTACTCACCTATTGCACACACACACACTTTTTGATATACATATATTATTTTTTAAGATACTTTTCTCCCTTTATGGATTAATTACTAATCCTTAAAGCATGGATTTTTATTTAGGATCTCTTGATCCCTCCAGTTTCAAATTTTGTTTCCTTAAGGTAGAAGGTGTCCTTAAGACTGGATCTCTTTTGTTTTGGTTTTACTCTTGTGGAATAGAATATTCCTGAGGGTGAATCTTTGATGGGTTGACTAGTGAGTAGCCACATTGACTAGGTAGTTCAATTCCATCTTTCTAGTTGCGATGTTTCCTTGTGTGGTTCACAATGGGACATAAGTTCTCATTGGGTGAGATAATCACACCCTCTTCTCTCTCTTTTCTAGAGATGTCTCTTATTGTGATCTTGGAGTTGATGAAGACTTGAGTCTCTAGGGGCTTGAGGATTTCTTTGTCCCTTTGATTTCAATAAGATTATCTTTTCATTATGATCTGCTTTACCAAGAGTTTGCATCGAGTCCATACTCTTACTAAAGTGGGGGCTTAATGTATCATTTTAAAATAGAAGCACTTCCATGTTAAGAATGTTTAGCCCTCCGAGTAAGTGGTATGGGCTCATGTCAAGTGCCTTGAATAGGTATTTGCATGGATCTGGCTTTTTCCCCCTATTTTGCTTCTCTCTCCACCTATTTCCAGCCTATTTCTGGCACCTGGTCTTGAGAATTTGAGATTTGTGACCTCAGGGTCAAGTTCAACCTCAACCCTGACCTAGGGAAGAGTCAACCTCAACCCTGACCTAGGGCAGAGTTGACTATGACCCTAACCCTGGGTCCAATTTTCAAGTTCCGAAGGTTTCAAGATATCGGGCTTCGAAAATTTTTATTTTCCCACTTCCGGGTTGACTATTTTGGATTTCAGAATGGTAAAATCTTAAATTGCATTTAATCTAGGTCCATTTCTAGGGGTTAAGGTTAATTGGGATTTAATTCTCTAATGTTTGCCTCTCTAGAAGTTTGTGCCCTAGATCACTATAAAAGGAAGTCTTCCTCCCTCATTTCAATCCATCTCTTATCACACATCTAATCTCTCAACCAAGCAATTCCATCTCTTTTCATAATCTCTCAAGAACTCAAGTGAAGTGAAATCAAGCAATCAAGAAGCAAGCAACAAGGAGAAAGAAATCAAGCAAGCATTCATCCACCTTCAAGCATTCAAGATACAATTCATCAAGGAGATCCATTAGTAGCCATTGAAGGATTCAAGCTATATGGAGCCCTCTTGTTGAAGATTTCTCCATCCATGTCCATCCAAGCCTCTTCCTAATCCAAGATCCATTCAAGATTGGTTTTGAAGATCTAATGCCATTGATTTGAGACATCCTACATATAATTCTACATTCATTTGGAGCATCCCTACTTGTGGATTCATTAAGGATTTGAATCCTCCACAAGGATTTCAACTTAAGCAAGGTGAATAGTTCCATTTACTTTGTTTATATATTGAAATTTCAATTACATTTCAAGGTTGATTCCAAACTAGGGTTTGACCAAGGAAAACCCCCCATCCAAACAACAAAAAACATTTTTCTTGTAGGTACAGGTACAGGACATCGAATTGCAGTTCAGATCTGGATACCCTTTTTGGAAAACTTCCGAGATCCATGAACAAAATTTTTGTCAGAGCTATTTTAGGTCAAGGTCAACCTTCAGTGGGGGGTAAGATTGTGCCCTAGGGTAAGATTATGCCCCGATTCTGAGGTCAAGGTCAACCTGACTCTGAGAGACAAAAGTTGTCTAGGTTTTCTCTGTCTCGACATTTACAGTCTGAAGCGGGTTGTAGAATTCCCTGAAACTGTGCACAAACATCATAAATCAGCATTTTCCATATTTTCCCTATTTTGAGGTTAGTATTTTTCTCCTATTCATATAGTTTTTCAAGCACATACTTTTCATAGCACATTATAAGATTTCTCCTTTCTTCATATTCTCCATAGTTTGATTCATTTGTGTATTGATCACTTCTTTGTGATTAATCAATTTGGATCTCTCCGTTTGGGAATTTGGATTAGGGATAGATCCTATATTGCTCCATCTAAATTTTCAAACCATCCTCACATAGATATAACAATATTTTATAATAGAATAAAGATAGATCCAACATATTTTTATCCTTTACATGAATGTTATGCCCTTCAGTCTTAAAAATACAGGAGTGACATACCAAAGAGCCATGACCACTATATTCCATGACATGATGGAAGAATTATGAGAGGATTGTGTGGGTGATATCCTAGAAAATTCTCATTCATGGAAAGAAAATTTTCTAATTTTAGAGAAAATCTTCACAAGGTTAGAACAATCCAAGGTGAGACTAAATCTGAAAAAGTGTGCCTTCGGGGTACAATTTGAAAAATTACTAGGGTATATAGTTTTGACAAAAGGAATAAAGGTAGACCTTGAAAAATTCAAAGCAATAATGGAGATGGAGGAACCTATAAATATGAGTCAAATGAGATCTCTCCAAGGAAGAGTCCAATCCATAAGAAGGTTCATTTCACAACTCGCATAAAAGTATCTATCTTTTACTCAACTCCTTCATAAGGACATAGTATTGAAATGGGATGACAAATGTGAAGAAGCTTTCAGACCCCTCAAAAATTACCTCATGAATCCTCCAATAATGATGTCACCAATAAGAGGAAAGCCTTTGATATTGTATATTTCAGTGATGAAACATTCTTTAGGCGCACTCTTGACTCAAGAAGATGAGAATGGAAAAGAGAAGGTGATCTACTACATAAGAAAGACTTGAGTAAAGTACGAGTTGAACAATAGTTTCATAGAGAGATCATGTTTGGCGGTATTTTTTTCTTCCCAAAAAATAAAAAATTATATGTTATCCCACAAAATTAAACTTATAGCAAAGATTGATCCATTGAAGTACCTATTGATGAAAACAACCTTAATAGGAAGGTTGGCTAAATGGGTCATGGTACTAAGTGAATTTGACATGTGGATAGAAAAGCAATAAAAGGCCAAGTCGTAGTGGATCAACTAGCAGAGGAACCTTTGAGAGATGAATACCCTATTCAAGTGGAATTTCTAGATGTAGAAATCATCAACATTGAAGAAAAAACATGGAAAATTTACTTTGATGGTTCTTACACCCAAAATAGCTTAGGAGCAGGCATATTATTGATCACATCTCAAGGCTCCACAATTCCAAAATCATATAAGTTTCTATTTCCATGCACCAATAATATAGCCAAGTATGAAGAACTTGTTATTAGCATCAAATTGGCTTTAGAGTGGAAAGTGACAAAATTGCAAGTTTATGGTGATTCACAACTAGTCATAAATCAAATTAATGATGAGTACCAGAAAAAAGATGACAAGTTGATACCCTATAAAAAGATGATAGATGATCTAATTTTTTTTTTGATCACTTTGAACAAATACCAAGGGAAAAGAATAAAACAATAGATGTCATGGCAACATTAGCTTCACTCTTGTAGATGCCAGATCAAAGCGTGAGATACTAATTCTTGGTAGAAGAAATGGAATAGCCTACATTTGACCTATCCAATTCCCAAATCATTTTCCTATTAGTGGGACATGACTCTCCTTGGTAAAAATCCATTTATACTTATTTGAAAGACCAAAACTTACCCTTGGACCAAACCCGAAACCAAAAAAGAAACTTCATAAGACAAGCCTCTTGTTACACCCTTGTATCTAACACATTATATCGCAAGAGTCTTGATGAAATGCTTTTAACATGCCTATATAAGGAGGAATCAGAATTAGCTTTGCAAGAAGTCCACGAGGGAATCTGTGGGTCACATTCAAATGGGTTAACCTTAGCTAAGAAACTTTAAGGATAGGGTATTATTGGCCCTCCATGGAGAAAGATGCATGCCATTTTCCAAAGATATGCCAAAAATTCCAATATCATGTAAATTTAACTCATGTGCCAGCTCAAGAACTACATCCAATGACTAATCCTTAGCCCTTTTATCAATCAGGGTTGGATCTAATCAAGATGATTTATCCACCTTCATCTAGAGGTCATAAGTTCATAATCACTACAAAAAAATATTTTACCAAATGGGTCCAAGCTATGGCTTTGTCTACTACACTAGGAAAACAAATTTCAATGTTTATTTTGAACCATATAATTTCTAGATATGCTATCCCTCAAGCCATAATAATAGACAATGCCTAACACTTCAAGAAAAAAAGACATAAAGGATTTGTGTGGAATTTTTTATATGATCCACCATTCATCTTCAATTTATTATCCACAAGGAAATGGCCAAGTAGAAGAGACTAATAAGAATATCCTAAAAATATTGAAAAGAACACTGGATAATTCAGGAAGAGATTGGCACATCCAAATAAATCCAACTCTATGGGCACATCAAACAAGTGTGAGAACACCAACATGAGCTACACCTTTTTCATTAGTATATGGAGTTGAAGCAATATTACTAGTGGAAGTAGAGATTCCATCTTTACGGGTTTCATTGCATGGATTATTTACAGAGGAAGATTATAGGATTGTAATACTTCAAGAGTTAAAGTTACTTGATGAGCGACAACAACAAGCCTTTGATCATCTCAAGGTGTATCAAAATAGAATGTCAAGAAACTATAATAGACACATCAAACCAAGGGAATTTCAAGTAGGTGACCTTGTATTGAGAGAAAATCCTAAGAATCAGGCGGAAAGAGAAAAGAAAGGAAAATGGGAAGCAAAATGGTTAGGACCTTTTGTCATTACTTCTTCCTTTGGAATAGGGACATACAAGTTAGCTGACTATGATGGAGAAGAATTGCAAGAACCTATTAATAGCATACACCTAAAGAGGTTCTATACCTAAAAGAGATGAAAGAGTATAAGTGGAAAGAGTATCAAAATATCAAATGAGAGAGCATCCTATTTATTTTGTATAGAAAAAAGTGAACCTTAAGAAATCCAAAAATATTGGTAAATTGATCCTGAGAAAAGCAGAAAAAAATCAGAAAAGCAAAAAAGTTTAAAAACAACAAAAAGAGAACCTGGAAAAAATAAAAAACAAAGGAAAATTAAGCATGAAGAAAGAAAAAAATTCAGATATGGATCCTGAAAAAATTGTTGTCTTGGTGAAAATAGCAAATAGGCGCCTTGATGATTAAAAAAAAATTGAAAAGAGAGAAAAATACAACATAAAATGAAAAAGAAAAAAGTGTCTCGGTGAAAACCTAGCAAATAGGTGCCTTGGTAGAAAAAAAATGTATAAAAGAGAAAAAAAGCAATAAATTCAATTGGTGAAAACATGGTAAACATGGACCATTGAAAGTCAATTCAAGTCTCATTCTGCATTTCCTAACCATCCTTGTATATATTGCATTCGCCAATATTTGTACATATTGCATAATAAATCCTAGAGTTGCATTTGTAAATACCCAAGTCTTTTGTCGTAGATCTTGAAAATTTTCCAAGTCCAACATCACAATGGAATCAAACTGGGGGAATTTTATCATAAATCCAAGTGATTCATCAAATAAACACCAATTGACACAAATCAATGTATCCAACCACAAGCACAACACTAAAACTTTCGATTCGAATCCTAATCCAAATTTTGATCTCACAATGATTGACGTTGATCCTCAATTTCACATGACCTTATCTTTATCAAGATTAAAAATGACAAACAAATATTGAAATGGATAAAATTCTACTTGAAACATGGATTTGAAAAATAATGGCAATTTTTTTTCTAGTATTATTTGATTGGTGAAATCATGTCTTTTTAGCAAATTGATGAAGTCTTGGACTAGAAGAGTGATGATAAAAGCATGATATTTTCTTGATTTTTGCATGCCTATCTTAAGATTGAAGCTTCAAAGTATGTATCATTTGTCTAATGACATGATCATAAAAGAATCATTTAGGACATGTACATATGGAAAAACTAAAATCTCTGTTTGTTTACTCAACAAGATATCTTGGTTATTTTGATCTTCCATATCATAATGCCAAAATCCACTTGCAACATTGAATTTGATGAAAGAGGTATTCAAAAGTTATCATGGTTGAAAATCTAACTAGTGAGATTTGTACCTACTTTAGGCATGCAATTTGAAAGGAAAGAGGTATTCATATCATCATGGTTGAACCAGTGAGGATTGTACCAATTTTAGTTTCAAAAGCTCAATGATGAAACTAAACATCCTTTTCTTGAATAGAGACATCTAGCTGCATCCATGTTAGATTAATTGCATATTACGGTGCATGGGGATCCTTTTTTCTCAAAATATGTAAAGAAAGCCAAAAGAGGTGGAGTTAAAAGCAAAATTGAAAAGGGTTCATCATTACTTTACTTGATAGAATGTGTTGGACAACCAAAATCAAGTTGCATTTAACTTGCATTAGGTTATCTGCATTCATTACATCATTAATCATTAAAATAAATTTAAAGTTACAATAGGTTCATTAATCATTATCCATTAAGTAATCAGGATCCATTAAGTTATATTGCATTATAGTTAAGTTGCATTAAGTTAGACCACATTCATTATTCATTATTCATTAAATAAAAATTACATTGTTGCTTTATTCATTAACCATTAATCATTAGGCTCATTAAGCATTAAGTTAGATTGCATTGATTATCCATTAGGTTAAATTAGGTTCATTAATCATTATCCATTAAGTATTACATTACATTAAGTTATATTCATCTAGCATTCATTATCCATTAAATCATTATCCATATCAAAATCATCATTAAAGTATCCATTGCATTGCATATCCACCAAAGCATATAATAAGCATTAACCATTAATCATTAAAGCAATAAGATAAAGCATGTCATTAATTTTACATCCACCTAATATATGTCATATATAAGACATTCATCCAAAATCATGTAAAGTCGATGCATCCATAACACTTTGCATCAGAAAAACATAGCAATATGAATATAAGATAAGAGCATTAGAATTGCATATCATCATAAACCAAAGTCCAACATATAATGATCACAAGTAAAGAAATGTCCATCAAATGTCAATCAAATGTATATCAAATTTCCATCGATTCTATCAAAGTACATCAATACAATATTGGGATAAAAAATGATATATGATACATCAAAGATGTAATAAATCAAGCTCAACTGGAGCCACTAGCACTTGCACATATATCTGTATCTGTACCACTTGTCCTTGTACTAGGTCCATCTATATCTGTGCCCACACCTCTACTGAAACTAGGCTAAGTACCATGTTGAGCCATGGAGGCCATAAATGTCTACATCATCGCACTGAATTGAGCCATCTAGCTCCTCATCTTAGAAAATTCATCCTGTAAGGACCTAACATCCCAAACCAAGGTATAGGGAGCCTATGAGTTCAATGCTTCCTATACTGGTGGAACTAGTGGAACCGGGACAACCTGTGGAGAAATTACAACTCTGATGATCTGAGCCCTATGCTGACCCCAACCAACAACTCACCTGATGAAGAGCTCTCAATGGTCTTGCCCTCATCCTCACTCAGTCACCTCTCATCCTAACACACCACCTTTGTCATGTATCATGGTAGAAATTTGTACAACAACCCTCCCACCTCACCTGGTCCTCCCCACTCTCCCAGATCTCCTCCCCCGTCTCCCACATCTCCCACTACCATCATCATTAGATCTTTCATCTATATCTGGAACTAGCTTAGCAGGATCTATATACTGAGGAAATGGGTTTTGACTAAACCACTATGTGTAATCATCGATCCTGTTGGCATCAACAATATGGTCTTGCATATCCCAGGCCAAGTGGGGTAGACCTAGGAGCTGATTTTGGGCAACACAATAATCAACCTATGGACCCCACAAGGATCTCTATACTTGAACATGGGTGTATAGAGTTAAAGCTCATGACATACCATGTACCATGCTGAACTGTTAGAGAACCCTATAAAATAAGAACCGCTCAATGACTAGTGGAGTGCGGCTAATCATCCATCAAGGAATGCACATAAATGGTAACTATGTGGCATCCTCAAGTGAAACCTCATAACCAATATAAGGATGCCAAGTGACCTAATCAAGATCATCAAGAATCCCGTGCCAATAGTCAGCCTTGCCTAGATGTGACTGGACAATAATACCCTCGTATATATATGAGAATGGCCATCTGTGATCTATGAATCGATCTACAACTAGTCGACTAATAGGAATGTTCTCCTAGGTCCAAAGCTATAGTAATATAGCACCAATAGATAATGTTGCACCCTGTTTGTAGACAACATGATGTAACTCATGGTAGAGCTAGGCTAGAACAAATGAGCCCTAATCAAAGTGCCGAGGCTGAGCTATCATATCCTTGATAATCCTACCCCAACCAACTATGAATTTATGTCCTTTGCGATCCGATAGCAGGAACCCACCGATCAGGACACCCAAAACTATAGGAAGCACCGGAAAAGAAACAAATTGTTACCAGGGGATGCTCTCATCACCAATGGTGGGATCGTCAAACAACCGCCTGCAAAATGATCCATCATATACCTGATCATACTATACTATCTCTGTGTGTGTAGGAATTTGAAGCAACTTGTACATGTCCTCTAGATTAATCATCATATCACCAAGTGGCAAATGGAAGCTGTTATGGTCAAAGTGCCAATGCTTCGCCATAGTAGTGAGAAGACCTCGATTCACTCAGAATCAAGGCATGTCTAGAAGGAAGGAAAGATCACATCGACCGATCAAGTGCCATGCATGCACGCTCAAATCATCCACCATGTCTAATGGTTGTGGGTATAAACCTCAGACATAAAGCTTCCAGAGGTGAACCTACAGAATCAAGTGACATTATATCAATAATAAATTATCCAAAGTGAATTATCACAAGTCAATCAGAATCCTATCATCATCATTATCAACATCAATTTTTCTAATTCTACTAAGAGAAAATAGAAAACAATCAAACCAATCAACTAGGATTGGCAATCACCATTCATCAAACATGATTGAACTGACATCAAACCACTTGTTTCATCACAAGATCAATTGATTTCATTCATCAATCAATTGCATGAATCATTCAAATCGGATAAGCCTATCAAACTTGGGAAAATTTTCCAAAGGACCCTATGTGTCACTTTATAGCTTGTACGCACTAAATACATACAAACTACTATTTTGCTTGTACATGCTACATAAATTATCATACACGCTAAAATGAACTATAGGCATCATTCTAGCTTGAATGCGCTACTCTAATGGGGTGTAAACTCTACTAAAACTTTAAAAAGCGTTGACCTAATTGTAAGCGCTATTTACTCTATCAAAAGTGTTGAACCTACCTAGGGAATCATTTTGTACATATCATTTGATCAATCAAATGTGCTATTTTAGGATGCAGACACGCTAAAAAATATTTGTACGCGCTACTAAAAATATTGTATGTGCTATTTGAAAAAGTTGGCAGACAAAAAGGGTTCTGATGCCTAAAGATTTAATTTTTTTGCAAAAAAATGGAGTAAATTGACAAACAAAGTGGATTAGGGTACTCATCGGAGGTTCGTAGTCACATGGACATTAGTACCGACAACCTTGCTCAAATCTATGCTCACGAATCAAGACCACCAACGTTGATTGTGCAGAGGGGGCAGAGAGAAAAGTCAAAAGATGAAAAGTGAAAATGAATAGTAAAAATGACTTTTTACCCCTATATATAGCCTTTTTGACCTAAAAGGCCTATTTAGCAAAAAATTTGACCTAGGGTCAAAATTCTTCACCAAATTAGCCAAAACAAGGGCATTTGTATCAGTAAAACAGTCACATCATTATTGGAAATGAAATTGAAGTGAACACAAAAGAATTGGAAAATGATCAAACACAAAAATCTTTCATCAAAACATGTTCCATTTCATTTCTGAGGGGGCATGCAATCATATTGTCATCAATTTAATCAAAATATATTTCAGATTATCGAGCGTAAAAGTTTTCAAATTCATCGGTGGGGCATTGAAATTAGGGAATCTTTTTCAAATTGAGCATCATATCCAGGATCCATCATCATATCGACCAACGACATCATCAATCAATCAGGGTTTCATCAGGGAACCTGCATCATCAAGATTGAATAAGGAATTAGGTAATCAGACATCAGACATTCTTTAAACCAATGCGCTTCACAAATTGATTCAAAGAGGGGCATTTGTAGACACCTAAAAATGGTTAGCCTAATTCAAGTGAGCAGTTGAACCAAGATCAAAGATTAAGTGAAATCAAAGCCAAAAAGGATGAATTGAATCAAATAAATTATTTATTTATGCAATTAATCTAGAATTAAATGTATAGTTGAATTAAATCAAATCTAACCCCTTCAAGGGGTACACATGGCTAAAGAAATTAAATTAATTAATTAATTAATTCCTAAAATTTCTCACCTACCACATGGGAGGGAATTACCTCAACCAATAGGAATTGAGAATTGAGCTCACATGGATCAAAGCCAAATTGAATCTGAATCACTCACTTGGAGAATACATCTTGATGACTCATTTTTTCTCATTGTCCCAAACTTTGAGGATAAAATATTTAAATTATCTTAACATTTGAAACCATGTACTTATCCCAAATTTGATCATGATTAAAATTAATCCACCCCCTAAGCTTGGAGAAAGCTATAAATAGAAGGCAAAAATCAAGAGAAAATGATCCTATAAGCATTTTAGAATTGCATCCTTATTATAGTGAATTTGATTTGAAAGCTTAATTTAACATGTTTTGAGCAAAGATAGGCATATATTTCATCTTTCATGCACTAATTTTCATTTTAGAGCTATCTCTAATGGATGCTTATTGTCTTTATTTTCATTCAATAGCTTTTAAATTGTTGTATTTTCCATAATTGAGGTGATATATAGACAAACTAATCCTATGAAGGTATTTCTGATACACAGTAGGACCAAGTTATGGCCTCCCAATGTTGGACTAAAAATTCAAAACTACAAATGGTGAGGGGGGAGAAAATTCAAATGTTGACGACGTAAAAAAAATACGACATTAAATTTGACAATCAAATGGCCATCGTAGGAAAAAGAAAAATACCTAGTTTGGTGGTCATATGACCATCAATTTTACAATAGTCAATCTGAATGCATGGTAAAAAAATGCCAATTAGTGGATGACTTGATGTTGATGTGGAAGAAGGGTACCGTTGAGGCTACTGATGTGGTAGGCTAGGGAAGGTCAGATGCCATGTGTCTTTAGTCAGTCCTACATAGCACTATTGAGTTGGCACTACCACATGGATTGATGGGTGGCTCGAGTGTCTGATCACCACATATGAACCATTGTGGGTTTGATATGAGGGAGTGCAGAGAAAAACATTTGAGGATCCAAGATTGGAGATGGCTATAGTGTAGGAAATCTAAATGTTGTCGAGGAGTCATTTTATACCATGCTGGTAGACCAAATGCCCCACACTTGTTGGATTTTTCTTCTCGAGAGTTAATGCCTCATTGTGGGAGCTCGACGAGTTTGGAGTGGGTCAAGCTCATAAGACAACTAATTGTGAAGAACTCAGGAGTAGGGAATGTTGATGCAGGAGTAGTGTATCAGCATTGGATAGGGTGGTACCAAATGTGTGATCCCGTATTGGGATCGCATGGTGGAAGATGTGAACTTAAGCTGATGTGAGCCAAGCTGCATGTGAGGGAGGGGGGGTTGTCGAGCTATGAGTATGATGAGTTAGAAACCATGCTCAAGATAGAGCATGACCATGGTGGGGTGGATGAGAGTAATTCATGCAGCATAGGAGTCATCCACAATATGCGAGACACAAGTGGGCTTAGGGAGTAAGCCTTACAACTCATTGAGTTGGACAACGTGAGTGTAAAGGGATTAGGGGGTAGCCTAGCACAAAGGGAGTAGGGGGTAGTGGACATGAGGGTGTGGGGATGTGGGATTAATAATCCCATATTTTCCATGTTGTGATATTTTTTGTTTTAATATATGCAAACTGTAGAGCCTCTAACAAATCATATAAAGTCATGGTCTTGTAAGCGATCGATTGTCTACTACTAGAAATATAGGGTGGGATCGAGAGATGGGTATTTAGAGCTCTACATGGTTTGATTGTTGAGACAACATATAATGTATGAATCTTCTCTATAAAAACCTCTGAGAAAGTACTAATAGAATAGAGGGGCGGGGACCTTGACAAAACCCCAAATTTTGCAGAGAGATAAATTTGATGAAAAAAAAATGTAGATCCGTATAGGGAGAATAATTTACAAATTTAAATAGGATCTGTACTATCAAACTACAAATTGGGCTTCCCATGTCCAATTTACAAAAATATTTTTCCTTAGATTTGACTTTTGTCCAAGGTGAGAAATTTTAAAGTCAAAATTCATTGGAATGACCACCTGGACACAATGGTGAGGAGATATTTTCCACAACAAGTCAAATTGTGATATTGAGCAACACTATGATGATTCAATTGTGTAGTTTTTTGAGTCAAACTCATTGACCCATGTTTCATGAGTAGTGGTTCGCATGAACCCATCTCTCATGAGAATGAATGGAACACTTAGCACTCATTGGATCTAGGTGATTCTCATAGAGGTGAAGCATCGAGACTTCCCGGGAGGTCACCCATCCCAATACTACCCCAAATTGAGTATGCTTAACTATGGAGTTTCCTCCATGGTTAAACCCACTCTTCTTGCAACCCCATTTGCAAAACCTTCACCAAGTTTTGTACCTTATGAACCATTCATTAGAAAGCCCCTTAAGCTCATCAGTTGATAAGTAGGAGATATTTTCCACAACAGGTCAAATTGTGATATTGCTACTAGGATTCAACATGTGGTTTTTTTAGTCAAAATCATTGACCCATGTTTCATGAGTAATGGTTGGCCTAAATCCATCTGTCATGAGAATGAGTAAAACACTTAACACTCATTGGATCTAGGTGATGCTCACAGAGGTGAAGCACTGGGATTTCTTGGGAGGTCACCCATCCTAGTACTACTCCATGGTTAAATGCACTCTTCTTGCAACCCCATTTGTAAAACCTTCACCGATGACTAGTGGTTAGGCGGTTGATGGTTAATGACCTGCACTAATCACTAGTGATTAGGTGGTTGGTGGTTAGACTAACTGCTAGTGGCTAGAGGAAAATCGCTAACAACTTTGATAACCGCCTCACAAAAAATGAATTTATTTGCAATTTTTTTAAAAATTTTAAAAATTGTGCCTTAGTACCTGTACACCCTTATGGCAAGAGGGTAAATTTTTTCCCCAGATGGTTTAGTGATTGAAATAGATCAAATTTTATATCAAAATTCATCAAATCGACCCTCTGAAGCTGATGACAAGGTCCTCTTGTTCCTAGAGCACTCTAAATTTTTGGGTACCCTCTGGAACAAAGAAAACCCTAGAACTTCAAACCCTTGTAGAATTGACCTTTTATGATCGATTTCAACAAAAATAGGCAATCTTGACTATCTCAAACCTTTTGGATGTGATTGTGATATCCAAATTGCCCCAAGATGCACAAAAAATATTGCTATAAGAAAAATCTTAGAATTGATGAACATGAAGCTTCAGGTGTAGAGCTCTAATACCATATTAGACTTCAATATTGGTGAATTCCCATGAGCCCAATAATTACCTAGATGCAAATAACTTTCCACGTACAAGAGAAAATCCTCAAACAAGAAAGTACATGAACAATTGAAATCGAAGGAATGAATGAGAAATGAATTAATCAGAATGAGTTATTACAAGGAGATCAATCCTTAATAAATGAGATAAAAAACCCTAATACAAACCCTAAAGGATGCATGCATAAAATAAAAGAATTATTAATTGTCTAAAAAAGCTTCCTAAATTTAGCTTAAGTGAAAATAGAAAAATGTGACTTAATTAATTAATCAATATGATTTAATTAATTAAGTTAAATAACCTTTTACAATAACACTTCCCAATCAAAGCATCCTACCATGAAGACATGATTAGTCAACTAGGGTGTCTAGGAGGGGATATCATACCCCTCATCTATTTTTGGGAAGTCATGAGCAATCTCTCGACTAATCAATTCTTGGTTGTTTCCCACTAGTGCATTCTCCGATTCCCCCTTATGCTTGTTCAAAAGGGGCAAACTAAATTTCTCATCATTACAAGGCCCTTGATGAATCACCCCTTATCCAGAGGATCCCTGATAGGGTGGCCCCCATAGTGATCATATAACATCAATTTCTATGAATACTATGAATGATATTCTCTCGTGATTATTACTATTTTTAAATAAATAATATTTATAATTAATATAAAATAACATATTTATAATAATTATTCTATCAATATAATATTTTATTAACTTTAAATTTAATGATCATATAATCATATATTAATATACAAAATTTTAAACAAATTATAATTTTTTGGAACTCAAATATCTTTTACTATTTAAAAATAAATAAAAAATTAATTATTGCTTAACAAACGATTATCCTGTCTGATTTGAATGAGAATAGTAGAAATTCATCTACTATATTTCTAATCCATAAAGCAGGAATCATTAGAAAAAAAAAGCATTTTATAAAAGTTCTAGAACACAAGCATCTGCACACCATTTGAAACTTATATAATAGTATATACGAATCTGAAACTTTCAAGCTCAACCAAAAAAATCATGTGCTTTCAGAAAATCTTTCTACAGATATAAAAGGAAAAACAAAGCCAAGTTGCACAGCATATGAATCAAGCAAAGTCTAATTTTATAACTTCAAAAGGAAGAAATCCCCACAAAAAGTAGAGGACTGAAAATTTTCCCTAGGTTGAACAAGTAAGACGGTGGAACTGAATGCTTGGGCTCAACTTTTAAAGAATGATGTAATGTAGTGATTGATAATGATTATTGGAATCTTATTATGACCCTTATTTCAGTCAATAACAACTCTGATTTTTCCACATCAACTTTTGGGCAGATTGCAGCCTTTTCAGACCCCATAAAAATGAAAAACAGAGCTTCTAAAAGTGACTTGTTAACAAATTGAATTGGGACACTGCTGCTACCATAAAGCCACCCTCCGACATGCAATCAAAGTTGTCTTTGGAAGCTGCAACCAAAGAATATTAAATGCTTTACCCACATGACTTTTGCAGACCAATATTTTTTCTAACATGAGTTGTAAGGCGTATATTCAATAATTCAGAAGAGTGGAAAGCAGCAGCCTTTGGCTTGGAAGTGGACACCATGGGCCCAAGGGCTTTCATGGAGGGGAGATTTAATAATAGAGTGTCATCTTCTACAACAAATTTGAATTGGGTAATTGTTTTTTATATATGAACATACACTTAAGAACTAAATAAAAGTGGAAATAAAATAGAAAATGGAAATATTAATAGTTTAATTTAAGAACTACTTCTCATTATTTTAGATGCGAAATTGGAATATTTATGATACTTAAAGAAGAACGGGGAGATGGAAGACGTTGCTTTTGCACTGGAGAAGTGGTGGAGATGGAATGGCATTACATCATGGAGTGGTGCACTTACAAGGATATTTTGAAGAGAATCTTGAGTAACCTTTGTGAAGAAGAAAAAATAAATTGTTAATTTCATGATCAAGATATATATAGAAGATCCAAGATATAGAAGGAAAAATAAATTTAGTAGGTATTCCGCGGCTGACTTTTTTGTTGTAGTCTTTCTATACTTATCCTTTTTTGTTGGCTATCCATAGATCTCATTGACAGTTTGGTAGACTTTATTAAAAACCATTCATTCAATGATTAATCAAACTTGAATAGGGTAGTTATTATTATTACTTTATTTAAAATAATTGAAACATGATAAGCAAATCATCAATTTTGAATTGGGTCAGTGTTATTGTTCATCTTATTTGGAAAAACTGAACATAAGCAAAAATAAAATAATTATTAATTGATTGTTAGTATTCATTATATTAACAACAATTGATCATAAGTAAAAATAAGAAAACATAAAAACTGATCAAATTTGAATTGGATAAACTCTATTTATATATTAAACAAATGTGGTAGTTAAATAATTAATCATCATTATTATTTTTTCAATCATCATTTTTTATTTTTTATTGAAAAAATACTAATTGTTAAAAGTTTGATATTTAGAAAAATAGCTTTTAAATTTGTATATTACAATAAAAAATGAAAAACACAACAGATTTTCGCGAAATTTCATCTTTTGTTCTTCATGATCTGTATATTTTGTGGTCGAAAACTACAAAAATTTTGAAAAACAATCGGTGTGTTTTGACAAATCTGAAAAAAAAAAGTTTGTCTTTGATAAGTTTTGTAAGGAGATTAACAGCTGCCCAATAAAAAAATAGGTTGTCAACTTTTATAATTTCGAATTGATCGTTTCATAAAATGATTATTTCTATTAAACAAATTCTACCCAATAGAAATATGACTTTGACTGTTAAATAAAGAGAATAATATTTGAATACAGTACATAAATTTTTAACATGTCCCAGCTTAAATGTCGCCTGTACTAGTATGCATAGCAATAAAAAAAAGATGACAATATTGACTGAATACTTTCAATAAATCTTTTAAAATTAGATGGAGTATAAAATTATTAGCGCGCTTATATTTTATTAACAATGTTTTAATGTTTTGAACTCCTCTAATTAAAAAATTGATAATGTGGTCGGCTGCTTTGATGGAGATATGAAATGATGATGAGTTACAAGTGATTATGAAGTTAATGGAATATACATCTCATCTAAAGTTTTTCTTGGGAGTTGGAGAACATGATACGTCTCATTAAATCATGGATAGGGAAAAGTTCTTCAATGCATTTGAAAGATTGATATGTCATAATTATGTCTAGAGATATGATATTCCTTTGCCTTTCTATTTAAATAATGAAAAGAGGTTTTAGTACATAAGTCATTAGAGAATGTTGAAAATTTGCAGTAATGTTATCAAAAGAGGTTTCATACTTGGGATTTATTGGCACTCACTCAAAATGGTTAATCAATGGGGTTTATTGGCATTCATTATCTAAAAGGAAATTTCTGTACTATGTGTCTATTGAAGATGGTTAATCAATTTATATAGGATAATGTGTCTATTATAGATTTTTGGACAAGAATATATATAGTGAGGATTTTTCTAAAAGAATGATATTCCATTATAGATGAGAATGATTCTCTTAGATAGAAAAGGAAATGAAAAGTTTCAATTTGATCTTCTTCAAAATATGTGATTAAGATTGTAGTAATTTGCTGTACTATATGACTCCGTCCATTTTTATTTAAAAAAAAAATTGTCGTACCATAAAAATAAGGAAGGAAATGTATCTATTTCTACAAATGGTAGGTGGAATATAGGTAAAAATTACAAAACTAAAATGACATTATTTAGTTATATGAAGTACAAATAAGATGATATTATTTAATTAGATATGACATTGAATTAGACTAATTAATAATATGTATTTAATTAGTTGGTGATGAACTAGACTAATTAAATTATAAATCAATAGGATACAAAATGTTATTACATGGTGATGTTAAGATGATTTGATGTGTATGTTTCTCCCCTTTAAAGTATTGTTATAACTAAAAGTTGTTGACATTAAAAGTCTAGTAATTATGTGAAAAAAAAAGATAATCATGAATATCAAGTTGGGATAGTGATGGTGAAAAAGTTGTGCTACATTTTTCAACTCAAGACTTTCCTTGATCAATTGGTTGATTGGGTTGGAATGTTAGGTTGAACTTTGAATTTTAATGTCTCAAGCATTTTGATGGTGAACTAAGGATGTTAAAGGGATAGGAATGCCCCTTTCAAGGCCAAAGAAAAAGTAGGAACAACATGGATGGGCCCTCGAAAAAAAAGGATCAAATATGGATGGGCTCTAAAAAAAAGGATCAAATAAAGGTTTGTACAAAATGGAAAGGGGTAGGGGGCTTAGAAAAGTTCAAGAGAAAGTACAAGAAATAGATGATATTTGCAATGGATATTTACGTAAAGAAAGGTTGTGGAAGTTGTAGGAAAGTGCAAGCTAATATTTTTTTTTTAACATTCAAATGTATTAAGAAATCTAAGTTTGATTTGGAATATGATGATGTTCATGAAGATACAAGGGACTTAATGATAGTTTAATATATTCATGAAGGATTGACTTAAGCATGCAAAAAAAAGACAAATAATTAAGATATATGAGAAACAAATGCATTATCAAGGCTCACCATGATATAATGGACCATGATGACCTTGGTAGAGTATGTTATAGATAAAAAATTGAAAAGATATAAAAGAAAGTAAGATGGAAACAATTAAGAATAGAAACATAAAGATTTACCTCGTATCTAGCTAAAACAAAGTATATATTGAACTCCTCATCTATTAACACCCCAAAGGAGTTTTCACATATAGAAATGTTTTCTTTTTCACACATGAACACACGTGTATTTATATAGACATATATACACATGCACAAACACATGTATGTGCTTGTGCATGCACACACACACACACACATATGAAAATGGTGTCTTAGCCTTACAATAATAAAAAAAGGCACTATAGATAAAAGGTTAAATAAATCAAGGAATAGTGTTTCAAGGGGTACCCCCCTTGCGACCTTTGGAACCTGACCAAGTAGGGGTCCAAGGGAAATGTTTCTCTTGAAATGGAATTCTCTTTATAGTTTATCATTGTAAACCTTAATTGTTTATCATTACGTCATAAATATAACAGTGGATATTTTCTTTTCTTTTCTTGTCCTAGAAGGAAACCCTATTTTATGAGGGCATTCTATTAATACTACATGTATTGTGATGTATTTTTTGAGTTTGATAGCTTTTGAGTTGCCTCTAGATCTCTATTGGGGATACTCTTGTAAGAAAATTTCTCTACAACTATATTGTAACCTGTTGTTCATTTCTGAATAGTATATTGGGTGGTTTTTGGAGTGTGGGGTTTTTAACTTAAAAGGGGTTTTCCCATTTAAATCATTGTGTTGTGGTAAGCATGATATTGTGTTTATTTTTGTTAAGTTTTTGTAATTGTTAGATCTAAAAGTTTTGCATAACCCTCCTCTCAAGGTTAGTGTAGTGGAACTCGTATATTGCATTAGCTTCCTCATTTTTATGTATGTATGTATATATGTATGTATGTATATATGCATGCATGCATGCATGTATGTATGTATGTATGCATCCATGCATGTATGTATGTATGTATGTATGTACATGTAAGTATGTATGTAAGTGTGTGTGTATGTATGTATGTATGTATGTATGTATGTATGTATGTATGTATGTATGTATGCATGAATGCATGCATTTATGTACGAATATGTGTGGGTATAACTTTACCCTTGATAAATTTTTCACGTAGGAAACCCCAACCTTTGAGGCCTTGTGAGGACATTCTTTTCCTATCCTATCAAAACTTCAAAGCTAATTGGGATCCCTAGTTTTCCTTAGGAAACCTTTCAATTTATTCTTCCTCATCTACGGATATGGATATAGTTGTTATACCTCTTCATCCTAGACATCAAATTATTCCTACTCCTATTCCTACCATATATTCATAGTTCATCCTCCCAAATCCTATAGAGAAAAACATCCAACATCTTCCATATCTTAACCTAGTGTAGTTTCTTCAATTTCTCCCTCCAATCCTAGAGAAAAGGAACCAAATTTGAGTGATCCCAAACCTTCATCCACACAAGTTTTGAGATAGAAAATGAAATTATAGTACAAGAGAACACTGATGAAGAAATCATTCAAATGTTTGTGATCTTTCTTCCCCAAAGTATTTCCTCTTCTAAGTCATTGAATGATGACTTGGTTCCCTTT